>VWPW01031921.1:0-177451 GCA_013389825.1 Crypturellus undulatus
CATACTCCCGCTGGACATCATCTGACCATTGGAGCTTTGAACAAATCCAAAACATTAAAAAATCTTCATGTTTTGTTCTGGCTGAAAGCTGATTTTTCTTCTCCTATATATAAGCATAGCTACAACTTTACTTCAGATTCTCCTGACTAAAACTCATACTATTACTATTACACAACATATTAATTCTAGAAAGCACTTGTGGGTTTACAACACATATACAATGAGTCATGCAGGGCAGCCTGTGCAGTAGATTTGGACATGACCATACTCCACCTTCTTGCACAGGCACATCAGCCCCTTCCCAAAGCTCTGTAACATCCCTGTCTGGGAGCCTCCCTGTATGCAGCAGGGTATCCTAACCTACTGTACCCATGGGGAGCATGCAGGATCTATTTCCAGGTAGCCTGTTACAAAGCTCCAGTATTTCCAGAAACGTAAAACCCAGACTTCTTTAAAGCTAACAGCATTTCTTTCTGTGTATGTTACAATGAATATCTACAAGCATTGTACTGTGTGTAGGTGACATATTTTTCTCATACTTCCTAACACTAAATGTTAATTATTCTTCCAGCCTAGGGTATGATGGCAATTACCCAAACATTAAATTAAGGTTTTTCTATTGAAACTAAGTATTCCCAAATAGGATGGAAAGGGGAGAAGGTGGTGATTTTCTCTTAGAGATCAGAATCCTTTAAAAAATCATAATTCCATTATGCCACTGTAAAACTATATAGACAAATTGCCTGCTCATATACAAGTAAAGGAGCAAGCTGTGGTGGAATTATTCTATTCACGCTTACTATGTTTAGCTCCTGGTTTACACTTTCATCTAAAACTTGCATTTTGACAGCCTTGCTATAGGCAATAGTCTGCTTTTATTAAATGTTTTTGCCAGTTGTTAAAACAGGATTTGATGTGCCAATGATTCAGGATGACTAAAACACATGAAAAGTAGAGTTATTTAGTTGGGTACAAAGTAAGTTGCTCTTTTTGCAAATCTGCCTTTATTGCTATTAACTTGAAAAGACAGTGACAAGGACTTATAATCAAATAGACATGTTTATTTTACTATATGTGTATTATGATATTTGTATTCCTATTACTATATGTTTATATCTATATTCCTATGTATTTATACATACACATTTATATCCATATGTGTGTACACATACACACCATTAACATATGTCATCTGTCTGTGCACTTTCTAAAAAAAATCTAGTAAGCAACACACAGTACTTCTTAACCAAAGATATTTTCACTAAAGAGAAATAGAAAAGAGTTCCTAGTATTAGAGCTGCTGCAAGGGGCATATGGAAATCCTTAGTCCTTGAGCAACCTCAGGACAGAGGGTTAAGGAGTGCACAGCAGTTATAAGTAACAGTTGCATGGGAGATTGCAGGATTGGATCAGGAATGCAGACAGAAAGGTTTTCATAATTTCTGGCAATGCTAACTGCACCGTAGTAGGCACTTCTGGCTAGAGCATTGTTCCGACATGTTAGAAGGACTGCAGTGGAAAGGTGCTTGCTTTTGTAATTGAAGAGGTGTAGCAGAGGGAATCTTTCCTTCATTTCCCATGGAAGAGGGAAAGACATGCCTTTGAAAGGCATATGGTTGCCAGGAACCAGGGCTCCAGCAGTGTAAATTCTTCCCCTTCCCAGCATGTCTCAGCTTTAGGAGAAGCATAATTGAGTACCCACTGTATTAAAGGCAAAAAATGTTCAGCTGGCATCTGAATCAAAGCACACTAAAGTTAATGGAAAGAATCCCACTGGCTCCAATGAGATTTTGATCAGGCTGCATTGCATTTAAACAAGATATTTTTTAATTCTTTCCTTGCAGAATTTTCCATTTGCAACAAGAAAAGGTAGGAGAAGGATCAACACAAAGATAAAGGAGTTTACAGGTCATCTGGCTTGTCCAGAGACAATGGTACTAGGAGAAGCTTGATTTTCTAGTAGTTATGTTCATCCAGACTATAAACTAGCAAGGAAAATACATGAATCTCGCAATGATCTCTTTAGATTAAAAGAGAGCAGTCAAGTGACTTAGAACATATGGCAAAGGAAGCAGGAAAGGTGCAGTGGGGGAAAAGGGGCTGAGGGAAGCAGGAAAAGGATTGGTAGTAACATATTCACTTTACAACCTGTATGAGAAACCAGTAAGTAGACAAGAGGGTAAAGTAATTTATTATTTGAGAACAAAGAAAAAGAAAGAAAAAGAAAAAAAAAAAAAGGATGGAGACTTCTACTGGTCTTCTTCTACTGAAGTAAAAATTCACTTGACATGCAGGGAGGAAAAGAGGGCAAAGATTAGGTGGCAAGGGAATGTTTCCACATGCCTAACTGTACCCCCAATAAGAGAGGAGAAAAAAAAAAGTGAAAAAAGTAGAAGCTGATCAACACTATCAGCAGATGAATGAGAAGGCATTTCCATTAACAGGGAAAGTATTTCCAGTTAAGTGCTATGAGTATAACAAAAGAAAGCTTTGAAAAAACAGAGCATGATCTTTGATGATAAATGAGAAGATGGGATAAGTCATTATAATCAGAACTGCTTTTAGAGTACCTCTAATAAGGGGAGATTAATGTGCCAGAAGTTACACTCGGAGGTCTGGTTGTAAAACTAACTGGAAGCATTACAGGGCACTTTAAGCTGTGAATTGCTTTATTTATTAAAAGTTAGGTTATGTCATGCTTCTTTCTCCTCTGAAGCAAGGGGCACAAGACTGAGTTTTAACCTTGCATCAAACATGGTGATGTGTCTTTCAAAGCAAGACAGAAAACCACTCCTAGGTCTATTCTAGCCAAATGTTTGAAGAAACAGAACATAAGCTATGTACCCTCAAACCCCCATTTCCCCATCATGGCTAAGAAAGGAAGCTTTCGTAACAGTAGAGTGTTTTCATAAATTGAGTGGATGTCTGAACTTGAAAAGAGGATGAAAAAGATTATATTTCATATTTCATATTTTTTTTTCAGGATTAACCTGTGTATTTCTGCACTCTTTGAATCAGTGCACAAAGCAAGGAGCAAACGCTGGCTAATCTGTGTCATCACAAGTTAAATGAAAATTTGGTATAAAATGCTATTCAAGACAAGATAGATAGCCAAATGGAACTGACTATTACAAGGTACATGGTAATCCTCTTGAGAATGTAACCTTTGTTTCCCACAGTCCTCACTCTTAGTTCCTCTGAAATTCAGTTTTGTAGTCACTTCTTGTGTTTTACCAACATCCACAACTCTGCTCCTAAAACTCAGTATACAGATAGTCTTTTAGCTCAAGCCAAATTACATGTTCCCAGTAAGGCTCACCTGCTTATTATTTTCAAGGATACACTTCTAGCTGGCCTAAGAAGAGCACCACAGTCACTGAAAGCAAAATGATAGAGGAATCATCAATCAATCAATCACTCAATGGGAGAATGAATATGGAGAAATATATCCACATTCTGATTTGCTAATGCATGACAGATCTAGCTAGTGTATTGTTCCTGCGAATATTTAACATACACCATTCCCTACACTGCTCATTCCCTACACTGATAAAAAGAGCCTAAAAGAAGGATCCTACAAGTGTAAATAATTGTCATGTAAAAAGGTAAAGCTAAAGCAGAATGAAGTTTTATCAAATCTATTAGCAACATAATGTGTTTTCTTGATAGGGGCAACTTTTTAAATGTTTCTGACTCCTCAATTATTTACACTTGTAGGATCCATATATGGCATCAGCATTGAGATAAATATCTACACAAAGACATGGCATAGAGAATCACAAAAATTTCCTGTATGACCCTTTTTACTACTAATCACTCCAGCAACAGCATAGCAAACTGCTTTTCTACTTCAAGTAAAAACTATCTCTGGACCCTTATGTTCATACTGATTTGCATTACAAACGGTCTCTCTCGTGAAAAGTATGGCATTACATAGCATTGTTTTTCAAGGGTAGCTGCTTGCATATGTGTTCTGATTTCACAAGAGCAGTCAACTAGCCTAGCCACACTCTTCCTGAGAAGGAACTATCTAACATTTACTAGGATACCAGACTGGACATAAACAGTTACCAGACACACTACAAGCATACTTTAGCTACTCCAGAACATCAAGTCTGCATGTAGACCCTTTCACACAAAAGCAAAGCACAACTACACTATCTCCCACTCAAGAAGTCACTTTCTCGTGAAGACTGAAATGGTGATTGTGATTCCAGGATTGCTTAATGGATCTAGAGTTGAATTGACAGCTGATATATGACTAAAGCAACACAAATGTGCTGTTATCATCCTAGCCTTTTACAGAAGAAGGCCACCACATATTAAACCATTTATTTTGGACTGGCCTTCCAGGTGAACTGCAAGTGGAATGCATTGCGATTGTCCAATATGAAGGTGATAAATAGGTGAATCATTATTGCCAGGTCTGCATCCAAGTGATAACAGTAGCTAAAGGATAGAAGCTGGTATTTTGCCTACCTCTGTATCCAGGGCATAATAATAAAAGCAGACTCCTATGTGTTCAGTACCTTCTCCTTTCCATCTCTAATGAAGTAATACTATGTTCAGAAACCTCCCTTTCAACTATAGATCTCCTTATATTAATCGTCAGATATTTTAAAGGAAAATTTGAAGCAGTATGGTATCTAATCTCTCATGGATGATCAAACACAAAACCAGTATACACATATATTTCCTTGTATTCTTTCAAGATTTTGTACTCTAAATCTTCAACATTTTCTCAATAAAGATAGACTAAGAGAAGTTGCCATTGCAGAAGCAAAAGATTTATTAGACAATGCACAGATGACAAACTTGTTGGAAGCACAGGTTTGCAGCACAAATAATATGGCAAGAGTATCCACTGTTAGTCTTGAAGCATTTTATATGAAACACGTAGATGTGAGGATAAGATAGATTTAAGGTTTTTCAGATTATGTAAATAACAAAGGCCTATGATCTGTTCTTGTACAACTCTTAAGTGTTATATTTATTATACTTGTTTGAACTAACAAGCTACCTCACAATGAGGTAAAAGGGCTACTCTGCCCCTCTATCATAGTATTGATTATGATCCTTAAGTGGGTTATCCTCCCCTCTGGAAATTCAAAACCTTTCTATCAGCACATCACTCTGTATCTCACAGAGCTAAGGCACAGTTACACAGGCTGAAGGAAACAATTTATCCCAATTTAAATTGAAGAGACACTCAGGAAATATTCCAATTTGCAATACTCAAGTTGCACATATCCAATGCAAAAATTTCCTATTCTAAAAATTTTAGAAAAGCAATAACTGAACCAATTTCAGCCTAACAAATGCAATCTTCAGTCCATTCCTTTATCTACCTGCTCATTCTTGCATTAATCTGTATTTCACTTCTGACTCCAAGTTTATAATTTATTTACCAGTCCTGAGAACAAATAATTCTAAAATTACTGCCTTGAAAATATAACCTTATTATTATTCATAATGATTTAAAAACATTAGAGGCAAGTAATTCACATTTTTTTCTTTTATTATTTACAGATGATATGGAAAAAAAGCTAAAGTTCATCAGAAAATACCCTCAGTAGGAAGTAAGAAATTTGTAGAAAAAAGAGTAGGGAAATTTTGAGGGGAAGACCATAAAAGACTTATTCTAATATAATGAAGAACAGGTATACCAAAAATTTTTTTTATCCTTTTACAACTCTCTAATACTTCTCTTTAAATAGGCCAACACGCAATAAGACAAATATCTTTATGCCACACAGTGTACCCAATATGCCTGGCTATAGACACTACAGAATTTTCCTAATGGTCCAGATCAAGAAAATTACTATCACAACCAACACTAACTGGTGCCCTTTTTGGCAGACTGAGCAAAGAGACTGCTGTTTAGACAAGCATAGGCACTAATCCTTGCCTCTGAGGGAAGTCTTTTCGGGTCAGGATTGATATATAATAATTGAACTGCATGGGCAGACTTGCATTGCCACTGCCTGCATTGGAATTGTACTTCCAGTATTCTTCTCTCTTTCACTTATTTATTAAAAAGTATCTTTGTACTCCATTGAAAATAAAATTATGCTCTAAGTTAAATAAGTTGTACTGAAGAGGAGAAATAAGTCATACTGAAGGGGAAAATAGGAAGTGTCAATGGGTAAACATTTAAAAATATTAAACACTCTGCATACACCAAAAATAACCAAAACACTTTGCAACAAATGAAGACAAGTCACAGACTACATTAACATGGGGAATAAGTCAGACATGACAGTGGTCTGTTCAGAGACTGATTAGTAGGTCCAGTCCAAGTCGTTGAGGTTTAATTGAAAAGATCTGAAAAAGTGTAATGTTCTATCAGTCCTTGAAACTGTGATTTAAATAGAATCTGCTCAATCACAATGATGCAGAATACATAGTACATTTTATTAGTCTTTCATACACTGAGATGCCAGCCCAAGAAATTTCACTACTCTGTCAAGAAACTGCTTTATAATCTAATTTTAGTTCACCTTTGTTATTTTTTGCTATTTCCAGGCAGAGTTAACCATCTTAGAGCACACTATAATTCTTTATTCCACATTAAATAAAGTTGAATAAAATAAATCAGCCTAAGAGAGCTGAAAAAAATCTTGGGCCTTAGTAAGTCATAGTAAGACCAGACGCTAGTCAAGGTTGATATAACAACATAGGCTCTATCAAATTAATCTCACCTCTGATTCACAGGAGCTGTATCATTCTCCTCTTTAGCATCCTTTGCTATTAACATTCCAATGCATGCAATGCTGCTTTTGAGCACCTCAGTGAGACAGAAAAAAACTCAAATTGCAGGAATGCAACTCAACTCTAAGACCAAGATTGTTTTCGGTGCCCAGTATAAAACATTACTAAATACAGTGAGAAATGTCCTAATAAAACTATGTTTCTAATTATCTAAATGTATTTAATGATGGCATCCCAATTATCTTAGTATGCAATGGTATCTACAAGAAATTTTAAATAATCATTTTCTAAGTAGTCCTTCCTCTCCACCAGCCCCTTTATTAGAGTTGTTTTAAGTATATTTTTTTATTAAGATATATGCCAGGAAGTAGAGTTTTCTTGACTAGATATCTTTTACTACATTAAGCTTCTATAGTTTAACACATAACTTTTAATAACAAAGATGATGCCTCTCGAAATGATTCTGCATTTTGCCTTCCAAGACTTTAGCAGACGATTTTGACATTCTTGGGTTTTCCCTCCTCATTATTAAACAACACTTGCTCCATCTAGTGGTAGGTTCTCAATGAGTTAAACACATAAACATAAAAATGCCATGTAGGAAAAAAAATCTCATATCATACCAAAATCAGGAATGGTTCCATTCAGATATGACTTATTTCATACTCTTTTCTGCTAATACCTTCAAAAAAATAAAATATAGGATAACTTTTAATCCTTACTCCAAAAGCAAAAGATAAAATAATACAGGCTAAAAAATAGTTGCTGGTTTTCATATGGCTTCCCTGGCACATATATGAAAACTAACATTTCATTTATTACCTCTATAAAGATTTATTGTATCTGCATTTAACATGCAGATTAGCTTCTTAAAATAGCCTACTCCATCAACAAAATGCTTCACCTTGCTGACCCATCCAACTCTAATTGGCAGGTGATGTCTATTTATCTGGACCTATTACCTGATAGCACTACTTTTGGGTACACAAGGGAGAGGTTATTCTTAAACTAATTACACAGACTGCTTGATGAGCAAAACCTCTTCTGGCCCAGCTTTGCCTATGGCAGACTCTTGGTAAACAGCTGCCAGAAGAGCTGTAAATTATTTTTTGATGGCAATAAATGAAGTGTTCATGGAGAGAGATTAGTGTTTCAGCAATATTTTTGTTGTTGATGCTATTATTGCTGTTTAAAATAACTTTCACATGATTTAGAAAATGAACATTTTTCCATCACATATAAAGTAGCCACTCGTAGACATAAAAATCACAGAATATTTTAGTAGATCTATTTTTTTGAAAGTTTTTGTCACTATGAGGTCTGTCTACCAAAATACAGTATTCGTATTAGCATGTTTTTACTCTCTTCAGTCTTCCTCATTTGAAAGTCTGGGGAAGTATGCTCTAAAATTCAGAACCTGAAATCAGGAATTTTGTTTTCTATTTTGGTAAACTGGACAAGTCACTTACTTAAACTACTGTTTCCCCAACCCTAGGACACACTAGTCATTATAAAAATTAATGTTTGAAAAGCTATTAAAGATGACAAAAGAAGAATACTACACTTAAAAGCATGCCTATTTTCCTGATATAAGTCAGGCAGCAAGTTAACCTAACTCAAATCTTTTAACAGGCTGATAAAAACAAATCACTCCCCTCCATAAAAATGTGGCTCACTAAGCCTATTTTTTTTCTGCTTTCCTGCTTTGGATATGTCAAATTCATAGGATATTTATGGGTTTACTATAAATTCTATAGCACTGCAACCATGACCAGAAGCAAGGACAATCCTGGATTTCCTGTCTATATTCATTACAAGCTTTTTTTCATAACCTCACACCTTTTTTACTAGGTAACTGAATAACCAAGAAATACATTGATGCGAAAAGAGACAAAGGAGTTATAAGTCTGCACATGGAAGTATTTTTCAGTTTTGCATCTAAACATTCGGGGCTTAACACAATTTCCTCTTGTTCTTTGCTGATGTCAAAAGGAAGATTTCAACCAAAAAAGGCAATATTTTACAAAAAAAAAAAAGAGAGAGAGAGAGAGAGGAAATCCACACTTTAAAAAAAAACTGATTTTTTTCAAGAGACTGGTGTTACAGTAACAAAATGGTAGCAGCAACTTCTCTCCGAACCAACATACGAGATGTGAATTTAGATTCCTACTCCACCTGATTATCAAGAAAAAACTTTAAGAGAAGGGAGACAGTCCCCTCCTCTCATTTATTAATTGCTGAAATCTCTTTTTTACAATAGACTTCAATATATACACAACACTTGCACTAAACTTGTGGGATTTTATTATTTCAAAACTTTCGAAACCTTTTTTTCTAGTTCAAAGTATCTGCAGATTGACTGAAAAAAACACACCTTTGGAAAACAAGCAATAGAACTTTTTAGAATTACATTTTTAAAGTTTTAATGCCTAAATCTAACCAAATCTATTGTTTTGAAAGTCACTGAAAGTATCTACTTTTAACTTCTCAGTAACACACTATTCAAATAATTCTTTTGGAGCTGCAAGTGACCTCTGCCTCTGGGAAAAAAGATTTAATTGCTGAAATAAGCACGTTTGACTAGCTTTCTGTTCTTTACTACCTTTAAATAAGGAAGATGTGTTTGTGAACTGCAAATAACCAAGAAAAACTGACAGATTAATGTGATTCAGCTGCCTGGCAATTGTGTGGGTGAACGTCAAAAATAATACCAAAAAAAATCAGCAACTATTGCTTTTGATGTTTAATTCTTTAACCTCATTGAAACATGTTAAGACAAAATCATCTTAAAAGAGACTAACTTACAATTACTTGTGCATAAAAGAGAGACAAATGGTGTCTCACACTCACCTCAAACAAGTACATAATAATAATCCCTTATCAACTCCCAGTTGGCACCAAATTAGTAAAATTCTACTTTGCTTGGCTATCTACTAGAATATACAAAGGATCATTGCATGCAAATTGGAGCCAGATTTAAGAAACACATCACACAAAGAAAGAAATCCCTCTCCAAATTTGTAGCATCTTGAGCTGCCCATAGTTTTCACATTAGCTTCAAATCTGAACTTTAATTGCATTCTCACACACACTAAAAAAAAGAATACAAGTTTACTACCTCCTTCACTTTCCTGTATATGAACAAAATTACCTATCTCCATCCTCATCTGAACAACGTAGTTTATGTTTTTTTTCAATTAAAAAAAGATTGAAATTGACCAAAAAATCAGCTCCCTATCAAATGGCTGCTTCATTCCCACATGCAGCACAGCATATTTATACGTACCTCAGGGCAGGCTTTTGTTTCTCAATTCAGAATCCAATTTTCAATTCTCTTCTACCGGCTCTCAGCTATGTCTGCTTGCATATAACCCCTGACCTTTTGTGACAAGAATCACTCCTGCCTCATAAAATAACAATCTGTCATTACCATTATATTTTCAAACTCATCTTAACACCTCTTCTCTCCCTTGCTTTTATTGTACATATCTTTCTTATTCAAGGCTGGATGATTTCATATATCCACCTAACAGTGTTTACTGCCATTTACCTGTAATTCATATGATATTATCAGGCAAACGGTTTTACACACACACACACACACACGCTTTAACTATATAAATGTACTAGTGTAAAATTCTACTTTCGTTTACTGTTGAAGCCTAAAGACATTCATCATGATATCAAATGACATTCATGATGTCATTTTTCTCCTACAACTCACAAAAAAAAATCCCTAACTTAAACACCTGTCTCTTCTTTTTTTAGAAAGATTTGACAGTTAACCAATATAACCTCAAAGGCAGTATGGCAGAAAAGCTGTTTCTCCAGCAGTTCAATGCTGTTAACAAGTTGATGCAAGAGAAATGGGGAATTCACCATTAAACTCTAAGCTACCGTGCTTTTGGACAAAAGTCACATAGAGTACTTTTCCAAACCTGTCGAAAATGGAAGTAAAGGGTCTTTCAGATGGGTTACCAGCAGTATCATAAAGCCCATGGAGCTGTCATGTTATAGACTCATATCACAGAGACTGAGATGACCTTAGAAGTTATCTCAAAATTTTCCACAGATCTTTTGTAACTAAGATTTTAGCACAAGGAACAAAAAAAAAGATTAACAGATTATTCAAATTTCAGAAAGTTCATGGGCAAGAGACTATGTAAAAACCCTGGTTGAAAGAAGCAGTATTTTGTTATCATGGACTTCCCAGGAGACAGGTAGAAAAAGAAGAGGATTAAAATTTCAATTTCTTAAATAGTTAAAGGTTAACAGCACATTACCTTACAGGCTCTTATGAGATCCTATGCTTCCAGTGAACTTGAATCAGAAGGAAACATGAGATTTATGTAAAACTGCAAGTAACAGAAAGCAATTTAGATGGGTCACAAACAGCGAATGCCATGATGAACGTCAGAGACAGTTTTTACACAAGTTTATAAAAGAATGGCAAAAGAAATTCAATATTGGCATACAAAAATTATACACTCTACAGGGGAAAACAAAACCAAAAGATTATTCATACACTTTATCAGCTCATAAAAAGCACCTCACCATCTCTGTAGGCAACATAATGAAGACCTTTCTTCAGTGTTTGAGCTTCATTCCCCCCAAAAAACTAAGATGTTAGTCTACCAGGAGTGACACAATGATAAACCATATTATGTTCACATATTGAAATCAATGGTTCACAAGGTCATTTCAAATAAGTACTTTTAAAACATGCCCTGTAATTAGCCATTGAATTTTATTGACACAACAAGTTGCAAAGGACAAGGATTTAAACTCTAATGAAATGAATGAAAAGGGATTAGGTATTCAGTTCAAGATCACAAATACCCAGTGTTACAAAATGCAGGCTTTCTGCCAAGCATTGATTGGCAGCAGCAATGATTACAGTCAGCTTTTAGGGTTCCTTATTAAATTATGTAAGTAACAGTGGATAAAGCTACCACTGCAGGAAAGTGAATGTTTCCTAGTGTGTAAATTATACCACAGACTGTGTAATTTAAGGGTAGCACTTCCTCACTCAAAGTCAGTGTTCAGCAGTCTTCAACATCCAATCCTTTTGTCATCTGGAAGAAAATGATTACAAGGCATTTGAGCAACCATCATCATCATCCAAAAAGGGCAAATACCCCAGGTTCAGAATACATCTCTTGATCCTGCAAACATGACTGTTGCTTTTTCAAAATAGCTGCCCAGCCACATCTTCTCAATCCTGTTCTCCCAGCTAGCTCTGTTCTAGACTCCTGGACCACAGCAATCTTTCTAGCATTTCAGTTTGTAAGTGCAGTAACCTTCACAAGTATCTCTTTATCATAAAAGGAAGCAGTATCAGGCCAGAAGTTTCTTTTAAACTCAGGAGTTCTTTTAAACTAAATTTTGTGTTTAAAACACATACATACACACACAAAAACATATCCTTAAACAATCTCCTCTCAAGAACCCAGTTTTTAAACATTTTCTTCAACCCAAGACTTGCCAGCTAAGAGGAAAAGGTAGGCATAGATGTTTTTCACAATATAAATATTAAAAAAGAAAAAACTTGAATGAGCAGGGAAACTACTTTTGCTGCTTTTAAGAGTAAAAACTACAATCAACGAAAATTTCAATCAAAAGCACAAATTATGGCAGCATGCTCAGGTTCACCACTCCAATTGCTTGCTATCAGTCTTTGAAATTGATGGGGCCTTCATTTCTCTTCTCACAAAGAGGAATTTATTCTCCTTTGGCTGCTATTTCGCGCAAGTAATCTGATATTGGAAAATACTCATCTTTTTAGTTTTTAGTGTCTAACCAAAGAAGTAGTGCCTAACTTTTGACTCAGAGTTGTTGCAGAAAAGCATTGTGCAGTTAGGGCACACATGTTCCCAAAGCGGGACTCTGAATATTAAGCTGTTAATAGGATAACCGTGAGACATATTAAGATCATCTCCACTCAGAGAGGGCAGAGCAGTTACACTGATATAGAGCATTTAGAAGAAGTGACAAAAGAAACTACAGGAACAAATTTCTATCTAACACTCTGCCTTTACACTGGAAGGACAAGCACTCAACATTTCTAACTATTAAATATTATAAAGAGCAAAGCTATCGTAATACTTCTGTTTTTCCTTCAGTTGTTTGTTTTTTCCTGCCTCCTACTATCTGCTGCCCACACCACAGAAGTCAAGGCAGAAGACCAGCGTGAAAGAAAGGGACCACTTGACTGGCTAGCTCAAGATAATTTCTATTTTCAGGTGCTTCTAAAGCACAGTCTCATATCCCAAAGTATTAGGGAATATTTTATTTGTGATATTAAAGAAAAAAAAGAGAGTACAAAATTGTACAAAACAGAAGTTATCAAATATTTCATGAACAAGCAACACATTGAAATAGTGGAGCACAGACCAGGAATTAAACTAAATACAACTTTCACTATGCATTTCTGAAAACCTATGAAATGTTCTTTTTTAGAATGACCTTAATAGAAAAGTGACTGTGTGAGGCCTGGCCCAAGCTGTAAGCATTGCATCTGCAAGTTCTAGAGAAAGGTGAAACACAGCACGAGATTAGTGCAAAATATGCTGCAAGTTTAAAAAGTTTTCAAAAATAAAGATTTCAGAAAATATCTAAATATAGCACATGAGTGTATTTAATGTATTTAACAGTGACAAGAAAATGTAATATATTTCTACAGTTTGTTTAAACTTTCCTTTGAAGGCTGTTGTAAATTCATACCTTGAGATTACAATAAAGCATCAGATTTGTCTCACTTTAACATTTTCAAGAAAATTATCATATGTGACATATATAACATGTAAATATTAATTAGGTTTTCTACCACAACTTTAAGTACTTACTGGGTGAAGTTCGTGTTACATATTTTTGAAAAAAGAGTGGGAAGAAGTTCTGCAGAGGTTCTCAGTTCCTAAGAAATTATACAATAGCAGGAGTCAACATTCTGATAGAGAGAATGAGCGCAAAGATTGCATGAAAGTGGTGAAAAGAAAGAGTATGCAAAAAGTAGGGAGGAAAGTCTGATCAATAAGCAGAAAGAAAGAATAAAGATTTCAGGTCCTGATTCACAGAAATGTCAATCCCTTTGCTGATACCTCAATCATTTTTCAAAATAGGTGGTTAAACTCATATAAACTGCATACTTTGGTTAAAAGTTGGAAAAAAAAAAATAATAAAACTGTCTTGATCTAGACTACCCTAATGAAACTTTGTATAGCTGCTCTCAAAATTGTAAATACACATGTTTTCACATTCAGAATTGCACTTGGATTTTAACAGAAAAAAAAATAAAGAATAAGTTTTAGGCTGTCTTGGTCTTTGCAAACATAAGTCTCAACTTTTACCATAAAGTATGATTACAAAAGAAAAAGATTTAGGCAGTTAATAACTTGGAGAAAGTTAATATCAGATGTGTTTTGAAATTCTGATAAATAAGTGTTCAACATATACAAAACTGATTCTGCAGATTGTCGGAGATCTATTATGTCCAGATAGACAGTGGTTATCATCAAAAGTTTCACAAAAGAATTCAAAGTTTCACAGAATAAATAGTGCACTTTAACTGAAGCATTTCTGTCTTCATTTTCCAGTTAATTTTTTTCCTTTAAAGAGAAGAGAAGACTTCAGTTTGGTATTTCAGTGTTGTATTCTCACAGAAACTTTACAACATCACTGAAAAAGGCACCTAGTCTGATATTGACATAAGTTGTAATCTTTTACAGGCACAAATTTCTGAGCATCAACAAAACACGAAAATTTCTTTCTTTCACCTACAGAATGTCTGTGGCTTTTTATTTCTAAAATCAATGAGATTTCTTAAATTATTTTAGTAATTTCCAAAATAATTGCAGATACAGAAATCTAATTACACTATTTAAAGAATGACTTTTAGCTATTGAGCAATTTTTGTTGTTTCAGTAAATTTCCATTTAACGGGAAGGGGAATAATTGTTCAGACAGTTCATAAAGTGAGACTCAAGATCTCTTTTTCTTCCTTCAGATATTTTCAACTGAATATATATTAACTGCTGCTTCGTTGAACAAATTTTAAGTCTTTCAATGTGCAGCCACTTTAGATTGAAGCTTCAGACAGAAATGTCAGATGCAGTTCTAGAAAGCAGACATCACAGATAGATTTCTTTGCCTGGATAATACAGGTCTTGTTAATACTATAAGAATATACAAAAAAAATGCATCTGATGAGATCTTATTTAAATAAGTCAATTTGTTAAAGATTCACTGATAGCAAGAACATCAAATTCTCCAAATCTTCTCCTTAATTGACTCGATACTTAAACAGGTGTCCTGTTTTAAATATGCAACGAACACCAACAACCTGAATGAAATCATGTTCTAATAAAAATAAGGCTCCAGCTGAACAAAGGACTCTAACTTCCTTTTCCCTGGAGAACAAAACAGATTTGCCAATAATAGTAAAGAGCAACCTAAAGCAAGCTGAATATGGAAATATTCAAGAATAGGAATGAGTCTGAATCTGAATGGTAGTATGCACTTTCTAGACATTTCTACACCTTGTTGAGTGCTGGGAGGTCTCATAAAAAAATCAATCCTGTTCTGTTTCTAAAAACTTACTTTACTGAGTTTTGTATCATTGCATTTGAAATGATAATGTCACTAAAATCTGAAACTATCTCTATTTTTTTATCACAATAATTTCTTGTTGGCATCAAACATGGAAAAATGTGTGACTGCTTTTGCTAAAATCAAGACAAAATACTGAATATGCCAAAGAACCTTGTTTAGCTTTACATCACAGCAGTAACCACAGATTGCTCACGAGTTGCTAGTTACACAATCAGTTTAACAGTGTTAGTTCACATTAGCAGTATTCACTAGTGTCAATAGATTTGGTTCTTTCCAAGGAACATTTCTATCCTTTTCCTAATATTTCATATCTTAATCAGTCAAGGGTACTGCAACATCAAAATATGGAGAGAAGAATATTATTCTAGACAGAAAGAACATCTTTCTGCAGAAAATTATTTTTTTACAGTTACCCTTTCAGCCACCTTGTCCCTCTCAATTTTCTAAGTGATGCTAACATTTATAGGCTTCATGACAAAATATTAGCTGTAAAAACAGTGTTCATAATTGCTTCCTTTCCATTTTGCAGCCAAGGATAATGGCATTAAAAATGATGAATACATAAAAATATAAAGTAAAACCCTACCTCAAGAAATCTTCATTAAGGAGCAATACCTATAAAAGGCTCATCACTTTCCCTTTGTAAGCACTAGGACATGTTTGTGACACTAAAAAGTCACTCCACTTTTAGTCTAAATAAAAAACAATTGATAAGCCACCTCCTATGAGGTTTAGAAACTGAATAAACCCACTTCCCACAAACTCATCTGGAAACTTTTCCAAATGACTCTAGATCATTGCCAATAAAGATATTACCGACTAGGAGACACAAAGAATGACAAAAAAGGTTTTTTTTTCCTTAGGGCATGAAAGGAACAAATAAACTATCAAGATCAAAACATAGTTTAACCAAATATTATATTATATATTAAATATTATATTAATATATTAATATAATGTTATATTAAAGTGTTAATTTTAATATACTCATGATACTGGTTCATTAAGAACTTATCCAATGGCTTTAAATATACTCTTTCACACAATTTGTATTCAGAAACCTGTGTATGTGCCCATGTTTTTCTTCTGAAGTCTCACATGAAAGAAGCACGATATGCACAATGTATCCCTAGAAGGTTCCCATTTCTGCTTAAAAAGAAAATGAAGTTTTCACTTCTGTAGGCTTGCCTTAGGGTCCAACAGACATCTACACAGGTATGAAGGAAGCTGCCTTACAAACAAGGGCCAAGGCAGGATCATTTTACAACCAATTTAATTCTGCTATGGAAAGGAAATCACATTTTGATTGGATGATGCACCCTGCTAAGGCATTTTCTAGCCTTTACTCTTTGAATCCCCAGACCCGCACCAGCAGCTTCAAAAGCAGTTCAATGTGTGTAGCCTAGGACACAACACTCATGTCAACGTATTTCTATGATGCAAACACAGTAGTTAATTTTAAAAATATTTTAAAACTTTTTTTATTCTCTTCCAAATAAGATGAAAAATAAACCATGGTTGACAGTCCTCCACCACAAAAAGCATCACTCTCTCCCCCTGCTCCAACTGAAGTCCATTCTAAAACTTTCGCTAATCTCAGGAGCAGCAGAGCTCGACCAGCACTGAGCACTCTTGAAAAACACCAGCCTTCATCTCCCGCATCTTGAAACATACACAGAAAAGGATGAAGTTGCTACCTTATGTGTGTCATAACATTTTCTACAGGAGATGTCACTACTCCTTTAGTTTCATGAGTTGTGGCATTTGGTGGAGAAGGCAAACCTGTTGCTATAAAAGTTTCTAAGAGGTGAGTTCTGATAGAGCAAACAATTGAGGATTTAGATAGGAATTTTTCCCCAACTTCACACTGCAATACAAAAGAAAAAAAAAAAAAGAAAGAGAGAGAGATAGAAGGCACCCAGTGCCCCAACAAAATAGGAATTAATTTGTCCAGGTAATTTATAATAAGAGGTGTGGACAGAGTTCTCCAGTGGGATTCACCTTGGGGAAGCCTTAGGAATTCATAACCAAAGCAAAAAAAGATGGAATTTTCTCCGTCTGTGGAAAACTATGGCGTTTTCTTCTCAGCTGATAAAAGACATCAAAATCATGCTCAAGACTGGCAGGCAGGAAGTAAAAAAATAAGGGTTTTTTGTAGGGCAGGGTTGTCTCCAAGACTTTGACTTTGGAATGTTTGGTGTTTCCTGTCTCAAAAAAAAAAAAAAAAAAAGAGAAGTCTGACAGTCAGTACCAGTCTGAAGTCTGGAAGTCTGACAGTCAGTACCATTCTCCCAAAGCTTTCATATTTCCAGTAGATTAAAAAAAAATAGAATGTAGGTAAACTATGCCAGAAAGTTCATGAAAAGAGAAAAATATCTTTCTTATAGCCAGTGATTAAGCAGATACATAAGGATAGCAAGGAAGACCTTTTTTTATGAGGCTCCACTTATGGTGGAGTACTAGAGACATTGGCAGATTAACTCAAGCTTATCTATATGTGAAGCAGCAGAAACAAAAACACTACACCCTCTAGAAAAATGTCTATGTACTTCCACTGCTCATATCACTATATCAGCGTATACTTTTTCCCTTCCCACATGCAGCTGAAATTTCATAGTTCAAAGAATGTTTATTTAATTTTAAATATTATTTGTGGACTTGTGACAGCACTGCTACAGGGAATAATCATACTTTTGAGAATAAGAGCAGATTCTGCTGTTAATGAAATCTATAGCAAAATTCTTTTTGAATTCAGTGGCATGAGGATCAGACCTTTTAGTCTGTGTTCTTCACTCCAACAAGATAAATTGCCTGTGTCAAAGTATATATGAAGTAGCCAATTTGCAATAGCAAAACATTTATATTAATATTGTTTCTACTGCCTAACCCTCCGGCTGTGCTACAGCATTGGGCTCATTATTTTTAATAGACTAAAAGTAAATAAATTATGTAGCTAGTAAGTTTAACATAGTGACTAGGTAAAATGAAGTTTTCAATGGTGAAAATCTGGGATTAGTAAATTTTTCATGCATGATGAAAGAAAGAGATAATTTTGTGGATCTCTTAGACAGATGTCAACAGGAGTATGAAACTGGCACCTGACTATATGTTTTGATTGCTTAGGCTTTCTTTTTGGAAATGTTTGGTTAACAAACCTCTAGTAGTACTACTGTTCCTGCTTTCTAGCTATCCAAAAATTTTCAGTAATAATTAATATCTATAGATTGGAAAGCAATCAAATAAATACTGACATATTTATATTATTATCATTAGAAAAAGCCAGACCCTAGTTTCCCTGTGTCATACAAATGTTTCTAAAAATTATCAGCACCAAAGCTTGAGATAAATTTCCTCAAAAGTGAGTTCTACTCAGCATCAAACTAAGACCAATAACTCCTGGCAGTTTTAGAAGCAAAGAACAGGGACACTTTGAGAACATCCCTTGCTGCAGACCTTTGTTGTTAGAAAAGGACAAGCTACTTGAAAGAAACTGAGAGGTTTTTTTTTTTTAGTCTACAAAAATGACTCCACCAGATATGTACTAATGAACAAATTGCAGAAAAGCAGTTTAAGAGGCTGTATAGTTTTAAAAATTACACATTAAGTAAAAATAAGTCTTTCACAGAGCAACACATAAATTGGCTCCTTGCTAAATTACCAGAGTGACTTCAGAAAAACTATCTATCTCTGTTAAACCACAACTCAGGTCTTAAGAGCTCAGCTGGAGATATACTGTTTTAACATGAAATTTAGCTGTCCATCCCCGACACAATCTACTCATTTTGTGACTATAATCAACATATAAATCAACAGGATGAGTAAAGATATTAAAAGTTAATAACAATTTACAGAAACAGAACAGGGATCATGTACAAGAGAAAAAAACAGTGCTTCTATATGGCATGCCATATCTTGTGGCACTGGTAATTGTAAACAGAATATTAGTTTGTAGAGAGGTTGAACCTTCAGAATTATCAGGGACATGAAAATAAATAATTGGTCGAGTTATCACAGAAGCTGAAGAAAAAGTGGAAACCAAGGTTCTAAGTGAAAAACATATCCTAAAACAAGAGCTCAAAGGCAAAACTTAAGGTTATTATGGTGACACTTTCTCATGTGTTTTAGTAGGAGTTTTACAAATTCTAAATCAGTTATCAAATCAGTACAAATTCTAAATCAGTTTTACTCAATAACCAACAAAAATACCAAACTCATAACTATCCAATTTTTATTGTTTAAAAATGTGTGCACGTGAAATGCAGGTAGAAACCTCATTTTTGAAGTAAAACAAAATAAGGATTAGAAGATAATTATCCTTTTTAAGGTCTTTCACACTTAAGACACATTTAAATGAAAAGTATGGATAGTGTTGGTAATAGTGCCCATATCATGTTTGGAGGTTGGAGGTTCTCTAGGATAAGTTGTACTTGAAAATACTTTAAACTACTTTCAAGATCAGAGACACCAATTCTTTTCAGATAATGACAATCATATCATTTTTACATCTATCAAGATGTAAAAATGATGTGCAAGATTCATATTTATATAATACTAGTCCTCTCAAAACATAAGAGAGTGTCCAATTAAAAAACTTGAGTTGGCAGCGAAAGTCACCACACACAGAATCACACTTGCTCACACCTAGCTGTGTCATTCTCATTTCCTTTGGGTTAAAAGAATTTTGTTTTACTTTTACCCCTTCCCTGAAATAAGGGAGAACTAGATGATATCTGAAATTTTAAAATCATTCTTCTATATTGAAAAGAAGCTTCTATCCTTAAAGATCTACAAATTTGTTGGAAGCAACAAGAGGAAAGAATAAAAATGCAACTTCCAGAACAGTTTCTCTAGTCTTGCTTTTGATCATCTTCCAGAGTTCAACATTTTTAAGTTTGTCAAATAGGATCATAAGTAGTTTTTCTTCAGTCAGCAAAGCTGGTCTGGTAATCTGTCATTATGAAGAGCTAGAGAGTTTTTCACCTTATGGAGCAATAAATCTAAATATTATTCTTGCCTATCTTTTGTAAAGTGAGTATGATATCTTTGTTTTTTATACAAGTATAAAGCACTTTCAGATTAACTCGCAGAGCTTTAACTGCTCACAAAATTTTCTGAAATATTAAATCACAAATGATTTTACACCACAAACTATTTTCTTTCCTGCTATAGGCAAATATGTTCAAGCTACAATAGAAGTCTAGGATCTCATTTTTATGTGTAAATATACACATACATTTGTGTGGGGAGTTTTTTGTGTGTGTATTTATAAGTGCATATATATATATATATGTGGGGGAGGGCTTTTTTGAACACACGCTCTCACACAAGTTTCCCAACACACATACGCGTCAAAAAAATCACTGAAAACAGCTACTTCCCCTTACTCCCACCATGAAGTAGCTGAAGTAGCACTGAATCCTTTGGGGTAACTTTTGGAGGAGTCAGAGTGCAGAATAAACACTACACTACTGAATATGCATGCTTGGATCTGCATTTTAATGTTTCAGGTATGCTTCTGCCATTGCCTCTACCCTAACTAGCTCTTTGTCAGCTTCCTGACTCAGCATCATTCCACAGCTTCCAGTAGATTATTCTCAGGTTTTATTCTGTCATAAATCCCTTCAGTCATATCAGTAAATGGTAAGTTTTTAATCAGGAATGCTAACATTAACTCCATGGTTGCAGCTGTTTTTTTCTTTATAAAAGCCTGCAAGTAGTAGTATGTGAAAAGATTTTATGGAAAAAATCAGAAAGAAAATACAACTTCTTCTTTGAATAGCACACTTGCACAATTCCCAATATTCTTTTCCTTTTCCAATCTATATTATTAAAGAGGAGAATTTTCTCTCTTCAGTTTTGAGCAGTTATTTGAGAAAAATATGCAGCTCATGACCTTTAACATAAATAGTTTTCCAATCAGTTAAAGCAACTGCAAAAATCCATGATGTTCCCAGTTCTCTTTCTTCCTTCTTTCTCCAATGCAAAAAAAAAAAAAAAAAAAAAACTCCAAAAAATACATACAAATCAAAGAGAAATTCTGGTCCAGTACAGGCTACTTAGGCAACATATTCTGGCCTGGGCCCAAAGCAAAAGTACTATTTGTCCAAATCTCTTAGTCCAATCTCTTAGTCCCCACATCCTTCTTTTTCTTACGTCAGGCTTTATGGGACCTGCTCTTACCTGTTCAGGCACCATGTGGAATTTGTAGCACTTAGAAGAATTAGTACTACTTGTACTTAGTGATGTGCTTCCTCTTGAGTGGGGTTCAGTAAAAGATACTCAACAAATGGAGTGACTTGTAAACAAGCCGAAGTCCCTTGTACAACTTTTTTCTAATAACTTTTTGGTTGGGTAGGGAGGAAAAGGAGCAAACTACACTGTTAAATTCTTCATAAAACAGACCAATATATCTTTATCTCAACACAACACTTTGAAAGAAATGTAGGTCCTGTGAAAGTGGTGAGTAGAAAAAATGGCTCCATCTCCATAAAATTATATAGAATATTTTCAGAAAAATTAAAAGCCTGCGTAACCACTAGTTTCATGAAAAATGTTACTGTTGATACAAAATCT
This sequence comes from Crypturellus undulatus, assembly GCA_013389825.1. NCBI lineage: Eukaryota > Metazoa > Chordata > Aves > Tinamiformes > Tinamidae > Crypturellus > Crypturellus undulatus. The sequence continues at coordinate 21,892 of VWPW01031921.1, forward strand.
CATATACAAGAAGAATCTTTTACTGAACATCTGCACCCCCTGCTAACTGTGGCCACATTTATCAAGGACAAACTTACTCACCTCAAAGATATTAACATGACTTATAAAAATGTTTATAGACTCACTCTCAATTCCAGTAGCATCTTAGAAAACATCCTGCAAAACATGTTACCCCAACTATGGCTTGTAGATGGAAGGCTAGCAGGGCAAATTCTTGCTAGTCATAAAAAAAAAAAAAAAGCATAAATAATAACTGAGCATTACAATTGTGCCTGTCATAGAAGAAAATGAGAACTTTTACCCAGAAATTGAACAAATATAATACAAAAAACCTTGGGAGGGAAAAATTATTATCACAGAATCATAGAATCACAGAATGGTTAATGTTGTAAGGGATCTCTAGAGCTCATTTAGTCCAACATCCCTGCTCCAGCAGGGACACCCAGAGCACGTGGCACAGGGTGGCACCCAGGCAGGTTTGGAAGATCTCCAGAGAAGGAGACTCCACAGCCTCTCTGGGCAGCCTGTTCCAGGGCTCTGTCACCCTCACAGGAGATGGAACTTCCTGTGTTTCAACTTGCACCCATGACCCCTTGTCCTATAACTGTCCACCACTGAGAAGAGGTTGGTCCCATCCTCCCTGCATTCACCTCTCAGGTACTTGAGCATGTTGATCAGATCTCAATCTGCTCTTCTCTAGGCTAAACAGGTCCAGCTCACTGGGCCTAAGTGTTTTCACATGCAATAGATGCCCCAGTCCTTTAATCATCTTCGTAGCTCTACGCTGGACCCTCTCTAGAAGGGAGCCCCTCTTAAGAGCGCAGAACTGCACACAGTATTTGAGGTGCTGCCTCACCAGAGCTGAGAAGACGGGGAGGATGCCCTCCCTTGACCTGCTGGCAACATTTCCTGATGCAGCCAGGATCCCTTCTTTGCCATGAAGGCACATTGCTGACTCCTGGTTAACTTCTTGTCAACCAAGATTCCCAAATCTCTCTATGCAGAGCTGCTTTCCAGCAGGTCCACCTCTAATCTTTACTGGTGCTTGGGGTTATTCCTTCCCAGGTGCAGGACCCTGCATTTGTCCTTGCTGAACCTCATGAGGTTCTTCTCTGCCCAATTCTCCATCCTGTCTAGGTCTCCCTGAATGGCAGCATAGCCCTCGGGCCCACTCCTCCCAGTCTGGTGTCATCTGCAAACTTGCTGAGGGTGCACTGTGTGCCCTTGTCCACATCATTGATGAACAAGTTGAAGAGCACTGAGGAACCTCCAGCTAGACTCGAACCCATTTATCACCACCCTCTGAGCTCTGCCATTCCAGCCAGTTCTCCCTTCACCTCACTGTCCCCTCATCCAGTCCACACTTCCGGAGCTTTCCTATGAGGATGTTATGGGAGACTGTGTTGAAAGCCTTGCTGAAGGTAGACAGGTAGACAAGATAGACAAGGTAACCATTATTATTGTTGTTAATATTACTTTTATAAAAATATAGTCAAATGATACAACTCCTAGCCTATCTGTGGCTATGTCCAACTTCCTTTGCTTCAGAGCTGCAGAATCAGTTCACTGTTCTGAAAAGGCTAATGTTTCTAGTGCTACAATACCAAAAAGTATAGTCATCATGGATAGCAGTTTTGTTCCTGGAATTGCTTCTAAGTCCTTTGATTCAAGTCCTTTATATTCTTATGTGAAAATGAACACAGAATTAAGAAAACAAGGAGAAATTAGCACAAACAAAGGAGTGTTTTATCACAAATCAGATAGTGACATTAAAAAAAAATCTGGCATTATTAATGTGAGTTAGTTGCATATTGTGGCAGTATTTTCATGCCTGTAGAAGGCAAGTCTGAGATGGGCTTGATCACAATCTAGCTGTTGGGAACTTCATTTTCAAGAATCATTGTAATACCTATATTATTTTAAACACTCTAGTGTTCAAGCATGAAATACTAGCACATAAATAGTTTATTTACTTGTAATTTCTTCTAAGAAAATTATAGCCAGAAATCATAGCAAAAGAAAATCATCTGTTCTCATAGCTGCAAAGTGTCCATTCCTGACTTGTCAATAGGATGGAGAGGTTAAGAGTCTTATAATTAAGCACAGCATTTTTACATTTTTTCACCTGTTTTAGAAGACATAGTCCAGATGGGTTCAGAATTAATGAAACACAGGTTTAATATGTGTATGACAATATGCCCTTCTAGTTCTTTTTTTTTTTTCCATGATACTTCAGCCTGTTGCTATGTTCCTGCATTTTTCACTACTGGGATGTATTTCCACTTTTGTTCAGCCTGTCAATATCATCATAAGACTTTTCTTTCTGCTGTGAATCTCATCCACAGTTTTAGTTCAGTGCCATCTGTTATACACCTTAGGACTTCCAAAGATAAGCCTTTTCCTTCAAAAGAACAATCATTTGGAGGCATAAAATCCCCTACTGTGTTAGTATAATTTGGAAAGCATCACACAATCACAAATTTCATTTAATGTTTCTCCACTGACTATTTTACTTACATTTTTTCATTCATTTTTATTAGCATTTTGAGCCAAAGCATGCTAGATGGAATTGTTCTCTGTTTTCCTGCTGATTTGAAAGTGATAAAACATAAAGAAGAGACAGCATAAGGAGGGCATATTAAATTTTCTATTCTGATGTACTTTCTATTGTTGAGATGTTTACAAAAAACGGTCATCTTTCTGGAAGTGCTTGTACTCAGTTCTCCAGATTCTAAGCACAGGAAAAGGGATGGGAAAGGGGTAATGTCTGGAGCTGAAGTGGCAACCAACTTACTGAATGAAAACAAACATAAATAAACTACTATTTTTGTATACTTTGAAAAAAATATTTAGAAATATGCTAAATTAGATCAGTCTGAAAGGGAATGACCCTCTTCTGCTATCTCCTTCAATTGAAAACAATTTTTCCAGCACTCTAGAGCACTCTGCATGGAATAAATATAGATGCATTTTCAAAGATGCCCCAAAGGTGACTTTACAATGGCTCTGGGCCAAGGCATTGCTAAGTCAGAGGCATGAGCCAGAGACTCCCTCCCTGAGATATGGGCACTCATAGCTCACAGGTATCTACATTGTATCTAATCAAATGCATTTTCACCCGATACATCTAGCAGTGACTGAATAAAGCTCCATAGGATGAGCAGGTTAAAATAGCCTGCATGAAAATTCAATTGCAGCTCCAGTGCAGTCATAGCTGGATTCTTGATTGGCTGCACATTGACAGAATTTTTTGTATAATAGAACAAGTGGGCAACATGACATGATAATGAATTAATGCAGTGCTTGAGGAAGTATGACTGACTAAGTTAACCTTGTCTACTTCAAAATAATCAGAACAGTGGTATTTACGCAGTAAGCCTTCTTCCAAAAAGCCAACAGCAATCAAATGCTTTTGTACACACCACAAGCAAAGTCTCAATAACATATTGTATATGAGCGTTGTATCTATATCCATAGATGGGCTTAGTTTGACTGATACGTCAGTTAAATAAGATTCCATGAATTACTAAACAATGTCAGTTAGCATGGCAAATTTATCTCCCATTGAAATGATTGCTCTAGATTTCCCCAACTGTCATGGCTTAGCAATAGAGTAAAGATGTTTCTAACCTTCTATTATTTTGTTTGTTTCCCTTTTAGATTAGTCTACTCTCTGCTGCAATTAAAAATTAAGATTTTGTACCTATTCTGCAACCATGTGATTCCTCATACATGTTGAAAAGTTGAAATTAACACCAAAGAAATTAAACACAAAACCAAATTTTACTGGATTAGACATGCACACGCAGAAGTACAGCAGTATACCTCTTCCAGTTCTAAAGACTAGAAAGTATTTATTTGTATCTTTGATGGAAAAGTAGCAGAGCAAATATCACCGATAAGTTGTTCAATATCTTCCAATTTCTATGATCCTATTCTCAGTGCAGTATATACATACATTAACACTACTAGATCTCTCCCTTCTGCTCTTTTTGCTAACAGCCTGTTTCACATTATTGCACTTCCTTTTGTAGAGTTGTAGAGTTGCTCGTTTTCTCCCAACATTTTTTCTTGTTGTAGTGTGACTATATCTTTCAGCTTAATCTTTCACATTAAGCACTGCATTTCTTCTTGGAGTTTTCTGATAGAATTTGCCCATAAAACAGGAACACGATAAATTACAGACCTGCTTCATTAGCAATACTTATAAATTCTGTGCAAGCATCTAACTTTCACAAATTCTTCAAAGTAGATTTCACACCTACTTTCCAATTTGGAGGGTTTATTTTAGGTTTGTTTTGTTTTGAGTTCATCGCTGTTGTAGTTTTGTTTTGATTTCTTTTTGTTTTTTTGATTTTTCTTTGCTCAGAAAATTCTTCAAATCTGTCCTGAAAGGTAACTTGCAGGTAATGATAGACTAAGGCCAAGATAAACTAAGTTTGCAATTTTACTTTACTAGTAACTGAGAGCTCAAAGAATCAGCAGCAGTAGATAAAGCTTTTAACTCCTAGGAAGTCTTTTAACTTGTGAAATCCAAGTCAACAACAAGACTGGAAAAGCTGCAAAAACAATGTTTAAACTAACTAATAACTGCTAAAAACACACGTAGTTCAAATCCAAGTAATGAACACTGCTATCGGGAACCCTAACGGAAATTCATACTTGAAAGTAGACCTGGGCCTGCAGGAGTCTTTATTAAAAATAAATAAATAAATAAATATATAAGGAGTGGAGAATGACCACTTTTAGCTCAGTTCTCTTTGACTTTTAAGGTACTATAGTACGTCATGATCTGTAAATGAAATTTGTGTTAACAGAAAAGTAGGGGAAGGATTTTTTTTCAAATTTCTTTTAGTTTTCAATAGAAGAGGATAAATCAAACACTGATGCATTTTGATTTTTTTTGCCTTTATAAAGGCCCTGAAATATAATTTCCAGAAATATATATTGTATGCATATCTTCATATTCAGTATATTCCCTGGATTATATGAGTTTCTTGTTCTTAACATTTTTGAGTCACTGCTTAAGATTCAAACATCTATTGAAGTCAGATATAGAATGTTAATCTTTTAATAAATTGAAATCATGATGTTCTCCCTTACCTCAAAAGTCAGCAGCACCCTTTTATGAACAGGAAACAAATAAACACACAGCTCTGCTCAAAGGACGAACCATCAAGCTTACATGATGATGACAGCTGCCAGCCTTACTACTAACAGAGACTATAGGAGCTGGCTGTAAGTTGGAAGAAGTTTGAAGAGCATTTAGAAAACAAGAAAAAGATATATAAATAAAACACAAACACAAAACACAGCAAAGTCATCCTGTGAGTATATTTTATGCTTGAAAACACTAATTTCCTTGTTTGCTTGATGACTTTTTTTTTGCCATGTTAAAAATACGGAAATCTTTTCTAAAGTGGAGCACCAACAGAGTAAACAATTTATTTAATGGATGAATTCTGCTAAAAAAATAGTAATAAAAATGGGAAACACTCTTTTATGTCAACTTCGGAGTAAATGTAATCTCTTCTGTCACGTGCCTTTGGTTAGACTGGCTCCTAGTACCAATAAGCACTTGTTGAAATAGGAAAGAAGAGAAAAAAAAAACACTTTCTAATTGCAAACAAGTCTCTCTCTCTGCTCAATTAAAATTTAAACTAAGTGGAATAATTGTACATATGGCATGCATAATAATGACAGTGATAACATCCTGTTCAATTCACTGTAATGGAAATCTACTACTGCTACTAATGGTATATAATAGCTCCAAATTAAGAGAATTAAATGAAATAGCAGATTAAAAAAAAAAAAAAGGAGTTCCTCAAGAAGTCTCATGAGAGCAGAGAATCCATACCTGGGAGGATTCATTAAATAAGTCTGTGAGTGTAAGATAGAAGAAGATAAGGCAAATGAGAAGAAACACATTTTCTTTATGGCACAGGCTTTTAGTTTCCTGCCCTTTGCAATGAACTCCTCCCACTGTATAAGCGCCAGGAGCCAATTGCAGCAGTGGCAGATTTCTAACCTGCACGCAATCAACACATTTAGGGTCACATCAGATTACATAAATTGTTTTGAGCTCTAAGATTAAGGGATACAATAGGGAAGTTCAGTTCACAAGAATCTACACCAATCCTTACTGCATCTTTTGTAGGCACCTAGCTAAAGTAGTTGTAATTCTGCCACAGATAGTACCATAGTAATATTTTTGATTATTCAGAACATCAGTATGCATATCAAGTTTTTAGGGCTATTTTGAAAACCTAACAACTGGTTCATTCCCCAGCAAAGGCCCTCCTGATTCAGTCCCTAGCCAGTAAATATGTTCAAAATTCAGTCATTACAAAGTTAATTGACTGGATCGATGAACACTTCATTCCTTAGTATCTGGTTTACTGATTAGTGTAATCAGATATCCTACATGAATTCCCTGACCCTGCTATCTCAATACTTTATGTACATATATATAAGCCCTTTATCTCCTATTGCTTGAAACATCATAGAAAAAGTATATATTTCTTAAAGTAAATTAAACTGATTTTTAGTGGATAAAAATATTCTAAACTACAGAGATCCTAATCCATTTACAAGACAAATGGCAAACATGACTATTTTTAACCATCATTTAGTTCTGTAGATAGACAGAGAGTCAAAAAAATGCTGTTTATATAGCATTGTTACATTTTCCAGTCAATTTCTCACTCTGTAATCAAAAGGAAAAAAAATAACTTGGGTAGTAGTTTCAGTATTCAGACATCTAATCACATCCATATTTTGAACTTAAAGTAATAGATAAAATAGATAAAGTAATTAGATTAGAACTTTTGCCCAGCTAGTATGCATCTTGCAATCTGCTGGCTTCAGAAGAAACACTATTTCATATTGATAATTTATCTCTAATTCTCCCTATATAAAAAACTTGTTGCCCTAAACTTGGCTTGATAGCACTTTCCTTGTATCCTTATTATTTCTGATATAAAAATTTGCTTTGTTCTTGTGATTTTTCTTTTGCTCAAGTCTTCGGATTTACAAGTTCATCACACTTCTTCAAAAGTGCAACAGAATCCACTGGACCTCAGGGCTCAGAGGAGCAAGGAGGAAGAGGAAGGAAGAGAGGGAAGGAAATAAAAGATAGTCCAGACTGATTGGATTGATGCATAGGCTTTGTTTCTTCTTTCTCTTCTAAGAATGTCATAGCTTTCTTAATATAAGTTTTCTTTAAATCTCTGAAGCCAAGAAAGGCAAAGTAAGCATGGATAAAGAAAGTTCTGACAAGGCCACAAGGAAAAGGCATTCTGATGCCTCCAGCCAGTTACAGTGGATCTGATATAAAATCTGATAGACATTTTATGGTTATTCTGAAATAATTATGTAATAATTATGCAAATCAAGCCTTTCACAGCCAGAGTGCAAAGATTTGCATAACTGAGAAATAAACATACAATTTTGGGTCAGTAGTTGCACAACATCAAGGTGCTTAGGAGAAAATATTTCAGCATCAATTGTTTTTAAAGTAAAATTGAGTAGTAATTGCAGACAATAGATACAGTACGCTAAACCTGAATCTGGCTGCTATGAAAAATGCCATTCTATCTATCAGCATAAAGGACCAAATGATCTCAGCTGTTGAAAGCCTGCACAGATCCACTGATGAAAAATGTACAAATTTGTATAACATGGGTTGAATAGCGCAATGTGTAATGTAATCAAGAAGATAAACAATATGAGACCAGGAAAATTTTCGTTTAGAAAGTTATAGAATGTTTTAACATCCTCTGCAAAACTCAATATGGTTTACAGAGGATCAGAATCCTGGCTGTCCCCAGCCACTACCCCTTCTGGTTGCAGGGCTCACTAGCATTCACACAACTTACATGATTTACGTGCTTGGGTAAAACATTTTTTCCTGGCAGGAGTGAAGATTAAATAATATAGAAACATCTTTTGGTTCCAGCTACAGCTGCAGCAGGTAAGTGTCTGGAACATTTAGTTTGATTTGACATTTCTTAGATGTTTAAAAAGAAAATTTTAAAGCTAAATATTATTTTTACCTGCATCACAATAGTCTTTTGTTTAAAAAAAAAAAGGGGGGGGGGGGGAAAGGAAAAGGGAAGAAAACAAAGGAAAAAAAGTACTAGATCTGCCCAAACTGTCCCTGCATTTGATTAACAGCCTAAAAAACCTCTAGGCCTAATTGTACTGTATTCGCTGACTTCCAACTGACTTCTAAGAGAGTGTACAATCTATATATCTCTTTAGATCCTGGAAGTTGACATTCAGATTTGTCTTTTCTTTCAGCAAGATCCTCATTAAGATTTTTCAGCTCAGATATTCTGCTTTCTAAATGATTTAGTTTCTTTCCAAACATAGTTTCCATATTTCTTCCGCTGTTCACACTGGAGTTGATGCAATCCTTGAATCTCAAATAGGAAAAAGGAATTAATGAAGTCAGGTAAACACACCACATTTTACAGCCACATTTTAAAGCATTTAATGAAAATTTTAAAAACATACTAAAGTCAAGACAAAAACAGCATACAATATATTTGTCTATTGAGGCAGGGAGAAGGGAAGAAGGAAAGGTTTCCCCAAGTTAAAGAATACAGGTTAATCATTGCTTTCAGCTAAGACATTATATTATGGCTCAATCAGGCATTCCCAGCTTGAGAGAAGTGTCTTTATTGTTTACCTCTGTAACACTTTTCCCTTTTCTGATGTGGTTTCTTGAGTGCATTTGTACTTATGAAGGGGCCTGTGCATTCCACTCATTTTGAAGTTTATCTAATTCCTCACTCCCCACCCCCACAAACCTAAAGATATCACAGTGGTGTCTGTACTATTTAGCTGCACTCAGGGTACAGCTATAATGTGTCTACAGGAATCTGTCACTGAATTAACATTATCATGTCACAATTTATTTATCTTCTTGGAAAGAGGTCCCTATCTGCTGTGTTGCAATAAGTCTTCTTGAAAGTCCTTTCTGTGCTCTGTGTAACTTCTCCTCAAATAGACTTATTGGTCAATGTATGAAACAAAAATTTTACAATTATAATCTATTGATTATGATGTAGAATAATCAGTAAGGTTGTGCCTCCATCAGCAGAAAAATGACTGTTTTATTTCATCATACTTGCTAAGCAGCCAGATAATCAAACCTAAAGAATATGCAGGGCAGTTATAAGGTTAGAGAAAGAGAAAAATGGGCAGAGTTAAAAACAAATCTGCACATTGTTTTGGACTTTAAAAAAGAAATCTCTTCTGGATACAAAGAAAGACTAGTTTTAGAGAAAAAGGAAACTTGCTCAGAATAATTCACATCTAGCTGATCAACACAGATTTATAAGCCATGCTAAGAAATTTAGACTGCAAATCTAAAGCAAAGGAATGGGACAGTGCCATGCTAAAACAAATATGTACATACACTATAGAAGTTGGGCATTATCTCACTATTGATTTTGAAAGGAATTTTTTTTTTAAACAAAAATTAATTCTACAATGTAGGAAGCCACTTTAATAAATATAGCAAAGGTACTAAAATCTGCATTTACATTCATCTGAAAGTTTCTATAAGACACAGGTCCGTTTTTCCTTTCACTAAAAAGAGTTTAAAAACAGAAAAAGCAGAATGGAACGACCCTCTTCTTTGTCCTAAGATTTGCATCTAGTGAGACAAGAACTCTGCAGTTTACATATACTTATTTCAAAAATGCCAACCTAACATGACATAGCTACTATAATAAGGAAAAGTTTAAATTTTCTTCTCCTTATTTGGTCTCAAGATTGCACCTGATTTTGCACACCTTAGTAAATTTTTTTTTTAGTAGCAGATTGTCAAATGAAGTAACTTCCACAGCTTAGAGATGGCATCCAGAATGAGTTGTTCCATCACTTTTCCAGCAATGGAGGTGGGAATGACTAGCCTGTAGTTGCCCAGGTTCTCCTTCTTGCACTTTCTGAAGACTGGAATGAGATTAGCCTTCTTTCAAGCTTTAGGCAGCAATCCTGGTTTCCATGTCCTTTCAAAGCTGATTGAGAGTGGTCTATCAATAGTTTCTGCTAGCTCCCTCAATGCTCATGGGTGCATCCCATGAGGGTCCGTGAGCTTGTGGGTAACAACTTTGGCTACATGATCTCTAATATGATCCTCCTCAACAAAGAGCAAGTCTTCCTTTCTCCAGATTTTTTTTTTCCTAGTTTCCGGAATCTGGGATTCCTAATGGCTAGTCTTAACCAAAGCAAAGAAGAGTTTTTTTTGTCAGCAGGGCACCTGCTCTCAGCTGCAAGGGCCACATTCTCCCTTGTCAAACTTTATTTCTGTTGTATTTAAAAAAAGTTTTCCTGTTCTTGATATACCTTTTCAGATTTAACTTCAGATGGGTTGTGGTCTTCCTTGTCTCATCCCTGCTTCCACATACCTGTCCCTGTTTCCATTTTTCATGTTTTTTTTTTTTCTCTATTTGAGTATTGCAAGGAGGTCCTTCTTCATCCCTGCATGTCTTTTGCTCCCTTTTCTCTCCAGGAACATCCTGGATTTTTTGCACTTTCCTGTGATGTTCTCCCAGCAGATACCAGGATGGATAAAGCACCTCGTGAGAAGCAGTATGTATACCACTATGAGTATTTGTCCTGAGTTATGTGGGCCTGAACTTGAATGTCAAAATGCAGCCTGTAGTGCAAACATTGTAGGTGTTATAAAAACAACAAACAAGACAAGATGGGATACACTTCTCTCAGATAAAAACAAACAAACAAACAAAACTTTTGATAACTTACTTTGCTGCTTCCCAAAGAAAAGGAGAAAAAAAGCCCTCTAGATTCTTTCTCTGTAATTACAAGTGAATATAAAAATGATGTATATTCATAATCTTTAATATGCACAGCAGGTTTTTGTTAAACTTAGATTTTATGTAACTGGAATTGTACAGAGCAGTATAGGCTCACTCAACTTAAAAAGTTAGCAAATGCAGTATGGAAGAAACTCTCACTAAGAAAATATACTATTGCATGACCAAGAGATGCCTTAAATCACCTATCAGTTCCAGGCAAAAGGAAAAACATATCATTGTGGTAATAAGGACCACAGTAGGCAAACATTAAAAGAATAAATCTGAAAACATTTGTCAAAGACTGCAGGAGTAAAGACAAGAACATTAAAAGCATAGATTTTGTGTCTGCTGAATTGTGTCAATGCACTAAGATGCTAAGTCAGTTTACATTGTACCTGGCTGAGGAAAACATATGTTCATTGACTGTGGAAAAAGCATCATATCCACCAGAAGGCAGGCTGACAAAACAATTTTTCACAATAAGAGTAGGCTCTTGCAACAAAAGGCATTCTGATTAAGAAGTAAGGACACTAATATGTTAGCATATTACGATGTATACATCATTATAAATCTGCATGATTTTATAAATAAACTGGATGTTATTTTCAAATTTTTAAGGATTGGTCAAACGCCAATTCTTTCAACATGCTTGATAAACAGTATTTTTCAATGCTCAGAGAAGATCAAGTAGTCAGGTCTCAAAATCTTGAGCATGTAGTTCAGACTTCACAAGCACATTTTTTTAATGACTTAGAGATGTCATCTCATGGGATACTGCAAAAAATCCTCATTACCTTTGTCATCAACACAAATACTGACATAAAAACCTAAGACACATACTGTAGACACTCTAAGAAACAGTTTCCATTAGCAAGTAAAAATAGAAAACAGCAACTGTGACTTTAGATAAGTAGGACATTGTTTCTGCCACTCCCAATTCCTCCAATGGTCTTTTTTTTTATAAAACCTGATAAAAGTATACCAAAAAATTCTGCAGTTCCTTTCATGCCAAAATGAAAATGGGTCTGTCTCTAAAAGGCATTGCTGACAAATAAAATGATAATCTGTATTTTTAAAATCTGTCAAGGAAAGCAATAGGATCACCCCATGAAATTTAGGGAGCTGTCACAAATCAAGCTATATCCTAAATTACAGTTTAGCTACAATAAGGGTCTGTACTAACCCTGTCTTTGTGTTATGCTACCATGCTTCTGCAAAACTGTTCATCCAGTTTTTGAGAATTAATCTGGGGAAAGGGAAACCAAAAGCCTCAACTTCGCAGTGAAGTCAGCAAGTTTCAAAGACCTTACGGACACAGGATGGGTATTTCCAGTCTTTTGACAGTGGTATGAGTCATTCAGCAGAAACAAGAAAACATGCAGAAGACCGCATTTGTAGGACAGTGAATCTGTAGGGTGATTTAACCAGAAAATCTGTCACAGTATAGTTATGCAGGGAGTTACAGGAACACCCTAAAGTTTGTCGTATATTCATATCTTATAAATCAGAAGACATTACTCTGTATGATTGATGAAGATAATATTGGGAAATGCACATGCCAGAAGAAAAGTGAAATATTTGTCTGATGAGTTCGTCAGATGAGTTGCATGCAATGTTACCATGATACTGTGAATTTACACTTAATTTTTATTTTGTCACTTTATAAGCAAAATCTGGGGAAAAAGCCCTGCATATCCACCCATGTAATGCCTTTGAGAATGTGTTTCACAGTGTTGGATGCTTCATCTAGATATCTTAAACTATTATTTATGCTAGCAAATAATACCTTTCAATTAGTTTCATTGCTAAAGTGCCGTAGTCTTTTCCCTTCGTATGTTATACTACAAACATTTGATTTAAAAATGTGAATAAAAACTAATTTGGACAAACATTAAAATGCAGTATCTAGCCTAAGGCTTGTTAATGTAAAAGAAATTAATATGTATGACTGTGTAATTTCATGACAATTTCTACTATAACTTGAAGATCTTGAGAACATTTCTCTATTGGTAAAGTGTCACTAATTTCAAAAGCATGAATTACATGGAATTGGAGCAATCACTGTGCTCCCTTCTATTAAAACCTTCTGCATTTAGAGCATGACATGACCTTAAATTAAAATGTAATCTTCAGTAGCAGTAATACTGTAGAGGAAAATATCTCCATTCTACAGTGAATTAAACCTTATAATTTGATCAAAACCTATTTCAAATAGTTGTGAAATAAGCAATAAAATACACAGCACATATCTGGAACCTCTCACCTCTAATGCAAATTTCAAGGGTAAGACAAGCTGTGGTACACATCATTCACAAAGCACAAGCCACTTTTCAGTGGAAGCTACAGTTGCATATAGAGCTGGGATATACCTCTGTTTTTCAGCCAGGCAATTAACGGGCACAAAATGCAAATGAACTGGTATGTCTGCAACTGTGCATCCCAGCCAGTGCTGCTCCTGTGTGCACTGCAGAGCCCAGAAAGCCAGTATTAGATGGAATTTAGGATTAATGGAACGATTTGAGAGCTGCTTTGTAAAGGTGGGGGGCAGTGGCTACAAACTACAGATCTGAGAGCAATCCAGCTGAGCTGGAAACACTGTTAGTCCTCCTCAGTCTGTCCACTGCTTTCAGCACAGCTACAGTAGTAAATGTACTATTCATTTTCCAAGAGACAGCAGAGTTATACTGACTCACAGAAATTTCTGCTGACAGCACCAGTTTCCACATCATTCACACACAAGTACACATGCTGTGAAATTCAAATGGAAACATTTTTCCATAAAGATGGGACCTCTTTCAGGTCCCATAAGCATAACTGCTCAAAACTTCAGAAAACAGAGCTCAGACATCTCTGAAGATATATTTTTATTTGCAGAGCATTAAGAGACAAAGTTAATAAAAGCTTTTAGCATTGAACATGAAATTCAAAGTATCATCTCTAGAGCAGATGACATACAATTCTGTGAGAAAACAACAACCTATAAAACTACAAAAAAAACTGTGTCCTCAAAACAGCACAGGTCCTACAGGTTCTATTGTCTCCATTATAGTGCTTTTGCTAAATAATCATTCACTATTATTTCCCAATGGTTACTGAGATTTTACCTACAGAAATAATGAGGTAAAAAATGAAATCTTAAATATATGACCATAAATAGATGACCATAAATAGATGACCATAAATAGATGACCATATGTTACATTTTGCTGCAGTTGTTTCTTCATCTAGCACTTCCCGCATGCCCCTGCTTGTCAGACAGAAACACACAAGAAACACACTTGCCCAAGGAGTTTTTAAAGCAATAGTTTTATTTTGATTTTTTTCTAGAAATAGAGCTGGTGTTACAGGTTAGAAATGAAAAAATTAGAGTCAAAACAGAAACTCAAAACAGAAAGATTATTTTTCTTAAATTCAAGGCTACATTACAGCTACACAATATACGAGAAATAAAATAGAATGGAAAGAATGAGAGAGAGGCATGTAGAGAAGGTGAAACTAAGAAAAAGAATATCTGATAAAGCTGTTTGACAATGATTGATCTTGACTGAAACAGCCAGTAGAGCTTTAAAATAAACTAGCCCATTTAGTCTGCATTTTATAAAAACTACTTCTGCTAGTAGGTTAAAAAAATACATAATTTACACTCTCATTTTATAATGCTCTATGTCATAAATTAAGATGGACAGCTAGAAAAATAATCTCTTTTTAAATAAAACTTGGACAGCTTTTCCTGAATAACTAAAAGGAGAAAACAATAATGACATAAGTTATTATCAGATTCTAGTGCACCTTCTAAATTAGAAGGCTTTTTGAGTATGGCTTGCAAACCCCTGGGCCTTGAAGGAACAGAATTGTTTTTTTGAATCAGATGTCTTTGCAATCTTAATAGGAATGAGAGGGCACAGATTCCTACGCTTCTCAGCCTTCTTCAGCAACAGATCTTTGCACAACCTTCTATTCTTGTATCAGAATGAGAAATTGCAATATTTTCCTTCCTACCCAAACAAGTTACATACAAGGACACAGAAAAAGGAACACTCCGGACACTGGAGGGCCTGATAATACATTTTGAGCTGAAGGACATGAAATTCTGATTCTTCCCCAAACTCCCCTCCTAAATGTCTCATAGCAATTATTTCTGTCACATTCAGTCACTTTTGCTCACAAAATATAATCAAAACTTAGAACCATTAGATTCATCAAATGCATGCATATAAATTAAAACATTTCCCTAATACAGAAGTGTGCTTTCCATTCATACCTTCCAAATAATTCAAAGCCATTTATTTCATTCAAAATGCCCGATTTTTCATACACCCTCAAATACATTATCCTTTCCCCAAACCTCAGGCACCTTCGGCCAGTCCCAACACATTTACTGCAAATACTGCATTATGTGTCTTAGAGATTTAGAAAATAAAACATAAGAGAAATAGTGTAAAATTAGAAGATCTTAAAAAACAGTAATAACCCTTTCACTTTGGATTTCAGAAACACACTGAAATGTGATTTGAAAGTGCATATCAGTGTTTCTTAGCAATCAGTGGAACCTTCATGCTGTACTCACAATTTAAGCCTTCAACTCATCAGAAAAAAATAGCAAGGACACATTTACCAGTTTCCCCTCACACATCATCTTCAAAATCAGATTTGATTAAACTGAAATGTCTGTTGGAAAATTGATTCCAGAAATGAGTTCAACTTCCTCTTAAGCAGGAATAAGGAGAGTTTCAGGCACTCTATTCAGAGCTATTATTGCTGAAAGCAGTGATTAACCAGCCTTGGAGGTTTTGTTTTTCGTAAATATTTCATACATAGTTTTAATGTAGGTCATAAGGAATTGACTGAGAACTTGTAAGAAAAGGAATAAAAACAATCAACTAGATATGAATGTTCTTGAAATTACAAATTACTGAGAGCAGGAGAGATAGAGCAATTCCCAGAATGCATCACATGATGCAAGTGCCACAGATGTGGCTGAGACTTCCCAGAGTTAATTTCTATTACTATATTATCAAGGTGCCAATTACAGCTATTATTCTAATAGTTCACAGCATCCCTTGTTTATCTGCTATATTGGTTTAAAATAAATCTCACAACTTCAAGACCCAGGTCTAACTATAAAACTTGCAGTACCTCAGCATCCTGGCTGCATATGCCAAGGCTGCATTTTGGCAAAACTTTTTTTAGGGGTCATGGTGAAGTTTCTTTTCAGGGGAAATGCAATTTTCAGCCCCCTTCTGGCCGTGTATACCATGCAACAGAGTGAGAAACTGATCCAAATTTACAATAAATCAGAAAAATCCTTTGCCCCATATCCTGAGAGGATAGAAAGCAATATGAAGAGCTAATTATGTTGACATGGCCATGAAAAGGTATGACTAACAAGTTATGATCAGGATGGCTTATTAATGTTTTCAGAAAATTTCCTCTGAAATTATTCTTCCCTTCACAGAATCTTTTAAATTTAAACTAACTTTATTGACCTTCCTGAGTCTGTCAGTGCTTTTAGTCATATCCAAAATGTTTTGTTTTTACCAAAAGCCACAAACTCCTAATAAAAACTATAGCCTTCAAGCACACAATGCCCATTTAGGCATTCTGTAGTACTAAATAACAACAGGCAAATACTGTTAAATACAATGATTTGAACACTTATGGCACTCTTTCAGCTTGTCTGGGCTGATAGCAAATAAGACGTTTCATGGAATCCAGACATCACCCTTTTAACAGAAAACACAGAGCTGCTGTGGAAGAAACCCAACACACATGCATTTACTGCCATGGCTCTCACAAATGTGCACCATCCTTCTCTCCATGCAGCACCACCAGGTACACAACCAAGGCCTGAAATGTTGCCAAAAGGGCACAACAACGTTATTGCAAATTCCTTTGTGCTCAGTAGTATTAATCTGAATATATGACACACAATACGGTGATACTGATGTCTCCAGTTGTCTTATGCACAAATGATGGTGAATGTTAGATTGTGTTCAATCATTATGATTTTTTTCATATTTCATAATTCTCCTGAACATATATCACATCATAGAAATATTCAGTCAGTTCCCCTAGATTTACACTCAGATGTGAGCCTTAGGGAGCTAGAAATGGACCTCAGTCATCATAGCTGACAAGACAGCAATCAATGCTCTCCCATTAAATTTGCCCTAGTGGATCTGGACCTAGACTGTACAAATGACATTTTCAGCAGTGTTCAAAGTTAACACATGAAATTGGCTACATGAGGCAAGTCAGCTCTCAGGACACTTCTTGTCATGATCAGCACTAACCCCAGTGGCTGGTTAGAAAAATTAAATGAGATCGTTATCCTTGCAGCAGTGCCCAGCTATACCGCGGTGACCTGGCAAACATTGTTAATTTCTATTCATCACACTTTCTTTCCCTGTTTAAGTTTGGCAATCTTCTGCTGTATTGCAACTTATCAAAACAGAGTATGTCTGCCAACTTAAAAATTTAAAATCCCTCTACAGCTTTCAACTGCATCATTCTTTTCAGATTCATAATACACCAACATTGCAAGTTGAATATATACTGCTACAGCTGGGATGAAATACAAAATTTCAGTGATTGATGAGGCAATCTAAACACATAGTTTGCAAAATGCCTTGGGAGGAAACATAATATATGTACTCCAAGCAATGGTTAAATAATATTGGACTGTTCATTTAACATCATACCTAAAACACTAAGTGATAGACAGACAGGAAAGAAAATGAACATAAATGATATCCCTCAGCCAGGATATAATATTTCTCTGGTGAGTACTCTAACTAGCACACCAACACCTGTTAGGCACATAGCATGTGCCAAATCCTAATCACCTCAACTGATTTGGGGACATTCCACTTTAGCAGTTGATTTTCAGTACCAGTTATGCAACAAACTTTTGCAAATTTAAAATCAAATATCTTTAAATTTTCACTTGTTAGATAGGGACTGCAAATCAAATAAACAGTAGGAAAGGAAAAAATAGGCCAAGAGGAATCTTGAAGTCTTTTTTTTTAACTCTGAGAACTCCAATTATACTGGCTGTACGCTACATAACCTTACGTTAGACTCAGAAGTATATTACTAAGTAAAGCTATACTGCTAAATTTAAGAGGAAGGAGTAACCTATATGGCAATGCAACAGCAAAATGAAAGTATGAGAAAAGAGAAATTACAAAACATCTGTCCAGAATCTTTCCTACAGAAAGATTTTTCAAAAAGTTCAAAGCCTACTTGTGACATAAAAGCAGGGCTATCCCCGTCATTGTCAACAACATAACG
Source organism: Crypturellus undulatus (assembly GCA_013389825.1). Classification (NCBI taxonomy): domain Eukaryota; kingdom Metazoa; phylum Chordata; class Aves; order Tinamiformes; family Tinamidae; genus Crypturellus; species Crypturellus undulatus. Next base: position 40,014 of record VWPW01031921.1, read on the forward strand.
TTTTCATCAATGGTCATTTTATTGCAATTAAAATACTTGCATTCCTCAAATCATGGGCTCCTTGAAAATACTAACTTTTTCTTAGAAAAACAGCTGTTACAGCTATACAGGTATGAACCTTGGAAATATGAACCCTGGTAAAATGTGAAAAAAAAAAAATCAAATTTACTTAAGTAACCAAAAAGTCAATTTTATTCAGTTGTCTGGGGTCCTATTTGGGGTGAGTTTGTCTGGAGTCCAAGTTGATGCTTGCATCTGCCAGTATCGGCATACTGAACTCACCTTTACTAAGTGCACTCAGCATACAGCACAGCGGCTCCCACCTCCCAGGGGCCAGTGTAGTGACACAAAGGAGTTAGAAACAACTTATTTTCAAATATTTCTTTTAGCAGTTTTTACTTTTAGTTTTACAGATAACACAGGTCACATACCGTTGCAGATTTTAAACCAGAAAACACAGAAGAAGGAAATACAACCTTTCATGCCATTCATAAAGCTGTAGGAAGTACAAAAGGAACCAGTCCTGGTGTTCCTTTGTGCAAAATACAGTGAAAAGTGCACTCATGACAGATCTGACACATCCCAGGAAGACTGTAGCTTTGGTACCTCTAAAGGGCAACACACTCTTTAGCAGAGTAAGACCCTTCTGCGTAACATATTTTTTTCTCATATCATTTTACGACAATACACAATACACAAGGAAAAATGTTGGCTAGAACTCAACTGTTTTGGACAATTTAAGACAATGTAACATTGTAAATGTTATTCTAGATAGAAACACTGCTCTCGCAAGTGCTTAAGACTGTATTTTTGTTCTCTAAAAAGATAGTCTTCTTTACAGATCTATCACCACATTTTGACAGCTAATTTACATTGTTGATTTTTAGAAAAAGAATGCAAGCCTTAATGGGAAATAAAAGACCTGAATATGTTTCAGATATAATTGCCTTTTAGATATAAAATGCATCTTAGAAACAAATATCTTACCAAAATTCATGCAACCATTCTACAGTTGTCAACATGAAAACAAAAAGTACCAGAGAGAGAGGTAGTGTACTGTAATGTTCCTTTTACACTAACACCAATCTGCATAGTATGAAGTGAAATGGATATCCCCTATTTACCCTGAGCAACTCCCATACCTGTCAGGGAGTCAGAGAGAGAGACCTGCAAGAATATAATAAAGCTACAATCAGCCCAAGCATAAGATTCAGCTGATGAAGAAGCAGGGCAGACTTTTCATGAACTGCCCAACACCCATATAGAGCAGCATTATCTAAGAGCTGCCTAATCAGTTATGCTGAATTATAGCTCTTCTTTGTATTAGTACTAGTTCAAGTAAGACCTCAAAATCAGAAAAACTACTTTAAATCCACCTTACAATCTTCAAGAAGACAGGCCTACTCTATATTGAAATGAAACCATGTCATCAAGAGAAGAGTATTCCCTGTATCTGATTCTGCTGGTTGTTTCCTTTACAGAAAATGAACTGAGTAAATTTACTTTTCAAAGGAAAATAAAAGATATGCGGACCTGTGTTCACTGATCTTTCTAAAGGAATCTGATGCAAGGCTACATTATTGCTAGGTGCTAAGTAATTAAATTTCACATTATTTGCTTTCATTATAAGTTTATCTTTCTTACTCAGCTCTCCTTAAAAACAAGGCCAGAACAATACAGAACTAGGAAAAGCAACACCATAAACATATCACAGCCTTTGGTGAGTCAGTGTTACTGAGAAATAGGCATGTTGTTTCTTGTCTGAACTGTGTGAGTATAAGTTTTGATCTTCTGCCCTGTTATGGTTTTCTGCTACAGCACAGAAAAAAAAAAAGGATTATTTCATGACTGTGATTTTTCTTTGATAAATGAATGGACTTCTTCAGTGGATGCTTTGCTTTTAAGTGGCATTCTACTTCCCAAGTTCAGGTATAAGTCATATTTACATCTTAAGTTTTTCACTACATGTCATTTCCCCCACCTGTATTTCTTTAAGTTGATTTAAATTTACAGTCTAAATTCTCAAAATCTCAGGTCCTTTTAGATTAAAAAGTATTTATTTATTAAACAAAAATGAGTAAAACTAAATATCTGAAACCCTAAAGTGTATACACTTACATAACTATGTATAAATACATTATTAAATAGGAAGCAAAACAACTTTATCTGCTATCCAGTAAATTCTTTCTTATGCAACTTCAAAATTTCTAATTACATGAATGTCCACAAAATCATTTTGAACTATTGAAAGACCTTTTTCATTATTTTCCACATTTCACTTGTTCAGAGATACATTTTTCCTTTAATGCTTACAAAATTCAACACTATGTTATAAGCCTGATTAGCAAAGAAGTGTCAGCCACCTTTTTACCTATTTTATGATCACTTATATGTTTAGAAGATGCTTGGAAAAAAGCAGCAAAACTTCCACAGATTCTATATAGTTATTGAAAATCATCTAAACTGAAAATTCATAGGAAGATAGCATGCTTGAAGAACAGAAAGTAAACACAAACAACTGTATGTCTGATGGTCTTTTAAATATTGCAAATAACTGATAACTTGTTTGGTTTTAAGAACAGACAACATGCATTTTCAAAATTAATTCTCCCCTTCTTTCAAGATCATATTTTTTAAAAATCATCATGTTTCACTGTTTCAGTTGTCATTACTGTGTCTTGCTCCTGCAAACAACTTTGCACATGTATACTTTATTATTATGAGTATATGCTTTTAACAGGACTACATATAACTTGGTGCCTGTAGTTGTGGACTTGAATTTAAAAATAAACGTGTTGACTTGAAAGGTGAAACATCATCTTATTGAAGGCTCTATTATCCTTTATTTTATTGGTAGTTACTGGGAGCAGTTATAATAAAAAAATGAAAACTTCCATAATTATTTTGAAGTGCTTCCATTAGTCTATTACTTCAATGTTTTCCATTTTAGTAGGTAAAAATAGAATTATGCTGATATCCACTAGTGATTTAGCGACTTTGGATCTTCAGAGTTGAAGACTGAATAATACTTTTGTAGTGTAAGAAGGAGCAGAATCTGTAAGAGAAGAAATACATCTCAAATTTGAGCTATATAATCAGATACAAATAAATGGAGGCTATGGCTAGAAACAGATGGATATGGTTTTGTTTCAAAGGTACTGTCCACGCAATTTTGATTCTAAATGACATTTTTAGGCTATATTTCAAATATTCTGTTAGTCCATATTATACAGCACATATTTCCCCCTCAATCTAGTTTTCAGGAGATACTGTCAGCATAATCTATGTCACAAGAACTCAGAGGCAGGATATGCAAAAGAATTCATGATCCAAACAGCCTCATAAAAAGCACAGAGAAAAAAAATTCTAGAAAGACAAGAAAAGTTATCGCTTTCTCTGTTGCCCCAAAAGGGTATTTAGGTGTTGTGCACTTAACATGGCCAACTGGGGCTTTCATGGAGCCTGGCAGTCATAAGCTGCTGCTCTAGATTTTACAGGCACATAAACAAACTTCACCACCTTACATTTCATGCATATCTCTAAAGTCAAATTATGATCTCAGATTTTCTCCATTCCTTCTCTTCTTGTTTTCACCACTGTTGTTACTGTTACTAGAATTTGAAATTTTTTCTTTTATAGTAGATTTGACTTTAGAAGCATAAATAATCTTAAGCTTAAATAACCAAATGTTAAGCTAAGAAACAAAGTTTACAGCCACAGCACAAAACCAGAAAACAGTTGGGATTGGAGAGTACATCTTAAGATTGTCTGATCCTAACCTCCTGCTGAAGCAAGGTCATCCAGAGCAGGTTGACCATGATCAAGTCCAGTCATGGGACTGGGGTTTGAATATCTCCAGGAAAGGAGACTCCACGTGCTCACTGAGCAACTCAGTCCAGAGCTAGTGACACAAAACCACATCTTTCATTCTTTCTTTATATTTCTCTGCTACAGTTCTGTAGATAATTCTGCAGCAGAGAAATACAAATGCTACACAGGCCACTTGCACATAATAAAAGGAATGAAAAACTTCATAACATTCATGTCATAAAAGAACACTCTCTCAAAAGAGATTTAAACGAACCTCACATGGGTATTTTGCGTCACAGGGAATTCTTCCATTGCCTCCTAATATTTTTACTAAGCAAGGTTCAAATTTTTGCCATATTTTGCCATATATTTAAGTGTAAAATATTAGTTATACCACATACAACATATAGCAGTAAAAGAAACCAATGCATAAGCTTTCAGGTACTCTGTAGTGAAAACAAAAGCAATGATTTTACTACATTAATTTTTCCATGGTTGAACAATTACTGCATTGATACAGGTAATCAGTTAAGGAGTGCTGTATCAAGGCAAAGGGCATCTTATGTACACACAAGTGTTCCTTCTGGAGGGGAAGAGTCTCTGCAGGAATTCAAAATCACTGAAGAGTAACTAATGCATATCCTAAGACAGGTAAGCAAGCCAGGAGAATGTGATTAATCATTGTAATACATTATCACTGAATTAACATTAGTGCATGTACAAGCACACTATTAAGTCTGTATAGGTTTGTTCAATTTCAAGGGTTCTAGTAATAGCCCAAAGCTTTAAAAAAATGCATCTGAAATATTCAGTTCCAGTTTTATTCAATATCATAAAAGATATTTCACTTAAGGGCCTATCGTTGTACTCTTAAAAACTAACTCACCTAATCTATGTCCGCATTTTATCCAAGATATTTTACTGAAAGTAAATTTACTCGGAGCTGATACATACCTCTTTCCTTGAGGTCTTCAATATAGGCTTTCATAAATTCTTTCTCAAATTGCTCCCGTTCACGTTCACTTTCTATAATTTCTTCAGTATCTTCACAAACAATAGTTTCAACAGGGCTATCTTTGAGACTTACAAATCTGTAGAGTAAAATATTGACACTCATACATAAACAGGCTTCTGAACATCACTGGTCAACATGAATGTCACTTCAAAATATGTTCCAGCAATCAAAAGGAGAAATTGAAGGAATATGTGTTAAATTTTTGTATTATAGATGCCTTAGGAGCCCTAGGAGCTATTATTAATCACATAAATATTTCAGATAGTGCCTTCTCTGTACTCCACTCCAGATAAAATTATCAGACTTGTCTCTTTCTGTTAGTCTATGTACATTAATCGTTCTTTGCAATAGTATGTATATTTCTTCATTATGGACTTTTGATAAATGACTTTCATTCTACATCAGCTAATGATTACTATGAGTATCATCATAACAACATTGTCTAGCAGTACAGAATTTTATCAGTATCACTTAGGTTATATCTCAATGTTTTTGTTATGTTACTTCTCTGTTACAAAGGAGATTTTGGTACACATTATGTCATGTTTGTAAATTGCCTAAAGCTACATCTTGTGGATAAAAAGCTAATGGCTATGCAAGCAAGTCATACAGCACGGAAACTAAGTGTACAGAATTCTAATTAGAGAATTCTATTTGCAGAATTCTAATTAGAGAGCTAACTTTGACCTCTTGAGGGAGCTCCCTGGAGGAGGCAAGGGTTGAAAGGGGGTCCAGCAGAGTTAGCTAATATTCAAACACCACTTTCTCTAATCTCAGGATTGGTACATTCCTGTAGGAAAGAAACAGAGCAAGCAGGGCAGGAGACTTGCATGGATGGGCAAGGAGCTGTCGGGTAAACTCAATGTATATAATCTGGAGGAAGGGCTAGGCCACATGGGAAGAATATAGGGACATTGTCAGAGAATGCAGGAATGCAATGAGGAAGGCCAAGGCCCTTTTGGAATTAGAGTTAACGAGAGAAGTCAGGGACAACAGGAAGGGCTTCTACAAATAAATCAGCAGAAAGAGGAAGACTAGGGAAAACATTAGTGCACTGCTGATGGGGAAGGTGTCTTGGTGATGGAGGATGCAGAGAAGGTAGAGTTACTAAATGTCTCTTTGCTTCTGTTTTTACTGCTAAGACTACAGAACCTGGAGATAAGAGAGATAACCAGGAGAGAGGAGGACTTTTGGCTGGTCGAGGAAGATTGAGTTAGGGATTGTCTAGGCAAAATGGACACCCATAAATGTATGGTCCCAGATGGGATTCCCTCAAGAGTGCTGAGGGAAGGTCAGCAGACCGGTCAGCCTCACCTCCATCTCTGGAAAGGTGATGGAGCAGCTCATCCTAGAGAATATCTCTAGGTATGTGAAGGAAAAGAAGGCGATCAGGAGTAGTCAGCATGGATTCACCAAGGGAAAGTTGTGTTTGACAAATATGATAGTCTTCTGCAATGAGATGACTGGCTGGGTGGATGATGGGAGAGCTGTGGATGTTGTCTACCTTGATTTCAGCAAGGCTTTCGACACAGTCTCTATAACATCCTCATTGGAAAGCTCTGGAAGTGTGGACTGGATGAGTAGATTGAGGACGGGATGGTTGGCAGAGCTCAGAAGGTAGTGATAAATGGGGTCAAGTTTAGTTGGAGGCCTGTGGCCAGTGGTGTCCCACAAGGATCAGTACTGGGCCTAGTGCTCTTCAACTTGTTCATCAATGACTTGGACGAGGGCACAGAGCTCACCCTCAGCAAGTTTGCAGGTGACACCAACCTGGGTGAAGTGGCCAACACTCCAAAGGGCTGTGCTGCCATTCAGAGGGACTTGGACAGGATGGAGAGTTGGGCAGAGAGGAACCTCACGAGGTTCAACAAGGACAAGAGCAGGGTCCTGCACCTGGGGAGGAATAACCCTAGGCACCAGTACAAATTAGGGGTTGACCTGCTGGAAAGCAATTCCACGGAGAGGGGTTTGGGAATCCTGGTTGACAACAAGTTAACCATGAGGCAGCGATGTGCTCTCGTGGCCAAGCAGGCCAATGGGATCCTGGCCTGCATCAGGAGAAGCGTTGACAGCAGGTCCAGGGAGGGGATCCTGCCCCTCTGCTCAGCATTGGTGAGGGCGCACCTGGAGTATTGGGCTCTCCAGTACAAGAGGGATGTGGAGCTTCTAGAGAGGGTCCAGCATAGAACCACAAAGATGATTAAAGGACTGAAGCATCTATCATATGAGGAAACACTTAGTGAGCTGGGCCTGTTTAACCTAGAGAAGAGAAGACTGAGAGGGAATCTGATCAGCATGCTCAAGTACTTTAGGGGTGAATGTAGGGGGTATGGGACCAGACTTTTCTCTGTGGTGGCCAATGACAGGACATGAGGTTCAAGTCGAAACAAAGTTAATCTCCATATAAGGAAGAACTTCTTTCTTGTGAGGGTGACAGAGCCCTGGAACAGGCTGCCCAGAGAGGCTGTGGAGTCTCCTTCTCTGGAGATCTTCCAAACCCGCCACCCTGTGCCACATGCTCTAGGTGTCCTTGCTGGAGCAGGAGTGTTGGACTAGATGGTCTCTAGAGGTCCCTTCCAACCTTAACTGTTCTGTGATTCTGTTAAAAAATCTCTAATGGCATTATCACTCTAAAGAGAAAAAAAAATAAATAAAATGATTGTTACTTCCAAAATGAAAATTGTTGCAATTAATCACATGTCTTGTTAAATCTTATGAATTGCTGTCAGTTCCAAGTGGTTTCATAAAAGACCTGAGTATCACCTGCAGAAGTGTAGGACTGTTGTAATTACAGACAAAAAGGCCTTTCACTTCCCCTACAAGCAGCAAAACACCATTCCATGACAGAGAATAAATGAATCCCTAAACTTATAAGACATATGTGAGATGAAGAAGCTTCTCTAGTGGCCCCCAGATACAGTAGAAACAGTTGTTTGTGAAACTTTTTCTCCTTCACAGAGTTACCTCTTAACATTCATTTCTCCTTCACTTTTACTTACTTTAAACCAGTGGTTGACTCACAGATGGCTGTGGGTATCTCAACCAAGTCATCACCACTGACAACTAATAAATTGAGTTTTGGCATATTAACCAGGGCTCGGGGAAGATAAGTCAACTTGTTTTTCTGTAGGAGAAGTGTCTGCAGTTGATCTAACCTATAAAAGTATAAAAGATAAAGATAGCTTAAAGTGTTTATTTCTGTCAGGAGAATCCACTTGAAAGAGCAAAGTACTTAATTTTGCGGATAAAAACACAACCTGTCCCAATCTTGGTTTCACCAAAATTATTCATACCACCCTCTCACAAACATTTTCATCATCATTAATCGACATTTTCAGTCATGATTCGATTAATATCTATGATGATAGGTGTTAATAGCCTTAATAGCCTCCTTGCTGTGAGAACTCAGAAGAACAGCCAAGGCAAAAGATTAAAAAATAGTTGCACACTTTACACAGAAGATGCTGACACAATATAATGCAAAGCCTCACCTTGGGTATGTTAGAAAGTAATGAAAAACTTGGTCACCAGCTTACAATTTTGCCTAAAGGCTCTTTTCAATGTATTAGATATGTCTCTACTGGCCAGTATATCCCCATCTTTTTTTTTTTTTTTTCACTAGTAATTAGTACTGTAGCGAGTATAAAAAAGAATAAATCCTGGTCACATTTCTTTCATAAATTTCTTTCATAAAAAACAATTTAATGACAAAGATTTGTGGAAGAAAATGTTGGGATCCTTTTACTTTGTTTACCTAGACTTCTCTTAATGGAATGGTAAGTTGTACCTGAACATTATATTCCTTGGCATGTATAGCAGACAAAAGCATATCAAATGGAAATAAAAAAAATTACCTTGTTCAACCAGAAGAGTATAGGCAGATTATTGCTTAGGAGACCCATATAATTTGTTTGAATCCAGAAAGAGAAAATAAGTAAGGATTCAGCTCACTGCCAATGTTTTTATTATGTACATTTTATTGCTAATATTATCTCAGACTTCATTGTAATGATCGAAATTCTTCAATATTTCAGGTGTCATGAGGCCAAATGTGAATTTCAATTCAGATAACAGGTGAAAACTTCACATTTCCTAGTCTTCAGAGCACAGTTGAGTGCCAGAACTCTCAGAATTCAGGAACCAAATGATTAAAATATATATATATATATGTTTTAATATTATGATTGATAATAATAATAATAATATGTTTTAATATTGTGATTGATAATTCTAAATGTGAAGATGTAGAAAACAAGTATACGAGAGAGAAAAGAAACTTATCGAGGTTACAGGTTATATGGGAAAAAAAAATACCCTTAAATAGATTATGTAGCTTTTCATAAAGCAAACATATCCTCTTAAAACTATTTTAAATTAATTAAATCTTTATTCAAACTTTCTGGGAAAAAAATCAGCAATGTGACTAGAACACTTGAGTTACTAATACAAATTAAGAACAAATTAAGACTTTATTTCTGCTATCAGAGATATCTGTGATTATAAAATTCCCTATGGAAGTCTCCTTGCCCAGTCATAAAGGTCTTAAGAATCTGAAGGATGGGTGAGGTTCCCATGTAGTCTCTTTCACCTTAGGGATATCTATTCTCAGATCAACAGAGAATCCTTTTCATTTGCTTGTTTTTATAAACACTAGTTATTACATGTTTTGGCGTACTTATAACTAAAATCTAGTAAACCAGCTTACAAGAAGAATTCAGAGAGGTAAATAGGTCTGGAATAATAAAGATGCTTTCCAAGGCCAGCAACTTTCTTTAAAGCGGATGTACTATTTGAAACTAATCCTAGTGGATATCTAAATAAAAAGTACATTTGCGCATATATACCTTCGTATGGGACAGGGGGATTGCCATTTTTTTTTAATCTTATCAATATTTTTTGGCTTCATTGCCAAAGGTTATGAAGATTTTTCAGTAGCTTAAATGTGCTTTAGTTTACATTTCCCTCTATCGCATCTACCCATCCAGCTCACTCTAAATGTGTGCTAATGACAATTAGGTATGGCAAGACCCCTCTATTTAAGTTGGGGAACAAATTTGGCTCAGGTACCTCCTAAGGAGCACTACTTGGATATGAAGGCATATTATAACAAATGAACCAGAAAATGTAATAAGTTAACTGCGTAGTTGAGGCACCGACTGCGCAACTAAATGGAAAATTCCAGAAATAACAATGGTAGGGTTTACTTGCAAAACTATAATCTAATGCATTTCTGGAAGAGTTTTTTTTTCAAATGACTTTTCTTTAACTGCATCCCTTGGAAGCTTGTTGCTTTCTGGGTTATCTTGCTAGTTCATGAGCATATACATGAATTAAAATGTAAACTACCTGTCTATGTCTTGTGGGAGATCTTTCAGGTTGTTGCTGCTCATATCCAACCACTGCAAATTAGACATCCGGAGTACACAAATTGGAATAGAAGGGAACTTGTTTGCTGACACATCCACAACTGTGACTTGCTTCAGGTTGCTTAACTAAAAAGAAGCAATGTTTAGTTACATTTTGTCAACACAAGAAAATGTTCCATTCTTCAAACATTATTTTTTCCTTTCACACCACTTAATAAGAAATGCATCCTTTTTTGCTCAGCTTTGATGTAGTGTTGTCTTAATAATCATTTTATAGGGGGAAAGATTTTAAAAATAACTACCTAAGAATTTTCTTATTATCTTTGTAACACCACCGGAGAAATATTGAAAAGTTGATATTGAATGATGTCCTCATTCTCAGAAAACCTATCGTTTAAGAAGACACCAAGATTGGATGGCTCACTTCTTTCTAGGTAATATCTGAACTAAGCTCCAAAGTGACAAAGCATAGTTTTGATAATCAAGAGATTACTATTCTCAAAAATAGACATTTTATAACTCATATATTTTCTTTGCTATAACCTTGTGTTATGTACTGAGAACATATTGCTCAGTGATCCTTACAAAATGAAACTGCCAAAGTAAGCCAATAGAAAATTTGGTTGAATATTTTTAAAAGTAAAGAATTTTAAAAATACATCTTCCATACTTTGAGTATGCAATGTAACAGCTTTGTATTTGAACATTTCTCAAAGGAAGTACATTTTTAAGCAATAAACCTTTAGTACAATAAAGGTTAACTACAAATTTAAAATATATCTGTTAAAAAAATAATTGTTACAGCTCTGTATACTGAATCAATTATTCACACTTCCAGTGTTCATTAAACCATGCAGCTAGCTAAAGTGACTGTCAAAGGAGCAGAAATGTTAATAAAAAAGTACTTTAATATGAAAATGATGTCTTTGAGTTTCTAATCATATGCACCTATGCCTATGGTTCCTGATACTGAATACAAATTAGTAAAAAATTTCATTGGTCATTGACCTAGGGTTTTTTAGAATACAGAGAATAATGAGGAAACAAAACTCCAAAGCCCACATATTTTCAACTTCCCAAGTGAGCAAAATACAAGCAACAGTATAAATTACAAAAAAAAGTTCAGAATGTCAGAGAGAAAGTTTTGAATCCTTGAGAGGATTTATTTCAGAATAAATTTCTCTTCTGCTATATTTTATGGCCAAACTTTAATTTACTGCAATTCTGGCAGAATTTCATCTGCGATATTTAATTTGACCCTTGTCTTTTAAAATAGTCCAATTTGCAGCATGGTGATGTGTCAGGGCCCTTTCTTCTTTTCAGATGTAACCTCATATTGCTGCCAGATGTTAGAATCTGGGGAAATGTGTTCAGAGGGGCTTATTGAAGCTATTGTATTGCAAAAGACTATGCAATTAAGTTTGTCTTTCATAAATATAATAGAGGTAAGAGTCTCTCAAGTAAAAGATATGTTGAAATATGCCCACTGCTGCATAAAGCCTCTTTGATGAGGCATGACTGCATAAAGTCTCTTTGGTGAGGACTTACTCTCACTCCTGATTTAGAACAGGCAAGCAAACATTTTATAGTGCCACTTCTCACTTCAAAAACATTTCATCATTGGAGGACAGACTAGCAACAATGAACAGTACAATCCTGCTTTGTAGATTTCCCAAATACTGAATACTCCAGCAAAACAGAACCTTCCATTGCACATGCAGAGCAGAGGGACTACATTGGGTAAGAGCATGTAGAAAACACTTGCCACTATATTTACATAAAATAACTTATTTTCACAAGTCCAAAATCCCAAGAAAATATTTCAAATTTCTATGCACTCAAGCGATTGGCTAAACTCCCAATGTATTTCTATCAGACGAAGAACAAATATTGTCCCAAAAGGATTCAGAAGGCACAGATTTAAAACAAAAGCCCTGGTGTTTAGCTGCCTCGCAAAGGTTCCCAAATCATTCCCAAAGAAAAAACACAGTCTCCAACCACCAAGAGACCACACAGAATACTGACATCACAGTTCACCCACCTTTCTCAAACCTGTTTTCCCAGTTGGTCGCCTGACACTGGAGCAACTGTAACATTAACACTAGGTGGTAAAATGACATTTTTTCCAACAGCAGGAACTTATTTTATGCTTTTCTGAAAGCACTTTGCTCTGTTAAACATTAAAGGAAGCATTGATATAGTAATATTGTATGCCATTTTTCAAGTCTTGAAAATAGATTGTTTTAATACTTGATTAGGTGAAAAACTACATTTTTCAGAAACTTCTACTCCTATGAAAATATACCAAAGAAAACATAAGGCAATAGACTGCCTTGAAACAAAATTTGCTTCTGTATGTCACATATTGTATAAGCTGCGAGTCCTCAGAGCTTGTTCTTTTAGGGTAATATTTAACAAAGTCTGTCCATTTTCTGTACTACATTGCAATCAAATGGAGTTTTTATTTAATCTCTCTCTGAAATGTTACCAACAAACTGCAGTGATATATGGCACATTGGAAATTATGGCATCTATATTTTCCAGAGAAAAGCCTGTATATTTTACTTGGTTTTGAAGGGCTGATGGATTTTTGTACCTCTTATAACATTTCATTTTAAACAAGCATGACTCCCTTATGTTTTTACCTAAGCATTTATTTTCACTTGTTGTTGATTTTAACTATTTTCCATGTTATCTGACTTTGTATCCATCAGTATATAGTCTTTATGCAAGTTTCATTGTAACAAATAGCTACACTTGATAGTCTAGCTACCTGGACCCACTTATTGTGGTCCTTATGTTTAATCACCACTGTCAACTTTATATGACAAACTACTCTTTTTTGCCTATCATCTTAATAATTTTAGTCATAGAAATAATCCAGATAACATCGTAGAACTCCACTGCTTCTCTTTCCCTCTGACAGTTCAAGTTTCATTTGAGAGAAAAGGACACCATGTCCTGGGCTGAATGAGTTGTTTGATTAATGGGAGTGTTTTTATTTCCATTCTTTTTTTTTTGCCATGAAAGGTACATACTGATAAGTTTGCATGCAAGTTTATCATGAGTTGCCTACTGCTTGGGATTAACAAATGAAAAGTTGTAAAGTCATGTCCAAGCTTTCATACAAAATTTCTGTGTTTTTCAAATACATGTTAAACATGCTGTGAAAGAAATAGCATCTAATTGAAGTCGATATATATGACAAGACACACAGAGGATTAACCTAGAAATGCCTATCAGTATGTTATCAACCTTCCTTTGTCCGCAAATTTCACTCTAATTGAAATCAAGGGAAATTTGTACCACCTCAGTAGTTATAACACATTTTATCTCCCAAAACATGGAGGTTGGCACACAGTACATCAGGAGCTTGGTAAAAACATTATGGGCTTTTTGACAGAAAAGGCAGACTATGAATGAACTTAACAGTTGTCTCCTTAGATTTTGAATGTTCAAAGCAAATCCCCAGCTGTTCTTTCACAAAGCTGATCTACTCTAATTTTATTAACATTCCATTAACATTAAGAGAAAGGTTACAAGGGAGCTTTTGGGTGATCCTTCTTAAAATACAGATGTATATTTAGAGTCCAAAGCACTAACAGACTGTCAGAGTAAATTGCTAACTTTGAGGGGATAAAGACATTTCATCCCCCCATCTTCAGTAACCAGATGTTATTTTATGTATTTGTGACATAAAACTTTTCAAGCATAAAACTGGAGCCTCACACATCAGTTGTCTTAGCACAATAATCTAAGTCCATGCAATATATGTGGAAGCAGGTTTTCACCCAAATTACATTATTCTGATTTTGTAATGATCAATCCAGTCACTGTTATTTTGATGCTAGACTCTTTACTTGCTAGCTTAACTTTATGCTCTTTTACCTCTGGAGCATTACCATTACTTAAACATCTAATTATTAGAGCAATTATAGGTATGATAATCGCAATATTGGAAGTTCACAGAAAGTTAAAATGTAATAATTTTCTCAAACCTCTCCTCAGGGCTACCAAGAATGAGAAAACTGGCTGCATATACAATATTCACAAAGATATCAGGCACTGATCATTCATACATGACTGAAGAACCACACAGCAAAAAGAGTTGAAGACTATTCTTCATAGCCTTAAATTTCCTGAGAAACTGGATTGTGTGTATAGATTTAAGTATAGGAGTGGTCTCAGGCCAAGAGATGAGTCACGAGCATGAAATTAGGCACCTGATTAATGATTTGCTGGGCCCAAGCCGTAACAAGTCTGCTGTCTCAAAAAATAAATTTATGTTGACTAGACTTATATTAAATTTTCATAATACTACTACTGCAGCTACACGCAGTCTGCATACATTATTACACTTTGCCATCATAAAGTCATCTCTTTTCCAAAACTCCAAACCTTGAAAATTTAGAACACACGTTAAGAGAGAAAATCAAGCTCTCCCGAAGTCAATGACATGGTCTCATCAGCTGCAATGGAACCAGGAACTCACTTTTGGTGCACATGCTCTCTGTCTTTAAATAAAGCTATTAGATGAACAATGAGTAGTGCATGGACATGAAGTTATGCCCCAGCTTATTCTCTTAGAAAGTATTTTCTGGGTATCAAAAGACCTCTTTTGTAATATATTCTGTTCCATTGCCAAGAGATAGCAAAAATAGCTCACTTACACAAAAGAGCAGAAACAAAACACTTTTTTTTATATTTCCCCTACAAACTGCAACCTATGTAGTTATTGTTCTAATTTAGAAAATTTAACATATTAGTTTGACCTTATTCAGAGACCCAGAGTAAATCAGCATTTCCTGGAAGGGGAACACAGTCGAAGGAAAAAGAGGAAAAGACCCAAAAGACATAGAAATTTTATTTGTATCTCCTCTAAATGGATATTATGAGCAAAGATGACAACAAAAATAAAGAATTCTAAACCATGTTTTTGTTGTACATTGATAGAATAGTAGCTATTCACTTTAAAGGAAAAGATTTCAAGGGTATTTAAAGAGATCGTATCAGTAGAAAAGAAATAGGTAATGGCACACTATTGACAGAAGCAAAATAGATGTCATGAAAAATGATGAGAAACAAGGTGAACTGAGAAAGGGATCCTGTGACTTCAAACTATTATAGCTGCAACATTTTGATGATTGATGTTGATTAAATCATTTTACCTTATGTACACTTATGCTAGGAAATGACAATAGCTTTCTACACCAAACTGAAAAAACAGCCTGATAAAAGTTTTTAAAACAAGGCATTCGTGGAATGTCAGCCAGAAACCACCTTGTCTATAAAAGTAAATCTTACTGTAAAATAAAAAGTTCAACATAGTATTTTATCACCTCCATGAGATATTTTTGGAGGTAAAAATCATATACGAGGTAGAATACTAATATTCCTGTCTTCAGCAGCAGAAGCCAAAAGATTTGAAGAGTGATCTGCCAGCAATCCCATGTGATATCAGAAATCAGACTATCCAATTTTTTTGCATTACAAATAGAATAGAATATTTTGCCTTACAACACATTTACTTCAATAAAAATTCACATTTTTGCCTGTTGTGGTGCTGAGTACCATTATCAGTTTGACAAATATAACCAGCTGATCACCAAGCAAGAGAACCCTGCAAGTCAGAATTAGATTTATCATTTAGTCCTGAAGTAAGGGTTTCATAGTGAAAATTCCCAGTCATAATGAAAATCCCCAAATTCAGAAAAGTTACAAGGTGTTCTGCATCCTTTGACATATCGGGTATGGAATTAGACCTTAGTTTCTTGAGTAAACAGTTGCAAAATATCCTTTGCAAAATGGGGCTGGGGTGGCGTGAGGTTAATGTCACAGACTGTCTGTGCATGATAGTACACAAACCTTCAACTGACAACATTGTCAACAAGTAAACATTACAATTCACAGCTCTGTGACTTGCCAGAATTACAGCCAAACTTCTTTCCATCCACCTTTTCCTTTCTCACAGTGCTCCTAGATACATCTTTATGGATTTTTTTTTTTCTGTGTATACTTTGACAGGTTTGCCAACCCATCAGGAAAAGGTAGAACTCATTCATTCAAACCCAAAAGATGCATTCCTTTCTACATTGTGCCAATATCTGTAGGAGGACTTATGTCCTTTCTGCTACCCCAATGTAAAAATTGGAATGCAGCTAGGATTATAGAAGGATTCAGACTTTTTTCCTGATGTGGCTGGATATGAAAGCCTGACCTGGATATGAAAGCCAAGGAATATATTGCATGTGCAGTGGGATGGGTTTTCCTTGACCTCATTTGGCTGCTTTCCAAGGACATATTGCTGCATTAAAGAACTCCTCTTGCAGTTTCTATTGCTTCAGTGCTACCCTGCACTGCTCTAGCCAGGCTGCACTGATCTAGCCAGACTGCATCCAAGTAGCCCTCAGGAACAGATTAAGTATTACTGCATTTAGTCCGCTCTAATAAAAATATAAGTGAATACTTATTCATACATTTACTTATAAAAACTTATGACAATAGGCTTTCAAGGGAAGCTTCACCTGTCCTGGAATTGGCAAAACCTGCTGCTAATGCTAGGCAATCTCCAGCCCTCCAGTAGCACGTAGCACCATCTAGCCAAGGACATTCCAGCACTGCCCCACAGCTGGGGACACAACAAGCCTCCAAGATGCTAGGAAGGATTTTTTACTGAAAATTCTGTAAGGATTCCCTTCAACATTTTTTTTTTTTAATATACACTAATGAAATACTTGCTGAAATTGGTATTTTCTAATAAAACTGTCTGAACAGAAAATATCTGACCCAATCCCTGGTGTAGCCAAGAAGATCCTGTAATTTAGGCAAGCTTCTAGATCTGAATTATGTCAGGAGTATTTCCATCAGCTCAGAGCATCTTGGGAAAGGGAGGCATTAACACTGCTGAATGCTCAGTATTTAATGCTCCCTAGATTGCTATTTTTATTTTTCTCTGTCATTTGAATGCACAGGGAAACTTTAATCATGAGGTCCAGTCCAGCACAGTTACTCAGAGGATAAATTGCATATAATTAGGCCTCATGGTACTAAAACAATATCAACTTAGACACGTTCTGCACTTTTTCTTCTATGTCATCTTATCAAGAGAAGCAGCTTCCAAACAAAGTGTTTTACTATACAGTCCCTTTCAGACCATATCCCACGTTCTGTCATTTTATTTACTTAGCTCTGCATTGCTGCAGATATATTGGTGTATCCTAATGTTAGTATTATCACTCCAGAAGGACCTAGAATTGCAAATAAAGCTCTGTGGTGCTGGACAGTAAAAACACCTGTTGAAGCACCCTGTGTTACAGAATTAATACCTTCAGTCATCCAGACAGGCAAATGAGAGAAAAGAAATAAACCTGATGACATGAAGTCACTTGCCAAAACAAACAATAAGGCAAAGACTTTCTTGATTACAATAAAGAGATTAATGGGAATTAAGATGACGTATAATTCCACAAACTTCTCATTTCTTCCATTTTGAAAAAAAGAAAAAGAAAAAAAGAAAAATGTAGGCCACCATCCTACAGCTCATAAGTGTCACATTAGATCCTTGCCCATAAGCGTCACGTTAGATCCTTGAATTAAGTCGACCATTTCATTGCCTCTAGTCTGCGTTGCTGTCTACTATTCTGATGAGTTGAAGCTAGCTTCTCAGCTGAGAATAAAAAATCTTTCCACTACATTAAAAACTGTTTTGGATAACATGACCTCTTAACTATTTCTCTGCCTGCAAGGAGTATATAAGATATCAGTGAAAGCAGAAATGGAGAACACATTCTGTCATGATGATGCCCACATTTGACCTTGAAATTCACATCTTCTAACTAATCACAGTGTCTCTACTACTGTGATCCTACAGGTCAGATGTGAATTTTCATTGACTAGCCCTGTACTTTGTGAAAAAACAAAACAGCAGCCTCAAAACAGTTTGATAGCTCATGTATATCTCCTAAAAGGATTGGCACTGGGTGTCATAGTTGTACGTACACACTGCTGATCTCATAGCTCCGTGCACTGGCGAGCCCTGGCCAGACTTACACGGCTTTCACACCACCCAAAGCTGCACTGCGTTTCAGATTTCAGGTTTAAGAGATCTGTATTAGTAATATCACCTCAGATCAGTTCAGGGGGCTGCTGGCAGAAGTGGCTTGAATAAGGTAGGTAAGGCAAAAGCAACAGAAGATGGGCCAGTTGAAAACAGACAGACTGGAAGGACAGAATTTACTGGCATCAATTTTACAAAGTGAAAATGAAGAGAAAAAAAAGTCTTATCCCTGGAAAACTATATCTACATCATGAAGCGGCTTTAACTTTATTATCACCTTTCTTTATCATTCATAAAATTACCCACTTTTTCTGATATCCAACAGCAATAACCACAACGACAAGCCACAACAGTGAATCATGTGGATAGTCTAAAAAGCAGCTGAGAAGAGGCTTCTTCTAAAATCCATTCCAAATTCACCAATCATTAAATTCATAACCCGAAATACACTGCTTTACATTGCCACTCAAACATATGATGAAGCCCAGGTGTGTGAGCTGAAGAGCATCTCCTTGACCAAAAAGCAGAAACCATGGTACTGAACTGAATTCCTGCACATTCCAGCATCACTTCTACCTCATATCATCAAGACACATTCAGGGTATATTTCTACACTCTTTTGCACCCCCATTAGTAAAGGAGACACCCCTCCTGGTTCAGATCTGCAGGGGACAAAATATAGGGTGATGTCTTCTTGTGCTGATAGGGCTATCAAGAGTCTTTAAGACTTTCTATCAGTGGTGGTGAATAGAAGGTCACAGTTAACCCTATAAAGTGTTGTTACAGGTATGAAAAGATAATCAATCATGTAACTACCTATACTTAGTTAACAACTGATAGGGATGCAATTGTGCAAATATGCTTCCCAGAGAATAAAGAATAATTCTGCCCACTAGCTGCACTTTATGCAATGACTTGCTTCCTACACCCCTCTTTCAGGCTCCAGTGAATCTAGGCATGTGGACATCTGAGATATCCTGATGTTTCCTTTAAGTTAAGATATGCAAATGTTGTACTACTATGTACTGCCTCTCATTACATCTACTCAGTGGCTATGTAAAATCTGCTTCATGTTATCTGCGCTGGTGGAATTTTGAAAAGCTCTGTTGCTATTGAATTCAGGGAGGTTTTGAACTGTTTTCAGATAAAGCAGAGCTGGAACAATGCTAGATAGATTTGCCTACTGCAAAAACTTTTTACAGTTAGATCCACCTTTTGGAGCAAGATAGTCACTTTGCAGTGTTTGCATTATATTGCTCATTGGTAAGTCAGTAAAACCACTTCTCCATCATTCCTTGCTATATAAAATTTCAGCCTGTGAAAGGTGGTATTGCTTTCATTGAACTCAAGTGAAAGGTAAAGTAAAGGTCAGTGTCAGCAGGATACGCAGGTAGACACGGACGGCTTCCTTAATAAGGTGGGCAGCTATTATTAGCCGCTGACTTGCTCTGACAGCGGGGTGTTTTTGAAGTGCTGCTATATTAATTAGGAGACTTTCGAGGCATGGTGTCAAAACAATATCAACTGACATGCCTTTCTATGTCTAACCACATAATCCTGTTTCCCAACATAGAGCAGTGCCCTTCTTTACCCCCTTGTCTATTAAAACATTTATGAGAGCTCCCATAGCACTAAGGCCTCTCTGAATCGCCTCTGACATCTGACACTTTTGCACCTGCTCTTACATTTTTCACACCCTTCCTGCTAATGTTTGATGTTACATTTTATACCATTTCCATAAAGCAGCTGTTCTTTAGAAGGGATTGACAGCACTTTGGCCAACTGTGACAGAAAGCAACTTGTCTGGAGCATTAAGCAAATTTGAAGAGAAAACAAGCACCAACCAAAGAAAGGCAAGATGAAATTCCCTCTAACGGAAATACATTTGAGCTAAGCAGCTGCAAAAAGCAAGACTTTTGCCAGCAATTTCAAAAGAGTAATAATTTCACCAGGAGTTGGCTTGGTGATGTTGGCTCCACAGTAGCAAGTCAAGCCCTATTACACCACTTACAGCTTTATGATCCTGAATTTATTCAAAAAAGTCAAATTACACAAATAAAATTCAATTCTAACATATCTAGCATATCATTCCTTTTAAAAAAAATTAAAAATGTTGCAAATGTGGGAACTTCATAGGTGTTATAAAATCCTACAGAATAACAGAGGAACGAGCTCTTCCCATGCCTGGCTGGATGGTCAAAATTCTGGAAAATTACTGTCCCATTCTTCCAGCTGATTCAGATTTTGATTTTGCAGTTATTATACACACAACAGAAATAGTAAAGGAAAAAAAAAAGGCTTGAAGGTTGAGAAGTGTGAAGAATTGCATGCTGGTGAGACTCTGTCCTCGCTCCTCCTATTCAGCTTACATCTCCCTTTGCAACAGGACTGGTCATAATAAGAGAATCAAACCAAATAAGACACAAAATATCTGTTTTTTTTTTTTTTTTTGAAATTGTAAATATCTAAAAGTTCCTCATTTACATTTTTGATACTGCTGTGTCAGAAACCTTTATGAGACCAACATTAGTCCTTAGTGCAGCACTAATCGCAACAATGTCTTTCAGGTTCAGATACACCAACATTGTTGAAAGATGCAAAATACGGCTAATTAATATTGTAATATCCAAGTAATCATAAACAAAACAGAGAACCTGCACCACTAACATCTCAGGTTACTCTGTGAATGTTTTCAAAGCTCCCCAATTCTCTACTTTCTGATATCAAGACTTAGCTGAAGTCCTTCCTATGCATCAGAACTACAAAACAGGATTTTATATGATCTTTTAAAGGAAGGTTTGCAAAACAGCCGGAAAGCATAACTTTGCCATTTCTCTGAACTTCAAAGGTCAGTTTATATACGATTGACATGGAATCACAAGCACATATACACACATGCTCTTTCCTTGACAAAGTCTTCATATGCTACAGCAGTTCTATCTCGTATCTTCACTTTGCACTGCCCAAACCTCATAGAGGAAAAGGAAAATACATACTGATATTTAGCACCATTCTTTACAGAATAGTTTTGCAATATCTCTATTTTAAATGTTGTGTATCAGAACTTCTAACCTCAAGTGCTGTTGGTGTAAAGTGCCTTCTCAGCCCTTTGACTATGAGCATGTGGCACACCAGATGGAACAGATGGAGGAAATGAGAATCCCCTCATCTTCCCTGTTTTCTTATTAAGTGTATTCTGGGTCACACCTATCAATATTCTTGACTGATGGAGCATTGCTAATGGAAGTATACAGTATGAAAAAGAACGGTCTCTTCAGCGCAGCAAAGTTGTGTCTTTGAAATACCAACACAAAGGAGGTATTCTGCAATGCACTGGAAAGATGAATCAGGTGATGCAGTAAGTAATTGTAGGATCCAATAAAGTCTTCATTAATCTCAGATTAATGTCAAAGCAGTGTTTCTACACATCTACAGTGAAGGCATACCTTCTCTTTAATACCATCTTTATTTCCAGAAAAAGTAATTAATTGTATAGCATGTACCAAATCAGAAACAGGAGCTATATAAAATATTATAAAAAACCCAGCTTTTTACCATTTCATTAAAAAAAAAAAGGAGCAAATACAGCAAATGCATCCATGCATCCCTTGTCTCTGTAGCCATAGAGCAGTCATGTGGTAAAATACTCTTGGGCTACAAGAGGGACTAGATACCATATAGAGCACTCCTCTTTTAATCTGCTTAGCTAAAGTGGCAAATTCAGCTCTACAGGAAAGCTGTGGTCCAGATGTTTGTGTCACAAACTAGCTGCACAAATGGAACACCATGGCTAACATTTACACTTGATTTCAATTCATGTTTTCACTCATGGATAGAGACACTTTTAACTTACAAATGTGGCCAAGACAGACTTGTATTCAACTGCAGATGCACAGACCTTTGCTGCTAGATGACTGATTGTGCAAGTAATCTAATCTTGAAGATAAATGGATATTTAAAATTAAAAATGATGGAGATTGCAATAATGGGAGAGTAAAAATAAATTGAAAAAGAGACATTGAACCAATCTGCTCTTCCTTAGGCATGGTATAGTGCATTATGAAATCCTAAGCCTTGCAAAATGAAAATTTTGTAATAGAGTGTTAGACCACATCACTTACTTAAAGATTAAAAGAGATGAGGTACAGAGTGCAGGGGTGGCCTATGGACATAAGGAAAGAGCATTTTGCAAGGAATGAAAAGGCAAAGGAGTGCACTTGCCTCATGACACCACAGCACAAGACTGCACTCAAGCTATGGCTACAGATCTAAGCCATACAAAAATATCCCCAAAAGTCCAGCTATTGGGTGCACATATTCACCATAGGCTAATTAGACACTCTGCAAAACAGGTAGGTCTAGCCCAAGAGTATTGCCACGCCTGAAGCTTTGGTACACTGAGAAAAGCGGGTATATTGCTACCAATTGTTAAACCTATTAAATACAGAGTGAAGATCCGGAGAATCCCTGTTGTGCCAGTACAGCTACACCTTAGCATGCTTCAACATAAAATAAAGCTGCTCTGTGTTGAAAAGTGAAATCAATAGATTAAATAGGCAGAAAGTAGAATCATTATATGTTTAAGTCACCTGAAAAGAAACAAATTCCATTTTTAACTGCTCGAATTACAAAACTGACTAACAAGTTAACAGACTTAACAGAATTCATAACAACCCAAATTTCTTAGTTGTCTGACTGGCAAATTCATGAGGAACAATGAATATACCATCAGAAATTTGTGTGTATATATGACACAACTGTAATCTCAAATTAGAAAATTTAATTCAATGGGTATTTGATGCCACCATATTGTGTGATGCACCTAATTCTCTCTCTGCCCATCTTGGGTAGCAATTACCCAAGCTGTGCACTATGTGATTCCTCCCCGTGATATTTCACCTCTAAATTAGCTCACTATATTGCATTTCATGTCTATTTAAAAATCCAGAATTCTTTCCCCAAGAAATCAAAAGAATAAAAAATAAATAAACTAAAAGCTTCTAGACTTTTCTGTGTTCTGCACCTCTCAACAAGGAAACAGAAATTGAGCAGGAAGACTGATTAGATGATGTAATTCAGGCTGTGTTCTGATCTTATAAACTTTTACGGTGCTGTCAAAAAGTCCTGACTGAATTATAGGCCTGTTACCAATCTCCTTTAATCCATTACTGTGTATGTTATCAGTGTCTCTGTAGCCATTATTTTATGTAAAGAAAAAAAAAAGGTAAAATTACACTTTGATCACTTCTGCTGGGTTGGAGTTGGTCTTTACTTCTTAAAAATAAGTTTTACACAGGAGTATACTATTGCTTCTCTCAAAAAATTCTTTACCATCTCCAGAGGAATTTTTAGTGATTTGAAAGTCAAATAAAAATTGAACTTTCTAAAAGATGATAAGAAAAAATAGTTTTAAAAGTTCTCCATTTTATTTCACGCATCAGTTATCACATTTTCTTTTTTCCTGATATTATAATGGATCCCATTCACCTATCGAAACAAAACTTCCACCACTTTCCCATTCCCAATACTCATACTGCAGGAGAGAATAACAAGCAATGAATATTTCACTGCCTTAATAGATTTTAGAAATAAATGTATTAGATAATTGTATCTAATCTGTGTAATGTGGAGTCACAAACACTTCACAGTGTCCCTCCACTTTCCCTTTTTCTTAGCCCCAGACAATTTAGATTAATTCTATACTTTTTAATTCAGGAAGCAGTTATCCACTAGTGACTACCATCTTTTACTCATCTGAGGATTGAACATCAGATACCTATTATATTAGCAAGGATACTGACGCAATTGCTCTGAATAACTTCAGCCATATTGACTACACTGAAGGCCAAAAACCCTGTAGCCTTTTAAATCACTTGACAAAAGATGTTTGCTTAATTGTATGTGTAGCTTCCAAAGCTGCCCTTGAAACATTGATTCCAGGAAACTAATTTTATAAACTGAATTAGAAGAGTTTCTGTAGATTGCCTCCTGGGTCACAGCAAATACAAATTAAGTGCTACCCTCCAGAGAAGTGAAGAAACACAATAGGCAATGCCAATATATGTCTTTTTGACTTTGTAGATCACTCTGATGTGATGTTGCTCCCAGTTTTCCTACAGAGTCCACAGCCATGGGCGCAGTTCAAAGTTTTTCCTATAGCAGAAACATACAGTAGGTCCAGTAGCGTACATACAACTTTATTGGCTTTCAAGTCAATTTAAATTTGAGAGTACTAGAGGAGAAAAATCATTTTAAGGCTTTCTAAAATAAATACTTCTTCGGTCCCTGCCCTGTAAAGATTTAGATGTGCAATTAGCTTTATTTACTCCGAAATCCTACCCACAACACATAGGAAAGCTTAATCGTTTGCACTGTAAAATATTTAGAGGCCACTGGAAAAGTCCCATCATTTTTAACAGACCAGTGATAGGGACATAATACACTGATTTGGTCTTTGGGTTTGAAATCACTCACTGCTCATGGCTTCTTAAATTTGACTCCTTTGCTTGTTCAGGATCTATAGTTTCCTGCTTCAATTTTGATTACTTTTACCTTTTATGTAAAATCTCTTTTCTCAGATCCCTACCTTTGCTAATATGAAGGGGGAGGAGAGGAAAGGGTAGACTTGCCCCTGCATCATTTCTACCACAGACGTTTCTACCTAATGTCCACTCATAGTGTGAAGATATAAGGTGATTTATTTACTGTTTCTGTTTCCTCAGAGCAGAACACAAGAATGGCCAAAACAGGACTCACACATAACCCCTCCAGCATTGCCTGGATGGCAAAGATTGCCTGGACTAGTAGGAGATGCTTAGAGGTAGGAAGAAAAAGGCAGAAATCAAGCAAGAAGAGCCTGACACTTCTCTCTGAACCTCTCCTCATCCATCCTCCAGTAATCAGTGGTTTAGGGACCCGGGAGATACTGATGGAACCCAAGGCTCTGTTTAGGTTCTAGCAGAATATTTTAATTTCTCTAGGAAGAGCAAATCTTGGAACTGCCACCAGAGCAAGCAACCAGTTATGCATCCACCACAAGAAATGATGTCATGTCTGGTAGTCCTTCCATGGGTTTTTATGATCTGTTCATACCTTACTTCACAGGTAATATATACCTAGAATTATGTTAGATATATTAATGTCCATGGTAATATATAGTGCTGTTCACAGATCTCCCTATACTCTTTTTAAAGAAAAATAGACATTGAAAACAATTTAAAGCTATTATGTATATTTGACTGTCAAGATACACTTTGTTTGCACTGAAGGCAGCTATTTGCAGCCTTCTCCTTATCACCACTAGGCAAATTCCCTTTCGGGGTCAAGTCCTCCTTCATCTAGCAGAATAAATATGAGCAGAATTTAGTCATTTCAAAATCAAAAGAAAGAATTTTAGTCCTGTTTAGCTGTTGTTAAGGTATTTTCAGTGACAAGAGCTACTAAAACTTTACTGCTAAAAACAGCCAGGGTTGTGATTAATCTGTGGTGAGAATATTTTAAACTCATGATAAGATACCTTGTAATCCAAATAAAAATGGTACCAGAAATAGTTATCTTACTTCAAATGGGAGCTCTGTTATTTCCAGATTTCCAGACAAATCCAGCTTTTCCAGATTCTCACAGTCACCCAGTTCCGGAGGGACTGACTTCAAATTATTAAAACTCACATTGAGCACTTTGAGGTTTTTTAAGCAGCCTGTTAGGAAAAGATAATTAGAATCAGTGTGACAAAACCACAAAGGGTTAAAGTGAAACAAAAAGTACACTCTGTTTAGCTACAAAAACAAAAATCCTCAACATGATGATGAATAAATCATGAATAAACACTTTCAGCAATAGGCAGTCATTACTGGAACAAAACTGCTATCCTGTATTCAACTTGCAGCCTTCCTTTATATTCAGCAGAGGACTTGGGAAAGCTTTGCCAAGAGGCAGCAAAGATTTGCTGAGACCTTGATTTTACTTGTAATGAGGTGCCTATTTACCTCGGGAGAAATGGGATAAGTTGGTTTTTGGCCCACTTAAGATGGATTTACTTGTTCTCTGACTGAGGAGCATCTTAGAGATTGTAACAGAGCACATTCATAGCACACAATTTCACCTACCAAACTTACTGGTAGACAAGAAGAACTGCATTTGCTGCATCCAGCATCATATACATTTTTGATTTAAATAGTAGTGATTTTAATAGTCCTGTCTGATTATAAAAGATAATGGGACTCTGTGTTTGTTTCGCTGTTTACTTTACTGCATGGATTCATTGTCAGCTTAATTTTAGGACCCTGCTGATGTTTTAGGACGTGTTTAGTCACACTGTACTTCCAGCTTCCTCTATTTATAGCATTACATAATCTGCAGTAAAAGCAGGTCTAGAAACATCATTAAGATGCAAAATACATTATACCGCAAAAAAAAGGAAATTATACTGTGACATATTCAAAGAAGAAGAAAGTATGGCATTTAAATATACTGAATAGCTGAAATGTTAGCAAAGGGATTCTTAAACATTGCCATAACAAAGACAAGAGATTGTTCTGTGGACAGCCATCCTGTTTTTTTTATATACATCTTACCCTCTTACCAGCGATCAAATAAAGCATCACAAGGCAAAGCAAGAAACTTAAATCCAATTCAGTACTTAGAAACAAGGGTGTGAACAGCATTTTGAGTCTCAGTAAGTTACCAAAGCAGGCTACATATAGGTAAACTGAGTAAAGATATACAATAAGTGTTAATCTTTGTCTATAAAAGCATTCTATCATGCAAATCACCACTTAGTTGATATTACAGATGCACTAGTTTATATTATATCATTGTCTTCTGCTTATAATGCAATTTTTAGAGAAAATATGTTTTTTCATGGAATTTGAACAGCGCCATAGATAAACTCTTTACAATACACAACAAGTGCTCAAAAATGTCATAACAGTAATCTTATCCTTAAGATACTAACAGAAATTTACTTAAATTCTCTTCAAAGTACTTGCTTTGGAGCTGTTCACCTTTCGTAACATGTTGAAATCATTAGTGTAGGCCAGAGAGCGCTCTCACAGGAAAGAGCAGAAATGTATAGAAATGAAAGCCCTGCAATTTTCCTCTGAGAAAAATTTTCTCTGTTTGCAAAAGCAATATGTAATTTGATGGCCTATACTCACAGGCCAGTTTTTTGCACAGACTTCAGAGAGCTGTTGGATACAGCATTTCTTTGAAATTTCTTTGGGTGCTAGAGCACCCAAATCCTTCTTCCACGTGGCAGATAAGCGAAGTAGGGGATACAGTCTGCTCGATTAATCGCTACAGGTTTCAACAAACAAAATACAGGAAGCTTCCTCTCAGCTAAGCAAATTTCCTTTTTTTCCCATTTATGCAGCTCTGCCTAGAAGTTCAAAATGAGATTGTATTTCAAAACTCAGCTCTGTCCTGTTAAGAAGTTCACCATTTTGTCCTCTTTGCTGTAAAATGCTGTTTTAGTTAGTTAAACTATAAGAAACAGAATTACCCCTAAGAACACAAAAGATATTTGCTTTGGCAGTAGAGTACAAAGGTCATTTGGGCTCATGCAAGATAGTAATAGAAGAAGCTTAAGAGTATAAACGTGACAGATTTCTTATCTTATTTCCAGGTTTTCACACACATAAAAATAACACAATGTTAGCTTATCTATCTGATGTGTTATGATGTAGACAAATTAATGTATTCTATCATGTGCTAAATAGTATAAATATCAATTTGTCAATTCATCACAAAACCAACTCAAACCTATATTACCACTTCATATCATACCATTCATTAATTTACCATCTTCCATCTTAAAAGTAGTTTGCTTTCTGACATCCACTGCTCTTGTAAAATATATTGTCACATCCCTTCTATGATTCAAAATGATATTCTGATTACCAGCTTAAGTTTATTCATAGAAATTGTATAATCATTCATTCTTTAACTAGCTTTATTCTTAAATAGTACCTTTTTTTTATTGTGTTTCCTTCCCTGATGTTTTAATAGGCAGCAGTAGACATACCAGCCTTTGTTTTACTAGCCTAAACAAGCCAAATTCTTCTACTCTCCTGTCATAAAGTAAAAATCTTCTGACTTGAACTCTCCTAGTAAACTTTTTTTTCATATGTGACCTCCTGAATGAACTTTTCTTGAATGTGAATACCCACAACTATACGCAATACTCCAGACATGTTCTTACTGTTACTTGGAACAATAGCATTAGCACTTTTCAGCAGAAAATATCTTGCATTTAGATTACCTTACACTAGCCTTTTCTACATATATCACACTGGTGGGTCAGCTTGTCACTAATAACTTAGAAATTTCCATTCTCTACTTGTTTCCAGTCAGGGAACCCATGGCTTGTGGAAGCTTAGCCCCTTAGTGCATGAGTTTGAACATTGTAATCATGAATTTAATACCTCCTACTTTTACTGCAGGCCTCATGCCTATTTAGCTCTTCATATTTCAGCATACTTGTGCACTTGTGCAGTCGCACAAGTTGTGTTAAGTTGTGTTAACAGAAAGTTTTATTAGCACAGCTCAAAAATAAGAAATAAAATCAAAACCGATCCTTGAGAAACCTATCCAACAGGTATGGCAGACCACACTTGTCATATAAAGAGGACAAATGTATGACCAGAAGACAACATCTGTGACAGTCTTCTGTTTTGAGATGCTCAAATCTAGCCTGGAAGAAGAGCACAGCAGCAAGTCCCTAAATAATCTCCAGCCCTACCTCAGCATTATCAGTCACTCCACTATATTCAGAGTTTATCATAATAACAACTAAGGAGGAAAAAAAGGGTATATTTGCCTGCATAACTTTCACATGCCCAAAATGCATAGGGGGAATCCTTTCAATATGTAGGTGCTCTTGGGTGCCCAGCCACCCCCAAACTGGTTCCACATGGCCCCATGAGCCACAGATGATCCCCACATGTCAGTGATGCAGCCCCAGGAGGCGACACTCGCTTCACTGCCTCTCTGCAGACGAGGGTTGGGCCTTCACACCTGCTAGCAACATGCTCAAATAATGTTGAAGCACAACTGTAATTTGCAATTAAAAATGATAAAATTACTGCTGCTACAATGCTGTGGTTAACTACGCCTTTATGACATTGAATTTCCACTTCTGTAAAAAATGTAAATTAGGAAATTGAATAGCTAACATCTCCCTGTGTTTTCCAAGCCAAGGCAGTTAAAGTAGCAATGAAATCCATAGTTTCTCTTGCAATTTCACATTTAAGAATATTTTATTTCTAAGTGGAAGCTGCAATGTCATAGTTGCTGCCTATGATATAACTTAGGCACAGTTTGATCCTTTAATTCTGTATTTAAAAAATAAGCTGGTAATTAAAACCTGTAATTGCTGATGGGCAGTGCAACTTCCCCATTTAGATAAGCCTGTATTAACACTCCCAACATGGAATCTGAGAAAAAAATACCGCTGAGGTTACAGACAGCTTTTATCAAATAGGTATTCAATGCAAATATAGGTCAGTTTATATAAACTGAACTAGAATGTAAAGCAAATTTTTGCATTGATCTGGACCAGTCATGCCAAATTAGCTAGCACAGCAGCTTCCTATGAGCCAAGACAAATAGCCTCCTTTTTCCAATCTTCTCTGCTACATCAGTGACACTGTCTTTGATTTATTTGAAGAGGGATATTGATGTTCAAGCTTACAGGTGACAGGTTGATGTTTAAACATCAACTTCTTTTTTTTTGTACTTCTGATCAAAACACTCAACAAAAAAAGGAGAGATTTTTACTCTCTGAACTCCTTTCATATCAAGGAGTTTTTTTCATAACAAATACGCAAAATGTCTTTTTTTTTCCACTAGGACTTATAAAAATTGCAGTACTGCAACAGATTGACTTCAGGATAGTAAATTTCATTCTTTAACCAACATTCATGTTTAAAATTTAAAAAAAAAATGTAAAACTCCTGATAGAAATTTATGAACTACTTCGACAAACAAAGAAAATGAAAAGGGGGATAAAGCTTGAGAAAGCTTGAGTACTAGGCCTGTGGTTAGAAAAGTGTTAGTTTGACATAATAAAAACAAAGCCTTTTCATAGTAGAATAGGGGAGAAGATCATGAAGAAGTTTGTGATGGATAGCAGAGAAAGACAACACCTGGTTAAAAAAGTAGGGCAAAAATCTAGTGAAAGTACTGAAATGAAGATAGTCTGACAGATCAGAAATGCTATATAAAAGTATCTACATGTGATCACCTTTTTTTTTTAACTTGAGCAGATAAGCTGGTACATGGATTCTGCTCTCCTTGGGGAGGACCATACCAATTTCCCCAAAAAACACTGCAAGACCAGAGCAGAGAATAGGTCCAAGGTACATTTTATATATAATGTAGCTGCATAAAATTACATGACTAATGCAATAGATAGATAGGAATCTTTTGGCAAAAATAATTTGTATAATGAGTAGTTTCCATGGTAGAGTTCCAATCTGAGCTTCAATTTATCCTATGGCACTGTGTGCCCTTTGAACGATCTGACGGTGCTGAAATTCGTTAAGGCAGTATACATTTTAGTGCAGCATCCCCCATTTTGAGAGCTTAACCAGAGGAACAAAAAGAGTTTATTTCATGCTAATGTGGTCAAATACAAAGTACAGTTTAGTATTTTGTGGTATACTAACCATAAGTTAAATTCTCATTATCTCACCAACTGTTGCACTACTAACAGGCCATGATTTGAGCAGCCAGCCTCAAAGGAACAGGCACCCTCTTAAAAACAATCAGCAACTGTAGGAAAGATGTTTAATACTTTCCCTTCAACTTGAGAATATAGAGAAAAAACCTTGGATGTATACATGACTAGACAGATAATATTCATTACTGTGCAGCTAGCAGTGGAAAGCCATAGTGTCTTCTAACTCCTGAAAACTGAATTGCATTTAAACTAAGAATCCATATCTTTGTTTCTTAAAAATTCATGTTTTGTCACAGTGGGGATATTAATAGAGAGAGTTATTTTAGATACCTAGAAATTATTTAAAATTCTGTTACATACAGTTTTTCCCATCTGAGTATTGGGCAACTGTATTAATGTTATGCACAAATGAAATTTCACAGTGTGAGGTAGGGAGGAGAAAAAAATATATATATGTTTTCTTTTAATGACATCCCTGAGAAGAACAGTTATTTTTTCCTCCTAAATATTTGGCACATCAGGAACATGATAGAACATCATGAGGTGCAAAGATTTATTAACAGCTCATTCAGATATTTTGTGAATAATACTTGGGAAAAAAAGAAATCCTCATACAATCTTACTTTTCCATCTTTGCAACAGCTGAGCAATCATACAAAACCTTAGACCATTATCTCCTTTGAATATGGGAATATGTTCTTTTGGATGTCTTTAATGATACCAGTTTCTTGTGCAATCAACTTCATAACCTGTCACAGTGCTGAAGCTTCATCATGGTATAAAATCTTAAAATGCTCATCATGAAAAAGTTCTTGCCCAAGAAAATCCTCCAAATATACCCTGTTCAGTTATTCTTGTGAAAAAATGACTCGATTACTCCTAGCCAGAAAACAGTTCCAATTTTCATTCTGTCAACTTTTCAGTGTTTTTGTTTACTCATCTTCATGCTGTTACACAAAAAGGATCAAGTCAAAAAGTAATCTGAGCTATTAATTTGCTAATCCAAACATTATCTTTTCAATTGCAAGTGTGAATATAGCCAAGAACTTATTCTGAAATATTGAGAACGAGGTTCAGGTCTTCCTTCTCTCTGATGCAGAGCAGAGCTTTTCCATCTAGATCAGGTAAAAAGTACAAACTGCAGTTCCTAAGGATTTTTTAGTACAGACACCTGTAGAATCCAGGACTGCAGCAATACTTTTTATCCACTGAAAATATTCTTACAATCTCCTCTCTTCTTGCCAATCTTAAATTCATCACATTAAAATCAGAAGCAGCCTTAACAAGGCTCACCAGGCTAGTTTCTGCTTGATGATTTGTTGGTCTAAATTTGGCTTCATTTCTGTCTGAAGATTAAAGCCTCCACAGCATGCATGTCACTGCCAGCTCCAACCATCTGTCATTACTCTCAAGTATGTTTTAGCTGTGATATTTATCTACTCACCGCTGTTTTGCAAACAGAACACAAAATGATAAATACCTAAGCACTTAACCTTTCCAGAGACCTCACCTTCTGATTTAACAGCCAATCCTCACTCCTTGCTAGATAAAGCTCCCAAACTGAACTCATATAGACCTTTTTTTCTGTGATAATTTAGCAGCTAGATAACTGAAGTCTGGGGCTTTTCATAATTTGAAGCAGCATCCCAAAAAACCCCAACATATCAACATTTTTCATAATAAAATCTTATTAAAAAAATGAACACTTCCAATACATGCTAGCAGCTATGTGTGTGTGCATATATAGTACATGCAATAAATCATTGTTATTTGAATGCATACAGCTTTACATATCAACTGAGAGGGTATTATTTGAGTTGAGACAAAAATCTCTCTATAGTCCCTGCATTAACAAAGGCAACTGTGCCGCATTTCTAATAGTTTGTCTATCAACACAGAACATTTACTTAGGCTGAAAATCATTAGGCTATTTTAACAAAAAAAAAAAAAAAAAGCTACGTGTAGTAGTTTGGCTACAGTATTGAGTCCAGAGTAGTAGTTTGGCTACAGCATTGAATCCAGGAGTCTCTTTTTTTCCTAAGCTGCTGGGATAGACTTGTCTGAATAGACTGCTGAGATGCTGAACTACTGTATAAATTTTCTCTACCATTTATCAAACATGTTTCATCCAGCTTCATGTAAATTTATACAGTGTCTCAAGAGAAAAGATTCATACCCAGGGCTCTCCAGACGGCTGTTTAGTACAATCATGCACTCTCTCTTCTTATGAACCTAGAAAAAGTGTTTTTAGAACTAGAGATCAGCTTTAACCGGATAGTGGTAAATGTTATAACATTGGGTATGGAGCCGTCTCACAGCACACTGTTTTCTAATATTCACTGACACTTTCAGTTAAACATTTAAACAAAAAGTAGTCACAAAAACATCAAAAGGAAAAGAGCAACATGCTGGTTAGGCACTAGTGATGAGTGCAGACTAGGGGGAATGTAGAGGAATGGGAGTAGCTGGAAAGCTCCAAATGAATTCATGCCATTTAAAAGGCAATTGAAAAAAAAATGGTGTTTTCTACTAGGCACATCTGAAAAATTCTTCCTTATATCTCCAAAATAAAAGGGTCCAAAACAGCTTCTAAATTACCCTCTATGGGGTAGGCTACGCTTCCCTTATCTGGCTTTTTACCTTTATCCTGGAAACAAACTGCATTAATGTTCATAACCATCTTGAGGGGGAGGGAGAGACGGGGGGGAGGGAAAGGAATATTACAAGAGGAAAGGAAAAAACATTCCTTAGCCTCTACCTGACTCAATAACTTAGTGACCCCTTAAATATGTTTAATAGCCTAGGACAGCCTCTGGAAGGGATCAACACCTTCTCCCCTCCATATGATGGAAGCCATGAGAGTCCATTAAACTCACTGACCCACCTAACATGATTGGTCAAAGTGCTGACAAAAGAACTAGTGTTTAGTTTATGTCTATTGCTGTCACCTGCTGTGTCTTGTTTATGATTTGCTAGTGTATTTAGCTGTATTTAGCTAAGTTGAAACTGTAAGTTATATCTGGATGCCAGTGGGAAATTTTCTGAGTAAATTAAAATGTTAGTAGATAAATCAGAAAGTATGAGAGTTAGTCTATCAGTAGAAAAGTCTAGAGGTGATTTCTGTATTTCAAGAGACTCTCTTCCTCTATTTCTGTTAGTTAAAATTATGGTAATTTTGGAGACGGTTTTAGTATTTTTCTTCACTTGAAAGATATTAACTTTTGGGGTACATGAGAAAATTAAGACTTAGAGCAAATTTAGGACTACTGAATTAAAAGCCAAAGGCTGAGCTGTTAGGTAGCTTGTATATTTCAGTGTAGGGAGCTGACTAGCAGGGGCCAATAATCTCTTGCAGCACACGGTTTCTTCAGCTCATTGCTTACAGTAATATCCCCTTAAGAGCAACTCCCTCTCAAACTATCAGTCTTTTAAAATGCCTTTTTGCTTTGTAAGATCAAAAAGCTTCAAAAAAGCCAAACACGTGAAACTTACTATTATATAGATAAAAGAGCAAAGGCCAAAGTAAGTAAGAGTTAAGAATTACATTGTTTCACTAGAATTCTGTTGTCTAGTTGAAAATTGCACTTTACACAGTGATCACTACTGAACTTGTTATAAAACTGATTTTTTTTTTTTTTACCCAGAAAGATATATACATTTTGTGGACTTCCCTATTAATAGGATCTTTTGTTTCAGTATATGCTGTCTATATTGTCCCTAGTCTGTAAGGAACATAAAGCACCTTCCATTCGCAGGCAGGAGTGTGCTTGAATGTCAACAGTAACTGTCTGATAGTACGTCAGTTTTCCCACATTTGAATTATATTTAACCCATGATATTGCATGCAATTCAGCTAACATAACTACACAGGTATAAAAACTGACGAAGTACTGTCTGGGAATAAGATAATTATCAGTAAATGAATAAGAATAGCCAAGCACACTCACTGTCCTTCATTCTAATTAAATAGGGAGAGTATAAACAGCTATGCAGTGTGAACCAACATACCAATTTCCACCGGGAGATGGGTGATTTGATTTTTTGGCAGCTCCAGTATTCTCAAGTCCTGAAATAAGGCAATGTAGGCTGGAATGGTTTGTATCAACGTGTTGCTCACATGCAATTCTTTCAGATAGGTCTGTTCTTTCAGTGATCTTGGGAATTCCTGCAAATTAAATGATATTTCATAAATAAAATGCATCAAGTTGAAATTGGGTTCTACCATATTTCTAAAAAGAATGGAGAAAATTCTATGCCCAAACTTCAACATTTTGGCTTTCATTACCTTAATATAAGCAGTTTGTTCAGCAACCCTTGTAAGAGCTGTTCTCCTCTGAAGATGATTGAAGTTTTCTGTCCCAATACAGACAATATTTAACTGTTCATATAGACGCTTTGCTCTAAAACTGAAATCTATCTATAGCACTCAACCTGTTTGGTGGCTACTAGTTCTCTTTTTCTTGATTCTCTTTTCCAGCTGTAAGATTTAAAAAAAAACCACACACACATTTCAGTGCTTTAATTCACACATCAGGATATGGTAAAAGTACAAGAGCACAAGGAATATCAGAATAGACCTTGCAACACACACACACACACACACACACAAAAGTGTGACTACACTCCTAAAACCTGCTAATCTTAAAAAAAAATGTTTGCTAAGATGCAACACAGACTAAGACACAGAAACATTTCAAATAGTACTTTAAAAGATTTGTTTTCAAAACAAGTAATTTAACTTCCTAAGACATTCCAATATTGAGAATTTTTGTTCATTTTCTTTATAGAATAAATATACTAATTTTTAACAGTCCAGAATTGCAAATAATTGTCATTTAAGTCATTCAAAAGATTTCTCTTTAAAAATTCTCTGATTGTTCTAAATACGGAAATAAGTTTGCTTGAATAATTTTAACACACTCTTCTATTTGTCCAAAATCCTTCACATATTAGAAGGGTTACAGTGAAGGGTTTAGAGTCTTAATTCATACAATATCATCGTAGTTAGTTGGTATTCAGCTCAGATTTAGTCATCTTTGTTTGAATTATGCAACAAAATTCCTTAGAGTTGAATAAGATAAAAATCATTTGATAAAGTTGAAGGTCAGATCGTTTAAACTCCACTTTCTAAAGCAGCACATAATTTACCAGTCAGTTCTTGATTTTATAGCACCGTGCATTGGCAACATCTGGAATAAATAATTTGGATGAGGTGCTATTACTACCATTGCTCCATAAAAAGAGATGTAATAGTTTTAACGTTTAACTCCTTTCTAACTTCTTTCTTCCCTGTGCATGAAGAATTGTTCACAGTAGAAGTTATTGTTTTTATACAGAGGACACTTCCAAGTAGCTTTCTTCCCTCTAGATTTCATAGATCTGCAAGGAAATTAACAGGGGTGATGCATTTTAATTATCTTTTACTAAAACCTTGGAAATGTGCTACTTAACCTTTAGTTAAATTATCTAATTGCAATTAAAGATAAACTGGACAGTTGATCATAAACAGTTTTTTGTCTGGTTGTTGCAGTCTCTAATTATGGTGCTTTTCAACTTATGCATGCTGACATTTAGCCTATAAAGGTAGTTCTGTCTTGCCACCTGCCTCTCCATGTTTGATATGGGTCATTTCATTTCTTGCTTCATTTTCCCAGTGGCTGTATAGTGCACTGTGATCCATCTTATATATTTGTCAGTTTATGAAAGTTAAAAAATAAAATGCCTGAAATGCCCCAGGCATGGTAATGAGAAATCTCTCCGACTTTCTGGAGTGGGTTTCTTCTACTCCTTCACTTTTGGTGGTACACATTTTTCTGCAGCAAAATTAAAGAATAAATACCAACTGGGGATTCAGTAAATATTGTTTTCTCCACTATTATAGAACTGAAGATGCAGCACACAGGGAGAACATTTAGCTGGATTTGCATAGACGTTTCTGTAAGAAAGAACTGTAATTCACAGAGAAAGCAGATGTGCAACATGGTCATACCTGGGGAAAAATAGGTCTTGGTATCAGACAGTATTTGCCATTATTTCCATCATTGTGTCTCAATCCAAAAATTGTTCTATTGAACCCCTGTTTCTGTTCGCCTCACTATCAATCACACCTGGCTGCCTCTGGCTCCTTGCTGGCCCAAGGGACATGGTGGGGAGCAGAGGCAAAGGTGGCCTCCAAGAAACCAACAGCAGAACATTTCCCTAGAGTGTAAGCAGGATCCCACAAACTTCCCCTTGATACTCAAGAAAGACAGCACAAAACACAAGGCACTCTCTCAGATAAAGATCAAACAGCTCAGCTGCTTTATATCTTCAGAAAAATGGGATAAAGCGATTCATTTTTTTCACCATCTCTTAGGGTGGAGAGGAAAACAGTGTCAAGATATTCTAATGCAAGGACTCAGAAAGGATGGAAACTTCAAAAAAATGGAACCAGGTTAGAATATGGACTCTTCTGACAAATGCCTTGAGTCATTTTTTGTTTTCCTTGAGACAGTTTCTTTGTATCTTTTCATCACATTTACATTTTTTGAGTGTAATTTTCTGTGCTTAAAAATCCTTAAAAAGCATATTTTAAAAAATCTGTTTTATTACCATATATTTATGACGTTTTACCATGTGTTTGTGTAGTTGAAACATAAATTGATGTGATATTTTACTTCATTTAGAAACTAGTTAGGGATGGGGACAGAAATCTGCACAAGCTTTATGTTTGCTTTACTCTGATTCCCTTGCGCTCTTTTGTAATCTTCTTCTGCCACGCTAAAGCTGGCAGCCTGCTGATAAATTACTCCATGAAGACTGACAGTCTGAGAATAGCCAGTCTTTTGCCTTTAACAGAAAAACAATACCTCAAACCCCTTTGATTTTGGGGGAAAAAAAAGAAGAAAAAAAAAGAAAAAAAAAATGTTATTAAAAGGCAATAAATAGCAAAGCTACAACCATTGCTAATTTTTCTATTTCTAATTAGGAGAGAATTTACCTGCTAGACATGAGCCTGTGCTAAAACTGTGATCAAAGCATACAGCTCAGAGTTTCAATTCTGTTCCTTAACCCAGCTCTGTAATTTCATTTGTCATGGGCCAAAACAAAACCTTGAATACAGTTCTCTCTCATCTTTGAGAAAGTTTGGAGCCATTTACAAAACTGTTAATACTCATGGCCACCTCTATTACCCGACCAGATCAAGCATTTTACAAGTATTCGTGGAGAAAGGGGCAATCTCTGGAAGTGAGCACACACGGGGAAGATTTCTTGTTCGATGCAATGATTCTGCTTGACCTGTTGTGGCAAACTGATACCTCACTGTTACTAGCAGTCACAAAAATTAGAAATTCTCCATTCTCAACAAAAAAAAACAATGTTAGATAGTGAAACTGAAAGAATAAATGCTAATGAGTAATTCCATTAATTTGCTGCCTTTTTCTGTTCACAAACAATGTGCAATAAGGTCATGATTTTCTAGTATAAAAATTTGCAGGCTATCATCCATAAGTGTTGTGCACATATGATAATAAATTTGACTAAAATAGACATGGATCCAGATTTTCCACTGGAGTAAAGCAGCATAGTCAAGAACCAAGCCCTGTTCTGTCTGAGTGAACATTATCACTTTTCATTTATCACTACTGACAGATTCAGAGGTCTGCTTTTCTGGAATGTTTTCTTAAAATTATTTTAAATCTGACGATTCAGTGGAGAATAAACATTCATTAGTTAGGAGCAGGAAGCAAACAGGCAGAGGGAAAAAAACAGAGTCAAAGTAAATTCATTTAAAAATTCAAATGAATATTCATGACATTATTTTGCTACAATTTCCATACAGCTCTAATAGCAGTCCTTTTTCTCTGAAGAACTAATTTAATTCAGTAGGTACATGTTTACTTGTACAAAGGATCTCAGTTAAGAGTTTCATCAACTCTCCAGTATTCTCCCCTAGGCAGTGGATATTAAATGCACATTTCAGCAGTGCAAAGTTCTTATACACCTCCTTTTTATTGTGGGTTTGCTTCGAACACTCTAAGAGGAAGAAAGTTTTCTTGAACATACCTGGGAATCATCAGCTTACATCTGTACATCTTTCTCCTGATGACAAATCCCGAGGCTTTTTGAACACATCAGGATTTACCAGAATTTATGCTGTGGGGAATACAGCTATTTTCTGCCCTTATTATATAAAGGGAAAAGACAAGCATGACTTCTTTCACACCATCACACTAGGAGAGCATTAGAACTAGCGTATTTGTTGTCATAAGACCTCTTGCCTATTCAGCTGCTAAATATAAATACTTGGCTGACCAAGCTTTCTTAATGCATTACTGTCCACATATTCTCAGCTGGCAGAGATACACCACGCAGGCATACAGATGCTCAGTTCATAAATATTTGACTGATATAAAAAAGGGTATCAAGGACCACCAGACACTAAGGAGGCCATCACAATCTCTTCTAAGTGGATCTCTGACTGCAAAAGATAAAACCATCCTATCTATCTCTGCAGTTATCAACCACTGCCCCCAGCCAGAAGCCTGGAGACATACAGCTAAGTCAGTAAGCAACTTAAGACGACTTTTTCAGATTCAGAGGCTCACTGATCATAAGGTCTCCAGGTGTAAAGGCCTGATGCTGATCCTCCTTATAGCAGCATAAGAAATGCCATTAAGTTAATACAATCACCGCATTATAAAACCATTGATTTGAGAGGTGTACGGGCTTAAACTGCATGCCTCAAAAAAATGGCCTAACAGTGAACTGCAGCTAGTAAGAATGAATGATCTAAAGGGAATTATGGATATGCATACACAGAATATATTTACTCAAAATTCAGATACTATAAAGGAAGGACGCTGTAAAGGCAGGTATTCTGTCTTGCAAAGTCCCTAAACTGGGGATTACTCCTCCACGAGACTTAACTTCACAATAGTCAGGAGGAGAACTGTTAAAGGCCAGAAGTAGGCCCAGCGTTCAAAATTAAATCTGTAAGTCATACCAGCAACCTACTCAGATTTAGCTGTTGACTGTCAAGAGGATATGTTATGGCTTCATCGAGGGGAGAAAAGGAGAAACATAATAGAAATACTTATCAGCTAAAAGCAAGATAGATAGAGGATTCAGCAGCAGTTCCCAAATGGACACTTCACAGGACTTCGCTGCTTGCGGCTGCCAAAAGCACAGGGCTAGTGAGTGGGAAACCAAACAGGTTACGCGCCTGCACGTAACTGCACAACCTCAGCTCTGATACCTCCCAGCATCCAAGTGCTTCATCGTCCCAACTTTCCCTTCATACATGTATTTCTATGCAAAATTATTCACAGACAATAAAACACAATAGTTTCTACAAATCCTGACTATAACACGCAGGAATTTCTGATAAAATTGTCACATGTCCACAGTTTTTTTTTCACATGCCAAATGTCAGCCTGTGCAGCTTTTAATTCATTTGGTTTTGGTCTGCAAATACATTTTCCATAATGCACTCTCTTGAGAGAGTGATGAGGAGGAAAAATGCCACGGTTTATTGTGCCTTTGGCTTAAAAACAGCAGATGAGAAAGACTGCAAAAAAAAAAAGAGATGGTATAATTTGAATAATCAATTCTGTAATTCCTGTAAAATGTCTAAAACTATGGAAAGGACACATCCTATAGAACTTCATTTAAAAAAATGTGAAAAACCATTTGACAATTTTCAGCTATAAGAAAACAGCAGAATTCTTTGACCTTAAAGAAGGGTGGGTCTTCTCCAAATAAGGCATATGAATTACTGCTTTGATTTTATCTTAATCTAAATACATATGCAAACTACATCACCATATTTCTTTGAAACAGGAAGCTCACTTTAACCAGGCTGATTAAACGAGGCATAGAGGCTGAGTTAGCCCATGATATTGGGAAAGAAAAGTATTCAAATGTATCTTGTAGTCAAAATGCATCTCAGTATCTTGTAATCAAAATGCATCTAAAAGGTTTCAGACCAACTCACCTTTCAAATGAGTTCGCTTCTATACTAGTATTTCACATAAAATACAACCAAAAGATTTTTTTTTGCAAGTTGTTCAGGGTTGATGCAAAGGTTAGTTTTGATTTGAACAAAACTTAAAAAAAGGAGTTATCACATCATTAGAGCAAGAAGACAGATCTCTGAGTAGCAGAAGATGTCAACAAGCCAACAAAGCTGAATATACTTTTATTGTCTTTC
The DNA here is from genome assembly GCA_013389825.1 of Crypturellus undulatus. Classification (NCBI taxonomy): domain Eukaryota; kingdom Metazoa; phylum Chordata; class Aves; order Tinamiformes; family Tinamidae; genus Crypturellus; species Crypturellus undulatus. The sequence continues at coordinate 81,132 of VWPW01031921.1, forward strand.
ATTCATCAGGGAATTTAAGAGAAAGACATCTTATTGCAGTGTGATTGCTCACACCAATAATTTTTGCAAGGGCTAAATTACATGTTTCAGGAGAAAGTTTAAAATAGCTTATTTGAGAACTAAACTATTAGTTCAGGGCAAGATGAAAAATGCTTCTGTCACTTCTAACACAAGAAAATATATCAGTTTCATATGCATTGTCCAAAGAAATGTTTTTTGTGGGGTTAAAAGATACAGTGCAAAGCCACTCAAACAAAAATGCATTTGCCAGTATATTTACCGTCCACTGCTCTCCTGAAAGCTGAAAAACAAACTTGCTTCTTTCCTTCTCTATTTCACCTGCCAAATCACGCTTCTTCTGGAGCTGAGTCTTTCCATACTTATCCAAGATCTTCTCATCGGTGTTCACAAAGCCATTTTTGAGATATTTTGATTGTGGGATGCCCTTCCTCCGACACTCTAGTATGAAGTCCCATTCCTGCTTTATCCTGAAATGGAGGCAAAAAGTGTTTACATGAATCGACTGAAACAAAACAGCACAAAAATCTGCTTATTATTTGTTTCCAGAACAATTAACAAAATATAATCACTCACCAAATGTACTGATCACTTAAAGAGATAAATGCATTCAAGCAGCCATGCTTAGATTCACTAGGCTGATATATAGATAAGAGCAGGGTTTCATTTAGTAACTGTAATATAGTGACATCCAGGGAATAACAGAAAAGCAGTAACTGAGCCCACTGTCACAGAAAGCAGTATGAGTTATGCCATTGTTTTCAACTGGATAGGAAATAGATTGACACTGAATAAGTAACAAATTATATGTATGAATAAAACAAGGACCTGGTGATATACACAGGATTTTTCATCTGCAAAAGATATTTTAGCAACTAAGGTGTCAGAAAGGCTTTATTTTCTTTTCCTCTCTTATTCAAAGATCAAGGTAAAGGTCAAATTTATCACACGCCAACTAATTTCTATTTCAATTCCAGTGTAACTTTAGGCTCACCTCCAGGATGAAGTTTCATCTATATAACTTCAGGCATAAATTTAATTTGACATAATTAACAGTGCTAACTGCACGTGCTTTAATTTGAGAGAGATTTATTTCAGCTTAGTCAATTAAGGAATCAGTTGATTAACTGAAGCAAAACTTCCTTATACCAAAAATAAGACTCTGCAGAGGCTCTCGCCTCATAAATCTGATCTTACACTTTGAATGCTAGATTCTTGTTGTACATGAGATTCAAATATATGATCTCCACCCTCTGGCAGAAATTTTAAGCAAAAGACTTGAAGAAAACTGACAGATGTAGCAGGGCACAGATTTCAGGATAATGTGCCCTGTAGGGAAAGTCATAAATGGTACATCCTTGAAAAGAGAATGAAATGCAAGTTTGTAAGTTCAAGTAAGAAGTAATAAAACCAGTAAACATATTTTCATCTAAGCACAAAAAGTTCTCTAAAATGCCAAATCATTAAAAAAAAAAGATAATGAAACAATTCCTGGTTTTAAATCAGGTACAAGAAATCTGTTACAAACTTAGGTGCAGGAAATATCTTCACTTTACAGTGAAAACATGTTTATTTTAGGTGTTTGTAGCAAGACAGAAGCTAGTAGCTGAAGAGCAGAGGGTATTGATGGGGAACTGATGGTGCGGTGCGCATTAAGTCGTGTTTGACTCTACGCTATCATAATAAACCTGGACCTCTAGGGATCAAAACACAACGCTTAAGCAGGAAGAGTATGAGTATTACTGAGACAGCTGTAAACTGCCCAGCACGAATTGTGACAGTTACAGAGATCTTATGGGAGGTTAGAGAAACTCAGAAGCAGGGAGCACAGCAACACACTTCAGTTATCCACACACAAATCACTCATGGACATGATGCAGGCCTGACACTTCGCAGAATCACATACAGCTGTTCATCAGAGCCACTACTCTAAGACTTGATTTAGTTTCCAGTAGCAAACCATACATACTTCCTCACAGAAATACTGAAGGTCCCTTCTAGAGCAATGACTACACTGTAGTCCCGTGCAGCATCCCCACAGAGGAAAAAAAAAAAAAGAAAAATGCAAGAAAAAGTATTCTAAAGCACTTTCGGTTTTGGAAAACATACTATATTTAAAAAGTAGTTAAAAGTTTTGCTTGCTGTGGCAAACACTCGCAGATGCATGAAAACAGCATAGTCTCAGAGCAAATACATTCTTAAAAAGTCACAAGGATCTCTTTCTTCCTTGTATCCCAAAATAGGAAAAGAAAAAAGACAAAGTGGCATTTATGTCCAAATAAAGAAATGAAAAGGCAGTGTATGCTCTAACAAATCAAACGTAAAATCACAAAAAGCCAAGTGAAGAGAAGTCACTCTTTGCAGGTATACAAATATTGGAAAAGATTTGCCAGTGTATCAGAAGCAGGAAACCTCTCAGATATGGTGGGAATGATAATTTATCAAAGTACAAAAAGAACACTAAGGGAATAGTTAAAGAAGATGTTAAGCAATTTCTAGGAAAGCCAAATTTGTTCCTAGTTTCATTAAAATGGACATTCATTAGAGCGGACAGTCTGTTCTTCGCTGGTAAGCAGCTGGAGGGCTTTCCTGCATTTAAAGTGTCAATAGAGGAAATTTGAGAATAAAAATGAGTTATCTGAAGAGTGACAAATCTCCCAGTTCTTCCCAGTGTCTAATTGCAGGCACCCTTGTATCATAGGAGTATGAAATACAATAGAAATACAGATAGAAAACAGGTTCAGCAAGTTTGGCTCGCGGAGTCCCTTAAACAGCAGCTTCAGTAAGAGTAAACCATCAACCTGTAACAGTTATAATATTTTTGTAAGATGTTTGATATAACAAAAACATGAAGAAAATGGGTTAGACCAGAGAGCTGTTCAGCCTGCTCCATGATCCTTCAACAAGCTGTATCTGATACTGAGAGACAGAGAGTAGAGCATCTGATTGCCCTTGACAGCCCGACCAAAGGGTCTCCCCACCAGCTGCAGCCTGGAAGTCTGCATTGGATAACAACATTTTCCATACCAGGAGACATGAAAGCTCAAACACCTCTTTCAGCTGCCTCTATGCATGAGTGAATTCAATTTATAGTGTTTAAGTTACTTAATCTGTCACCTGAACCCCAGAGATCACTAACATAATAGAGGGCAGACAATGCCATAGCAAGAGGTCACTAGAAAAAGCTCGAACACAACACTTTGATATAGTATAAGAAAACTAAATATTCCCACAACACCTACATATTTTTTTTTCTAAAAGTCTTGTACTGAGGAGCATAGCTAATTAGTTATAAAATCTCTCTGTTACCATCAGAGGTAAGTGGGAAGTGAAGTAGGCAGGAAAAATGTGAATTAAAATCCCCAAGGAAGAGAACAACAAAAGGATCTGAATCATTCAAAAGCATTAACCGAAAAGAATGAAAACCCTGTAGTTCTCTTTTCTAAAATCTTAGAAATAAACCTTTAAATACCATTGCTGTATTGCTATTTCTCACATCCTTCTCCAGCCCTCCACATATTACCTCTCTGTCCCTCTGTGAAGCTAAACTCTGCAGAATCCCCCTCTTATTTCTTGGAATTCCTTTATTCTCCAAAGAATTAAACATTTGATTTCAGTGCATAATGCAATGCACTGGAAAAGCTTCACCCCTTGATGCTCTTCATATTCTTTGCTTGCCCAAAGAAGTAAGTGAATCATTCCTTGCAGCCCCAAGGAAAGACAGACAGTAAAAATTAAATGTGATAAAGAATCCAACAAGAATGTGACACACTGTGTCAGATTTCTTCTTTACTCAGACATCAAATTATGGCAGCACACTTTTCTAGGCTTTTCAAGAATGCTCTCTTATGGTCACCAGACATTATGCACAAGTACATTTTGAACAGATAGAAGGTGAATTAAGAATGCAGCAAACATGCCTAATTGTGTACAGTACATGTCAGAATGAAAACATGATACATCCCCAGGGCAGAGGGTCTAATCACTTGCAATACCATGCACTGTACCATGGGGTACACACTAACCCAATGAATCAATATGAATTTCCCTGTCCTGGAAGTGTGACATATATCAGTGACTAGCTGTATTATTAGTATGCTCTTCTAATCTCATGAAAGTAAGGGAAAAAACTGAGACCTGTGGCAGACATACTGATATGTAGCACTAAACAAATATTACAAAGCAGTAGATTGCATGCTACACTTGCAATCAGATCAAAGGAGCCTCTTCAAAAGTGTTTCTTACTCAGCTCTGTCTATTTATTGCCAAAGTGTGGAGCTGATATTGCTTCTCTTATGAAAATAAAAGACCATTAGGTTTTCCTTTAGTTGCAGTCCTTACATAGAATGGGATTATGAGAATATTTTTGTTATCTAAGTCTATTGCATTAGTGTTCAGGAAAAGTGTGAAAGGTATCTAAAGCAGTGTGGCAAATCTGAAAAATACAAATATAGAAACAGGCTTTAAATAAACTAATACTTCTCTTCTTAAAGAAAAATAAATAAATAAATAATCTGGTTTTGGTAATTTAAAGGCTCCAGATATTCCAGGAGCACATTTTCAAAGGTAGGTAGGTTGTGAGTAGGTTGTGAAACTACAACCCTGCTGAAGTTTGTCTTTTTATAAATGCTCAGCAGTAAAATAGTTTGATCTTCCTCCAGAGTTTGATTAAGCACATGCCAGCTTATTAAAGAAAGAACTATCAGTTTCAATGTTCAAAAAATGGTTTTTAATCCTGTTAAGCCTAATTTAGGTGAGAGTGGAGTACGAATATGGAAAATATCTTTGCTGGACATAGCACCCTGAAGAAATCTCATGTTCCAGCTCAGCTAACTATCTAGAGTACTTCAATTTCAATCATGCAAATAGTTTCATCATTTGTTTTCAAGTCTTCAAACATTACAGCACTATTGGAGCATATCTACAACAAACAGTACAGAATTAAGATTTGTTGTAAATCAGTATTTCCTTATGGGAACATGAGAGCTCCTTGCTTGTCATTTTAGATTCTCCAACAATACCACAGATCTAATCAACCTGATGTACATAATTACTGTAGGGTAAATTCAATGATTGTACCCTTCAAAGGAGTCACCAGCTTGGAAAACAAAGTTTATTAGTAAGGATTGAGTCATCCCAGAGGGAATATTTGTGTTTCTTTGAAAGTATGAGCATTTCTTCCTTCTCCTTTTGTGAAATGTCTGATTAGGAGGTCTTCAGGAAAAAAAATAAGCTGTTTAAGTAAGGGAATGAAGTTTCATTAGATGGCACTGTTTCCTCTAAATCAGGAGGGAGGAAATAAGCAGGACGCTACTTGATGACACCAGTTTAGTGCTCCTGAGTGACATTTAAATCAGAATCACGAGCCATGCAGGATCATTCAATAATCCCACCAAAGTTTCAAAAGAGCAGCACAGCTAAACTGGAGCACAGCCCAGACTAATATTAATGACAGAATAATAACATTTCCCCCTAGTTTCACCGCCTTTGATTCAATCTCAGCCAATCTGCAGGACTCTTCCACAGGATATAAAGGATTTTGGAGGAACAGCAGCTCTTATCTCTCAACGCACATGAAGTCAGTATGTGAGACACAAGGTCTCTGTGCACAAATGCGTAAGAACAAAAGGCAAATACCAACAGTGGTTACTAGTGCTGTAGAACTCCTGCCAGATTACACACCAACTATGTTACCCATGTTTTTTGTTATTTTCGTTTGAGTCTGAAGGCTTCCAGGCTGAGATTTAAGCTTGCTCAGAAAAACTTCCAAACTGGGTTTTGAGGAGGAGAATAAACTTCACAAGTAAAATCTTAGTTCAGCTACAACTATATTGTGACTCTAAAGTTTGACATAGCGACAAACCAATTTTATTAAAAAAGACATAAACTTTCAGGGAAATAAGTTATTTTCTGCCCATAAAATCAAATTTTTAATACTCAAGAACTACGTTTCAAAAAAGTCATATGCACACAGGTAGTTAGCCAGCCCTCCAGAGGAAAGTTTTGAAGAGAAACATCAAAGTATGCAACTGAACAGTTATTTTTCCTGTATGTTTTGCTGGTGGACAGGGAAGGCAGTGCCATTTCACAGTGAGGCATTCCCTTACTTAAATGCTCAGATGTTACCTTATCTGCTTTTCCAATAATAAATGAACTTATTGCAATCCTTCTCAAAAAATCATATAACAAATTGTAAGTTTTACCTTCTCATCTCTCTCATAAAAAAAAAAGTGAGAAAGGAAATAAAAAATAACACCTGGGTCTGAGGCATATATCTGCCTGACAGCATGCATGATTTCAAGATACAAGACTGTTTAGCACTATCAGAATCCAAAGCATGAATTGTCAAAACTGCATTATAAGCAAACATTTTTTTCTATAATGTGAATTCTCATATACGGACACATTTTTCCTTTTCCGGGATTAATTTTGTAGCAATGTGTTCATATCTGTAGAACCAGATATGAGCCCTTTCTCATATCACTTGTCTCAGTACATTGTTCTCTACAATCAAGTTTCACTGGCCAGCTGTTTAAACATCTGTTCCAGAAGCTGTAAATTCCTCAAATCTTTACAAAGTCTCACCATTAATGCAAACAAAGACCAACCTTTGCATTTATTTGTGAGGTTTCCCTGGTAGAAAATCTTCAGTTAAAAAAAAAGAAAGAAATGTCTCACATGTGACTGTTTAGTGACCTCCACAAACTAAATTACCTTGCCCCAAGACAAGCAAAACTCTCTGGGGACTAACTGGAGTTTTTTTCTCAAATAACACTTACTGCCTGTCACTGCATATAACCAGGTCATTTTACATTGCAATGGTACTGATGAGAAACTGCATACAGCTCTCAAGGGCATTAGTGAATTAGTGCCTCTTTGAGGAAAGCAGGATTTTTGTTAAAAGCAGCAGCCTCAGCAAGCCAGATTCAAATTCATCTGTTACACTAGTGTATTTTCAGAGAAACTATTATAATTTCAACCTTACTTGGGAATTCACTCCATCTGCTGGCAAAAGTAAATATCTAGGATCTTAAATGTTATGCAGTCTTGAGTCTGAGACACTGCCTCTTTGAATGTGTTTTTGGGATTATCATTTTGCATTAAAATCCTTTGCAAAATACTTATTTATTATAAATTGACTGAGTATAACACTAATTTTAGTGGACCTGCTCAAGGATAGTAAGATTTCACACAACATGCAACTCTTTGAAATAATGATCCATGGGCCCTGATGGGATGCACCCCGGAGTGCTGCGAGAGCTGGCGGATGTCGTGGCTAAGCCACTCTCCATCATCTTTGAAAAATCCTGGAGAACAGGGGAGGTGCTGGAGGACTGGAAGAAGGCCAATGTCATGCCAGTCTTCAAAAAAGGCAAGAAGGAGGACCTGGGCAACTACAGGCCGGCCAGCCTCACCTCCATTCCTGCAAAAGTGATGGAACGGCTCATACTGGCCGTTGTCTCCAGGCACATGGAGGACAAGAAGGTGCTCAAGACTAGTCAGCATGGATTCACCAAGGGGAAATCATGCTTGACTAATCTGATAGCCTTCTATGATGGGATGACCGGCTGGATAGATGAGGGGAGAGCGGTGGATGTCATCTACCTTGACTTCACCAAGGCTTTTGACACTGTCCCTCACAACATCCTCCTGGACAAGCTCCGGAGGTGTGGGCTGGATGAGTGGTCGGTGAGGTGGATTGGGAATTGGTTAGATGGCAGAGCTCAGAGGGTGCAGAGTCTAGTTGGAGACTTGTGTTGAGCGGAGTCCCCCAGGGGTCAGTCCTCGGTCCAGTGCTGTTCAATTTATTCATCAACGATCTGGATGAAGGCACAAAGTGCTCCCTCAGCAAGTTTGCAGATGATACAAAGCTGGGAGGAGTGGCGGATACTCCAGAGGGCTGTGCTGCCATCCAGAGGGACCTGGACAGACTAGACAACTGGGCGGTCAAAAACCTCATGAAATCCAACAAGGCCAAGTGCACGGTCCTGCACCTGGGGAGAAATAACCCCAGACACCAGTACAGGCTGGGGACCGACCTGCTGGAGAGCAGCTCTGCAGAGAAGGACCTGAGCGTCATGGTGGATGACAAGTTGACCATGAGGCAGCAGTGTGCCCTCGTGGCCAAGAAGGCCAATGAGGTCCTGGGATGCATTAAGAGGAGCATCTCCAGTAGGTCGAGGGAGGTGATCTTACCCCTCTACTCAGCCCTGGTGAGGCCACATCTGGAGTACTGTGCTCAGTTCTGGGCCCCACAGTACAAGAGAGATGTGGAGCTGTTGGAGAGAGTCCAGTGCAGGGCGACTAGGACGATCAGGGGATGATCAGGATGAACATCTGCCCTATGAGGAGAGGCTGAGGGAGCTGGGCTTGTTCAGCCTGGAGAAGAGAAGGCTGAGAGGGGATCTGATCTGTGTCTATAAGTGCCTCAAGGGAGGCAATGAGGAGGATGGGGCTGGCCTCTTTTCAGTGGTGGTCACTGACAGAACCAGAGGAAATGGCCACAAACTGAAGCATAAAAAGTTCCATGGGAACTTAAGGAAGAATTTCTTGACGGTGAGGGTGACAGAGCACTGGAACAGGCTGCCCAGAGAGGTTGTGGAGTCTTCTTCTCTGGAGATCTTCAAGACCCGCTTGGATGCAGCCCTGTGCCACGTGCTCTAGGTGGCCCTGCGTGTGCAGGGGGATTGGACTAGATGACCTCTAGAGGTCCCTTCCAACCTCAGGCATTCTATGATTCTATGAAATACATTCCCATAAGGAGAATTGTTTCTACTATGCATTTAATCATAATTAAAAATTTCAGCTATATTTTAGGTTAGCTGAGAAGCAAAAACATGTCCTACCTTCAAAAGTACTGAAAAGCATCAACTTGTCATCTGACCTTTAGAACAAAAGGGCCAGTAATAGCTGCATACCTTAAAATAAAGGGATTCTTCTTCTAACTGAATTTTGTCTTTTATTACCAATATTTTTTGATTCTGACCACTATTCTTCTAGCTTCATGCAGTATGTGATGCCAGTAACTTAAGAATGAATATTTAGTTTGCCTTTAATTTTAGCAAGTGAAGTATGCTTGCTACTTGCACAGGTAGGACCAAAGTCTGCTATACTTCACCCTTTATGCCAGGAACTTTACAAGAAATAGGATTAACCGGAGAGGCATCTTAGTGATGAGCATGAAGCAGAGCAGCGGAATAGGTCCTGTCTGCAAGCTGTAAGTTAAAGAAGGAAAACAAAATGCCTTTGTGAATGCTGAGAGCACACTTGCAACTTGATGCTTCCCTGTGTCATATCATTAACAGAAAAGGCAGAACAGCCCACAAAGCTTCATGCTTTTTTACCCAAAGAGAAACAGAAACAACCACAAATGCAAGTGGAAGGACGAGCACACTCTTTTTAAGGAAAACACAATTAATGGCATAGTCTGAGACTTAACCAACATTGCAGGCAAAAGATATGGGAGCTAGAAATAGGTACCTTGCAGTAGATATGTGTATCTTCTTTTCCCCCTTGCATATAGAAGTTTCCTATGTACAGTATTTCTGTATTAGTCATGTTAGAAGCTACCTCTGGTACCAACAGATCAACAAAAAATGTTGACATCCCAACTACCTCGGATAGACTGACTTTTCAGACCAACAGGTGCTATGCACAGTTGGAAGCCATGCATTCCTCCTAAAAGTCCTTTCAGAGAGGCACTTGGAATGGCAGAGTGAGAGGCTCTAGACAACATGGAGAAGTACTGCAGAGTCTTTTGCGCTATCTGCCACAGATTTACATAAATCACAGCATTGGTTTGGTTTTACCGGATCCCCAAACTTTTGCTTCTCTTTTCATTCATGAGAGTAACACAACAAATATAATCAATATCTCTGCCTTTATGAAAGGAAAAATTACCCTCCAGTAGCAAATGTAATCTGAAGGGCAAGAACTTTATTTTTTTGTTAGAATTCTTTTTATACAGGTTTAGGTTAGGGAAAGAAGGGATGAGAATTAAGACACTGGGTGTTTAAAAGCGAAAAATAATGTAAAAAACATCGACTTCATATTGACTTTGAACTCCCGTTAGTGCAACTGCTCTGCTGCAAGGCCAGTGAGCCCACAAATTGGGCTCCTTGAGTGAGCCAGAGCATCACCCCCAGATTGGGTGCTGCCTTCAGCCAGGGCACAGTTCAACCCTGGGCACTTCAATTTTAAATCAGAAAGTGGTTTTTTATGACTTTGACATAAAACGGGAAACGATGGCAAGTCATATGTTTCCAACAGTATCCCCACAGTATAACACCTCACTGTCTCTAATGGGGATGAAACCAAAATATTACTTAAACAAACCAAAAATAAAATATAATAAAAACAATAATGTGGTTAGTAAGTGTAACTATTTTACTAAAGCTTCTCTAGTATTTTGGACAACAGAAAACTTGCCTGGTAGTTCTTTTGCCCTAATATCTCCTTCCTATTTAAGAGCAATTGTATGTGTCTATTTCATTCCTCTTTGTTTATTCTGTCAGCTCAACAAAAGACCTACAGTATTTCTTAGTATAGAATTTTATGCCTATGTTTTCATGAATTTCATATTAACAAACACTTGCATATCGCACATATAACCTATGAGTAGGAAGTGCTTTTTTTTTTCTTCAAGATAGATCTACGCAGTAGAACAGTGAAAAACACCATTAATCAATCATAATCTGCATAGGAAACTGTATGGAATGAAATGAAATGAAATACAAGCACAGTTTGTGTATCATTTCTGTTACAATCATTTCAGCAGAGGCCATAAGAAACAGAGAAACAAATCCAACATGTTTGAATCACATGGCTATACATGGTGATGTTAACAGATTTGTTAATAGACTCAATTAAAAAGAACAACAAAAAAAAAGACGGCTTACCGCTCTAAGGAGCTCTTTTCTAATCTTTCTTTCTCCTTCCTTTGACGTTCTTTACTCTTCTTAACTCGACTTTCCCACAGTCCTCTTATGAGAGAAAAGTCAAATATTATCACCTGATGTCCCATGCTGTCAACATTAAGTTTTTCCTGCAATAATAAACCACCATGATCACTTCAGAAATGAAGCAGTGAAAATGAAAATACAGAATGGAACACCATCACATTTCTTTAATCTTATGTGGAGAAAGAAAATCATAAGAAATATACAAAATATATGCCTTCCATTTTTCCTGATTTGTCTAAGTTTTGTGTTTGCAGTAATCAGGGACGGATACGATTGGCTTCTACATAAAATCAGTGGCAACGGTTAAGAATTTGTTCAATTTTACGTTTTTTCCATCTTTCCCTTTCCAAGACAAAGATGCAACCAACACAAAATACAAACTTGATTAGGATCACTGATGAAAATAGCTTTAAGTACTTTTGGTTTTTTTTAGCAGTTTTTAACAATTTACGTAACAGTAGTAGTGAAACAGAGCTCAGAGTAATTGTTCTTCTTAAAGCATGCACAATCACTTAATCTCATCATACTGGTCTTTACATACCCAAATTGAATCATCCTCTTTCAATTGAACTGTTTGCATAAATAGATGCTTATTTTTGAAAGGGGTTGAAAGACCAGCCCTATAACATACAATGCTACCTACCTACTGCAGAGATAAGGTATGAGAAACATGGCCTCATTTATGCATGATTTGAAGGTCATAAGAAAAGCCCAGCAATTAAAGGCTCAGGGAAGTTCTAGGTTTGGTCCTATCTTTAATATGTTGTTATAAACTGAGCCAAACTGAAGCCTAAGTCACTAAATTTCCTTTATCTACTTAAAGCCATAGAGACACAAACTTTTTGCACATACTCTGCTTCTCCTGAAGGCAGTGACAAAGTTCCCATTCCCTTTAATAGTAAACTGTTAAGATCAGGCTTAAACAGATATGAAGTATATCTGAGGGAAAAAAAAATAGGAAAAAAACAAACAAACAAAAAGAGAAACAGAAACAAACAAACAAATACACAAACTGATATCTTTAACTACCACAAGAGGTGAAGACCTTGAATTTACCAGTTGTGTGAAACATTGTGACAGACAGCAAAGTGTCCCTTAACAATCTGTGGCAGTGGCTCAGTACAAAGGAAGAAAAACATTTACTATATCACTAACAGAAGTGCAGATATACATGCTCTCTTGGAGTCACTGCTGTAATTAACCCAACCCAATTTTTATTAAGAAATGTACTTACATTATCTATATGTCTATATAGAACTATACAGAACTATACTAGAACAGAAGTCCCACAGGACTTCTGGCATACTTACTTCTTAAAAAGGTTCACAGCACCACCATAAAAAAATCTTATTAAATAGATATTTGGGATCTTCTAAAAATAACTATTCCCACCAAGATAAAACCACAGAAAAGGAAAACCAGTTTAAGCTTATGCTTTAAGATTTCATTAGATGTCACTATACTATTCATTAGCTTAAAAATTACAGAATGGAAAGAAGAAAACCCACTGGAACATAAAGTGATTATTGAAAATGCTGTCTGTCTCTTCTTTTATAGGAATTATTTTCAAGGTTTTAGCTATTACTTTTCCTTCAGACTTTGCTCTGATCATTTTTTCCAAGTTCTGTGTTCTGCAGAGGATCCATTTATTATCATCTATCAGTCTGTCATAAGACTGAAGAGGAAGTTCTGCATTTTTCCTCTTTACGCTTTTTATCACTGTTGTTTTTCTCTTCATATATAAATCTCCATCGTACGTAACACGAAGGATCAATCCCCTACAAGCCAGCAAAACATCCTCACCTTCAACACACAACAGGGAGAATTAAAAATAATTATACAGAAGTACAACAAAAGAAAAGGTTCCTACTTGTTTTTATTACTTGTCATCTATCCAAGAAATATCCTAAATGGCTCTTAATACACACAGGAACTGGTCTGGGACTAGTATTTTTCTATGACAAAAATCTTTCATAACTTAGGATGGTTATATAACTGCTATCTTTGCTGTGGCTTCTGTTTGTTTATCTTTTCCAGCCTTAACAATAAGTCCACAAATAGTTCCCAGCATATCTCAAATCAGCTGCTGACAGCAGCAGAGTCAAAACCCCATTAATAGCAGTGTAATGAGAGCAGTGACCTTACTCATGGTGGAAGGCATAATCAGATGCACCATCCCAAAACTGAATTCACTATTAATTTACAGCAAACTCTTCAACACCTAAAGTAAAACACTCCTTTCTTCTGCCCAAGTAGAGAAACCCCACAACAAGGACCAACCCTTCCCAGTAGCCACCCAGACCAGCAGCCACTCTGCAGGACTTAATTCATTTTAATAGACCAATTCATAGTGATGTTTTTGGTAGAAGAGATATAGCAGGAGTTGAACTGCTGAGAGACAGTGAAGTGGCAGCTGGACATTTGACTTTTATTGGAGTTTGATGGCCTTAATCAACACAAAGTCTGAATAAACTATGAGAATACTCCATTTCCGTGACTTGTTCCCCACCTTCCTTTCTCCCAGGTTAAGTCATCTGCTCTTTATTGAAACACTGATTTATTAGATGCTGAGGATGGTAAAAATTGGATAACTTCTTTCCACATACTGAATTAAATTGTGGTGCATCAGGGTTTCCTTTTCAAACATAAAATTAAGCCACAAGAGAAATGTGGGTGGGAGGTGAGAGGAACCCATCTTAACTTCTCAGAACAAATCTGTTTAGAACAAAGCCACAGACCCTCCCAGATCACATAGTGGAGAAAGCTTTAGCAATCATTCAACAAGAGAAAAAAAACATTTATTGCCAAACAGCTACAGCTTCAGAAGGGCCCCTAGCAGACCAGTAGCACAGAACTGATGCTTTCCCATATCTTGTTCTTAGACAGAGACAGGATGAATCAAGTGTGATGACAGAACAATTTTCCCAAAAATTTCAGAAGCAAAGATTTTCCTGATGAAATGATGTTGCCCTGGCAAGCAGGCAATGTTTGGAATAATCTGTATAGCTCCTTCAAGGTGCTTGCTCATGCACAGTGAGAATTTGAGACAGAGGAAGTAGTCACCAGCACTAATTTCAGTGTTTAGGATACCTGAATCTGTACTTGAAGCTCACATACAGGGATCCATTCCTTTCAATCATCAGCTTAAGCCTGTGCAAGAAAACCCAAAGCTATGATGTATTAGTCATAGGCTGAAGTTACATGAGCACAAAAATGTCTCATTATAGATTCTTTCCCAACTTGTCCCTCCCACAATCTGACTGATACTTCACAACAGACTTTTCTGCCACAGATGAGTTTCTCACAGAGTATCATCACTGCCAGCATTTTGTGATAATGATCACAAAACACGGACTTGTCATAAGGGACCTCTGGAGGTCACATAGTCCAGCCCACTCGCTCCTTTGGTTATACAGCCAAAGCTCCGCCTTCCTCAGCCATCCTTCCTGCACCAACTTCCATAGTTATCTATCCTTGTGTTATTCAACATTGCTCCTTTCACCCCACATATTCACAACATCTCATCAGGGATAAGTTTTGGTCATACTTGTGGGGATTGACCTGACCCACTGACACAGCAGTAGCTGACACACACATGTACAGAACAATTTCTAATTCAAGAAAGAGCCCACTTTTTTATTATTATTAGGGATAAGTCCTGACAAGAGAAACAAGCATCCCCAGCATCAGCAAAACCCTATTTCACAGCTATGCTGAGTTTGTAGCTTAATGCCATCTTCCTTCGGTGACATCTACATCTAAATTATGTCATAGATGATGAGCACACCTTTCTTAGATGATGCATTGTTATAATGTTCATTCAGTCTTATGAGTTATTAGTGAGATAGATCACAAGAGTTAGGCTCTTCAGTAATGCATGATAATGAAAGCACAGTGCTTTCCAAGGAAGAAAAGGGGATTCAGGAACATAAAGAGAAAGCAGAGATGTCATTTACAAGAGAATTACTTGTGGGGAAAACATTTCTCTGTGTGCCTGACTCAGGGAGCAGATAATCTTATCCCTAGCCATTTACACTACCAGAGAAGTAATCTACAAGACCTTAATCAATAGCTTTAGAAAGCAACATACTGGGAAGCCAGACTGATTTCTTATCTAACTCTCTTGCAATAGTTAGCTCAGAAACAACGCTGATTGAAAAGACTCTTAATAAAGTATTACAAAATCTTCGCTTCAGAAGAAGATACATACTGTATGTGAGGCTGTATTTATAAGTAATGAATATATTTAAGTAATTAATTGTAAAAGAAAATAGGCTTTCATAATAATAGCCAATAGATATAAGCACCTGCAGCGTTCAACAAAGCAATACTAAAGCTTCAGTGGGATAGACTTGAACTAATTGCAAAAAATAAAATTCCCATTTCACTTCTCTCATTCCCTCTCTACATATATTACTCAAAACAGAAAAACAAATAAAAACAACAATCCTTCAGCCATAAAGCCATTACAACACCTTCTCTTCCTGATTGACAGTCTAATTTATCTGCAGCTTTACCCCAGTCTTCATCAATAAAATGTAATCATCCTTAACACTTACTTTTCTTCTCTCTGCACCTTAAAGCAAGCCACCAGGAGCTGATATTTCTCTGCTCAGGACTGTACTTTTAGGACTAGATATTACAACTTCTTCTCAGCTTCAGCCTTTCTGGAGTAACTGGACTTGAGAAGTGCTTGCTCACACAGTACAATCCTTCTCCCCTCAATGCCTGGGTTTAGTTCTCTGATTTCCATATGTTATCTCTATATTCTTTGGAAAAGAGCAAAGCCTCTGTAGACTTAGTTTTTCTGGTCTTAAAAAGCACAGAGTAGAATTCCTTTACAAACTTTCAAACTTTTTTTTAAGTGAGTACATAAATAGT
Source organism: Crypturellus undulatus (assembly GCA_013389825.1). NCBI lineage: Eukaryota > Metazoa > Chordata > Aves > Tinamiformes > Tinamidae > Crypturellus > Crypturellus undulatus. Next base: position 96,992 of record VWPW01031921.1, read on the forward strand.
CTTACTAGAATCAAAGAGTGTTCTTATATGTGCAGAAATATTTAAAGCATTTGGAGGATTTGGTAGTAAAAGAGCAAAAGTGGTGAAAAGATGAACATTAATGCCAAATGTTATTTCTCGTAAAAGCATCTGTTTAAGTATCTTTATTGATTATTTTTATCCCATCATTTATTTTCTTTTATTGTGAAAACTCATCTAAAAGTACCATGACATTTCCCTACCATCTACTCCAGGCTTTCTTCTTCGTTTGTTAGGAGTTCTCATGATACACAGGAACCTGTGGAGCATGGTGCTGAAAAACTTCAGAGTGAGAAAGAAGGCACCTACCTTAAAACGTTTATCATTTCTCTTATTTATTACTATTCATGTTATTGCTACAGGGATGCACTAGGACCATATCATCCCACCAGTAAGACAGGATATAATATTTAGTATGGTGCCTTCTAAGCCCCCTTGCTGCCTGAAGCCACCAACATCTCTGCCATCTGGTTACAGCACTACCACAGCTCCTCCCTGCTTGCCCAAATTACCTCGTCAGACGGCTTGCCACAAGCTAACATTGTATTGCCTGTACTACATTACATTACATCCTAGCTTCTTCCGAGTATACTTCTCATCCATGCTACTGTTTCTCCAGCTTGCTTGTTCACTATGCTTTCAGTAGAGCAAGAGTTGTGCCTCCTTTTCAGTCTGGAAAGTGTCTGATACGACGAATACAGCCAATTTCAGTGTGTTATAGCCCTCCAGAGTCTGGATGGAGCTTGGCTGCCCTCATTAACAGCACTCTGTATGCTTCCCTTTGCAGTTTTACATGAGTTACCAAAAAATTCATGTTTTGTTTTCTTCAGCTTGTTCTGCAGCCTTACTAACTTGAGTCTTTTTTCTTTCAGGTAGCCACTCTAGGAGACCTGCTGTGCTCTTATGAATATTACTGGCAGGATTACATAGGGGAAAATGTGGGTAACATGTTTCCTACCAATCCTGCAAATGATTCCTTAGGAAATAAGCTCTCTCATGCAGTGTGTGCTTTAGAATGATTGAGTTATTTATTTCACGCATCTTTAAATAATTCAGAGGGAACCTGACATTTGGATAACAGCAGAATATATACTTTTTTTTTTGTATTATCAAGGAGAGATTAAATTACAGAAACACTTCTTGTGATGAAATGTGATCGAAAGAGCAACAGGAATGGTGACACTGTTCACGGTATACTAAGTGGGGCAGCACTTTCCAGTGCCACAGTGGGAGTGGGAAAGGACACGCAAAGCAGGGAACGATGCTTCCCTGTCCACTTGGCTCCCAGGAACTTCGGTTCCCTGTTGTTCTAAGCCAACCAGGACTTATCCTCCCCACTAGTTGTCTGGTTCACCTGCAGCAAGGCTTGCCAGATGTACAGCATTTCAGGTCATGTGTGCATGAAGTCTGGGTCTTGGGGAGCACATAAGCACAAAGGGTGCAACCCTAAAGGTCTGAGTCTGCAGAGACCCAGCCAAGGCACTTCTGTTCCGAGAAGCAAATAGCAGAGCAAAAGGAGAGGCAGCTGCAGGGCTGAGGAGAGCAGTGCCGACACCTGGACGCAAGCCCAGATGGTCTGGGATTTTGAAATGTTCCCCGCCGCTCTCTCAGGAGTGGAGTCTCAGTCAGCCTGCTCCGAGATAAACAAACACATATAGACAATGACATTTTCAAGCTATTAATTAGTCTAACTTTCACCAAAATTAATTTCAGAAATTAGTGCCCTTGCTTAGCACAGGGTTTAACTCTAAATGCTCTGGTGAACCAAGTTGTGCTTGGATTTCCTACTCATAGTTACACTATGGGAACTTTTAAGCCAGCTGATACTGGTCTCTTTCACACTCAGATAAATAATTTTGCATTGTTTATATACCAAGATTGTAAAGATTTCTTTCCTTAACCTACTCCTCGTACTTCAGGTATGAATAATTACAAGCGTCAAAAATTAAAAAACATGTAAATATAGACATACAAAGCTGGAGCTTAGCTCCCACATATTTTTATGCGTGTATTTCTTTGTCCAGTGCCGCAGTACCATGTCTTACTGACAGTTCCTAATGGAGACGTAAATTAAACGGTCTCCCAAACAAGAGTCCCTCTTATCACTGCAATGTTCACATCTTGATTTTTAGACAATTTTTCACAGGGTTATTCATTAATTAGGTCTTTAATTATGGATTAATTAGAAGTTGAATTACAATATTCCTTATACTTCCTCAACTCTTGTAACGCTAATATGTTTGCCATCAAGCATGATAGATGCTACATTTGCAAGGGGATTTATTACAGATGTATTCCCCTGGTCCTTCAGTGAGCTGAGTAATTATTCAAAGTGATTCTTCCGCTGACAATGTAGCTAATAAAACACTGGACTGATGCTTGTGACATAATCCCAGGCTCTTTTTTGCTCAGCATTCCTGAAGAGAGGCCTAATTCTCATAGGACTGAGAGAGAGGCCTGATTAGTGAAAGATATTTGAAATCGGGATGTATTTAAGGGTTGCTTCTTGTCATGGGGAAAACAAGAATCTCAAAGTGCACTGCATATTTTTAAAAATGGTTGAATATGAATGTAGCTGTAGTCTGCATGCAAAACAATTGTGATGGGTGGGAAATGAGCAGCAGAGACTGATGCAGTCTAGAACATGTGTTTATGATTAATTAGAGAAACCCCATTTAATTACTTATGCAAAGACGTATGGCAAATAAAAACACACAGCATCAGTGAGCAAAAAATGGAGGGTTTCAGCAAGAATTAGATCATTTCAATTAAGCAGAAAATTAAGGTCCCAGGTTTCTTACACCTTTTTATGGCATCAGGTGTTTTTAGCAGCATATTTCTCAATCATTCTCACTCATCTTAAGGACAGTGGACCTGGCCATCTGCAGGTACTAGAGCTACCACTTTACCTTTCTGTTTAATATCCAGAGGAGTTATCTACATAAATGATCACAACCCCAAAATTTCTTTAGGCTGTCTGTCCTATTGAGAAGAGCACAGACCCTCAAAATTTTAGTCACATCCTCTTCTCTTGTGGGCATATTTACCACACCGTGATCTGAAAATAATCATCACCTGCATCTTCCTTTATTGCAGAAGCAGCAATAAAGAAAGCAGCAAAAACTATAACAGTAAACCACGTGGATATCTCAGATATACGATCATTTTGCTCCTGTGGTGAGTGAAACGCTCACAGGTAGTTCCTAAGCAGAGAAGTTCCGTGGTTTAAGAAGAGGGTGCACTAGTCAGACAAGCAAGGGAAGATGCTATTATCAACTATTCAACTTCAGCAGCCAAATTATCTGACTGAGAGTGGTCCAAAGCCTGCTCTACAGCCATGAGGAGACAGATGTATTTCTCCTGCACTCCTGCAAGCCCACAGCCTTGGCCTTCCCAAGGACTGGGGCACAAGCAGTATGGAGCAACATCTTCCAGCTGAAGACATTCCTTGGGATAGTTCTCCATCTTTGCTTGCTATCAGAGAGAGCCCAACTTGCGGCTAAAATCCATCTCCTTAGGTAACTGGGCTTATCACCCATGAAGGGTACTGAGTTAATTACAACTAAGAGGAGCTGAGATTCCCAATTGCCTTTTAGCCTACAGAAAGTAGCAGGTATCATCATAGCCCAGCACAAGACAGGCTATAAAGACCTGTAGTAGCAGTAACAACAACAATAATGACAATATTTGACTTTACATGATAGGCTTTGTTCACAAAAGATTTAGCAGGTCAGATTTCCTATACCTGGTTAGATTAGCTGTAAGTGGCCTTCAGAAGCTGAACTTCTATAACTCTTCTTAAATTCCACTCTAAATTTTGACAGACAACAAAGATAAATGACCAGTCACTCCAAGCATTTTTATTGAAAATCATTCTCACACAAACATATGTCCTTGAGATGAAATACCAAGGGTTTATTATAACTGAGTCATGAAGTGAGCAAATAGCTAGCATCTTGAAAGCTTTCCTGTGTTGTAAAGTTTGGATTTGCCACAGGTGTAAATGTACTTAGATTAGGAGAATTACACATGGGATGAATCTGATTAATTAACTTTAAAGATAGCCTACAAATATATCACTTTGGATTAATGTTCTGTGTTTCAGCTGTTTCTCCTGTATTTATTAATATTTAAACTTCCACATTGCAGCAGTGCCGATGAAGATCTGGTAACAACTGCTCACTCTCCCTCCCACTTTGCCACCCCCCCATATCTGCAGAAATGCAATAATCACCAAAACTGTCACTTACCTACCACTAAAGCACAGGAGTGTCCAGAGCTCCTGGGTGTACTCTGCGGTTATTTAATTTGGGACGTGGAGGTTGTTTATAGCAGTAGCATAGCTTCTGGTCAGTCGGACCTGTTTGGACCCCACAGCGTGACTAGCCTTCCAGATGTACTAATATGCTATATTTGTAAAGTGACAACATGATCTGTGGACTTACAGCCGAGACATGTGCAAGATGAAATATCTACGCTGCATGACTCAACGCCGGACTCAAAACAGCAGTGCTGGTGGGACAGCATCCCACTTGCACTAAGCAAAGGGTGGCAAAACTAGCGTTACTCAGACTTAGAAGTTTTTCACTGGGGCCTGGAGCAACTCTTAGCACAAAAGATTGAAATTTGAGGATCTTGTTTTTTAATGAAGAACGCCTATTAATTACAGCATCTGGATTAGTCCCAAGAAATCTGATCTTTGGCTCTCAATGGAGAGAAAGAAGATATTTCTAGTAAAAGGTTTTCAAAAATGAAGTTTTGCCTCAGAAACATTTCTGAAAACTGCTTGAAATTTCCTTCCCAATTTTGCTTTTCAATTAAAATACTATTTAATTTTCTGATTAAAAAGAACTGGGACTTTTCCACCATCTCTGTTTATTACTGAACACTGCCAGTAAAAATAAGCATTAATTACAGCAGCTGGGTTGTAATTGTTGGCTCAGACTTCAGATATTAGTTTTACATCGCTGTGTTTTCACTGTAAGCACAGCACATTGGTACCCATGGAAGAGGAAAATCAGAGAAATCATAAACTGTGAGTTTAAAAATTTCCTTTTGCCTTCAAGCATGAAGGAGATAAAATCAGGGTTTGGCTATATCTTTTTGATTTAACAGAATGATGATGTGTCCAAGGAACCTGCTTCAAAGGGCTTGAAGTTTGGCCATCTTGTTTTTCACAAACAGTGATAAAAAAATACATTGATCATCATGACCACATCAGACTTGCCCAAAATATTTTTATCATCTGGTACATCTGTCCACCAAAGTGCATATTTTTGTCAAATAGCTGTCTGGGTTTCCTGTGGCAGAGATGCACATCCAAGTTCAGCAACCAGAGCTAGGAGAAACGAGACACAGCAGTAACAGGGAGCAGAGACAATATGTTCCTCTTCTAATGCAAGCCACACATTTGTATTTGGCACAAAAATAAAACTGTTATTCTTAATACTATTATATTGAAAAATATAAGATCTCCATCTTGTTTTAGATGCTGTTGTTTGCTGGGTTTTTCAGGTGCTCTTTTTGGCTAGGTAAGGTGAGAGGTTCTGTCCCTTTAGGGAAAACATATGATCCTCTAAAGGATAAATTGAAAGAGGTAGAAGAATGTCTGAGGAAAGACCTGAGAGATTGTCGGAATGTGCAAAAAAAAAAAAAAAATAGCAGAGACTGAGAGAAACACAGAAGTAATATATAATATTTTTTAATGATGAATCTCAATGTATTTTATAAAAAAAAAGAGAGAGAAAAGAGGGAAGTCAAGGGAAGCTGTAGCTCACTTCTTAAATGTATCTAAAACCAGCTTCACATGAAGAGTGTTTTGCCTCTTAGGAAACACAAATCCAGCCAAGATGTAATCTCTACTTGGAGCTAGATCTACAATAGGAAGCTGATCTACAAGAAAATAGTGGAATTAGCTCGAATAACCGGGATAGTAGGCACAAACAATGGTGCGCTACACAGCACAGCTCCGTAAGCACGCAGAAGTCTTGCGTGCATCCAGTCAATCTTATTGGTAGGCACACCCCAACTTAAGGCTTGTTTCATTGACAGAGGCTGTTCCCTCAAGGCTTCTGGGGTGTCCTCCACATCATGCAGCCCAATGCAATCCAGAGCTGAGATGATCTCAGCAAGGCCTCCCTCTTGGGTCTGTACCACCCACCATGGTGTTCCCAGAAGTGGTCCTCAGGGAATCGGCATGGGACACGAGGCCTGGGACTGCACACTCCTGCAACTGTTCACTGAACCTCCTTCCTGCAGCAGGCACCGAGGCAGCCATTTTCCCAGAGATACAGGTCCTTTCTTGCTGCTGTAGCCGATCAGCCCCGCAGGACTGCAGCAATCTCCAAATGGAGCTGGGGCCTGTGCCGAACTCCCTGGCATCCTAGGCCTGGGAATGGTATGCAAAAATACCCAAGCTGTCGCTATGTGCAGCCAGCTGCTCCATGAGACAGCAGCTATATTGCTTCCAATGACGGGCTCACTCTGAAAGCAATACAGCCACGGTCATGCATCACCGCCCTCATCTAATCCTACGGCCATCCTAAGATAGCGCTCTACCATGCCACTAATAAGTCCACAACTCAGATAAGCTATCCAGGGAAACTGAGAGTTGACTTTTAAAACACAGATCTAGGGATTTTTTTTCTCCTTCTGCTGTAGCTGGAGCACAGATTCTGTACATTTTATTCACCTGAAGAATCTCTTCTGGCATGCCACTTTGCAGGTAGAAAACTCCTTACAAAGTAAAGGTCAATAAAGAGATCAACACAGTCTATTGAATAAACAATTGCAAGAGATATTTTCATTTTTCTGGTCTCTATTCACTCTTTCACTGTTCTAATCTGGTCAATAATATGCCATTAAATTGATGTCAGTAGAAGATGTCTGGCATTCAGGTGAGTGTCCAGGTTACATAGGTTCCTGCATAGACCCAGGATGTTTATAGGTGGGAAGAGCATTTATTGTAAACAAAGCAGCATCACAGCAACACTTCATGCAACAAAAAGTAGCAGCATTGCTGATAGTGTAGCGGTTATCAAACCACCTACTGTAAGGAAAGCCTTAATACAGGTACATGAAAATTTGCAGCTGTTTAGTAACACATTTCCCATAAATATCCAAGAAAGCTAAGCGCATGATAAGATGGACACAAAGCCTGGCTATAGAATTTACAGTATGGCAGAATTTACAATATGGATTTTCCGTTCACTAGAATAGGGCTGTGAAACCTTTAGCTCTCAAATATTTTTACTTCTTGCTTTATTTTCATACTTACCCCTGTGAGTGTTGATCTAGAGTTGCCAAAACCGCAGAATGACTGTAATAATACTGCAGACTCCATAACTGCTGTCACAACCCAGATCAGCTGGAGAGATCCTCATGTCAGCAATCCTTTAGTCTGGAGGCATCAGTCGTTTCTGAGATAGTCTCAGTGGGCACCAAGGAAAAGATCCAAATTATAATTCCTGCCGGAGCCAGAGCCTGTGCCTGGAGAATTAGTACTAAGGGCAAGTATAGACGATGTCTGTAATTTGGGGCTGTGAGTCACACTGCCTTGTTTTCTCACCTGTACTACAAAGTTTCTTGTGCAGACTTAGGTAAGTTACCACAGAAGTGCTTTAGCAAATCGAGCTTATGGCTCTTGGTTCAAGTTGGTTTTCTCTGCTGAAAAAGCCTCTGTCTGCTGCCATGTTTGGAGACTTTGTCAGGGACCCTGTCAACAGTAGACAAGTCCTCAATAGTAACAGCTCCCAAGCAGTCTGGGAATAAGTGACTCTCAGAGACCATGAAATAACTAGAGAGCTGTCCCCAGTATTTTTAAATGTTCAAGATATCATTTCAGCTTGTAGAAGCTGTTCTTCTAGTGGTAAATAGCCCTCCAGTAAATGTGCAACAACCTTAAAATCCTCAGAAAAAGAATGTCTAAGAGTTTCTAAAGGATTTTACAGGCACTCTGAGCAAGAAATACAGCACTTAAAATCAAGAGCGGTACAAGACACTACAGCCTTTGCCAGGCTTGCTGAGTAGACAACTGGGCTGTGACTGCACAGGGTTTTCCCAAGGGGTTGTTAACAAGGTTATAAAAGATACTCAGCTGGAACTATTTCAGTACCAATAATAATAACAGTATGAACATTTCATGATTGGTCCTCCCCAAGAAAGATGTAAAGTGGAAGCCAAGTTTGCTCAACCCCAGACTCCTTTTAGAGCTACTTACACTTGTACCTGTTTCGAACTGAATCACCTCATTTGAGAAGCATTTTCTGAGCAAAATAACAGGCATGTTACCTATTGATCTCTCTCTTATTACATTTAATTGTGCAACAAATCATAGGCACAGGAGCCCACTGGTGTGAAGGAGCAGAGATGAAATGTATGTTACATTTGATTGACCAGTAATTGCTGAGAACAGGAGGCTCTTTGGTAGGAGCTGGGCTCAGCAGACAGCCTCGTTAGATGTGTCATTACAGGGCACCAACCGTACCCATCCGGCCACCCACAGCAAGCCAGTGAAGCAGCACAAGCTGCTTCATGCTTGTCTTCATCAAGGCAAACTGTGGCCACTATCAAGAGACATGAGCCTATTTTTCTCTCAAGGAGGATTAATCCCGAGGGAAGAAGGGAAAACACACACAGGAAAGCTGTCTTCCATTTATACGTGCTTTTGACCACCCAGGTCACAAGAGCACAGAGACTGCCGGGCCATCACATGCAGCAACCTGCCTCCGCAGCCTGGTTTGGGAGCAGGCTTGAGCAGGCACAGAAGCTTGCTGGCCCCGACCATCCCCAAAGTGGTATGTATGGCTCATTCCTCATCGCACTGGGATCCACCACAGAACAGCAAAAACGTTCCTAGCCAGAGCCTCCTATAAAGCAGCAGCATGTGTGGTTGCCAGCTGCCTCCGGCAGGCCTACTGCATTACAGAATCTCAGCAGAAGAGGCTGCTTTTAACTATGAAACAAATGGTGCCATCTGCTGACCGAAAGAAAAGGAGACTTAGCTCTGTTGCGCACAGAGCACTGAACCATGAGGTTTTTCTGCCTTCAGCAGTACTGCTGCACAGGGACAAATAAAATTATAATTTTTTTCCTTCTTCTCTACATATTGTATGTAGGCTCAGGAAAAAAAATCCCCTTTGGCAGTATATTTTGCAGAATTCTTGTACAAATAAGCAACAGGAGTATGTAATTTTCCTTGTTGGGATTGCCTTGTTACAACAGTCCCATAGTAATGCCAGACACAATACGTGGTGCATGTTACCAGGCTCACATTCAGTGGTTTTGTTGAAAGAATACCACATATGAGGGCAACCAAAAGAAGAAAGAGAGAAAGAGAGAGAGAGAGAGAGAGAGAAAAGGAGGGAGGGAGAGAGAGAGAAAAGCTGTCTTCTAATCAAGATAAATATATATATTTAATTCCAGGGTTGCTGCTAGCAAGCTAAGGAGCTCTCCAATAAGCAATTTTTGATATTTAACCTTTTGTTGTAGCCTTTCAGCAATCACTCTAAATAACCCATGCTGGGAATTATTTATTTTGAGAAGACACAAAGGTCAACTATAAAAGAGAACCACATATTGCAGGGCCTAAAAACAAGCACAATATGGCTGAATTTGAATAAATAAAGGAGTAGAAGCCCCCCATAATAAAAAGATTGAGAAAAGACTGTTGTAACTTCCCCTTGAGAAAGAATGGAGCTGTCACATGAGTTAGTTCAGCAAGAGAGGAAAACCCATGACACCAGAAAACAAACTTGTCCAGGAGTGCCAGGGCTAGCTCTTGTTTCTACAAGGGAAAAAAGTGTAATCTGACCTCAGACTGCTGCTCTGACATGTGGTAAATCAAAGCGAGCTGAACTCTTGCTGATTACACAGCCACTCTGCCTCAGCCCAGACTTGAAGGTCACAATAAACTTGGGGACCTGACCCACATCAAGGACGGGCCCCGCTGGGACAGTGGACACCCTTACTGGCTTCCCACACTGGCCGTACTGCTGGCTCTACAAACCATGACAGGCCCTGGGTCCCATCTGCAGATGGTGTTTTGAGTCTGGCTAGCTCCTGTTTCAATTTAGCTGAAAACACCAGATAGACTGATCTGATGTTTTTGTCAGGCCTCATGGCCTGTGCATGAGCCAGAAGAAAGAGCTAACAACGATGAAGATGTGGCCCAGGCAGATTCAAGGGAAAATTCATTTTGAGAGTTTATGAAACTTGCTGATGTAGAGTCACTGCCTACCTCTGGCAGCTGCACAACATTTCTGAGCTTTTGCCAAATTCTTATCATAACCTTACAAGGTAATGTAGAGCCATGGAGCAAAGGAATTTCAATCCATATCTATAAACTGTTAGCAGAGGGGACGTGAACGTGATTTTGCCCAACAGGAGCAACTTTCAGATAAGCACAGAAAAAAAAAATTACTGCTTGACTTCTCAACTCACTATCTTCCTGCTAATTACAGATTAAATTTAGATGTCACTAGCATGACCTAATAAACATATCAGCAACAGTTCAGGTAAATTTCGGACATTTGCAGCCCAGATGAGAGAGCAGTCAGAGAAGGATAATTTCTCCATCTATCACGCTGCATTAGAAGCTAGCTCAAATTAGGGCAGTAAAGCCTGATCTAAGGTAGTAATGAAAAAATCTGTGTTCACTGCAGTTCTGGTGCCATCAGACCCAAGCTAATTCTGTAGTGCTTCTTGCTCTGCCTTACCTCTTGCTCTGTATTACAGACAGAGCTGAAAGAAATTGCACAGAAGAGAAGTTCATCTTCAAAAGATGCGATTTTAACAGTGTAAATATAAAGACCTTCAGGAAGAGTCCTGAAAGGAAGAAAAATAACATAATTGTGCCAGTCTGCTGGGTTGTTAATGGTTTTAATTCATACCCAGTGCTGGGTTTAAACTTGAAGGGAGAGAAATACAAAGACCAAGAATGAGAAAAAAAAGGCCTGGAGGTACAAGAGGAGGAGTTGTAATTTTATGAACAGTCTTAAGACACGTTAATATTGATAAAGTAATTCACTCAGAAACAGTCAGGCATTTCCCTTTGCACATGACTCATGGGGCTGGTTAGCAGAAAGTAGATGCCACTGAATCAAATATTTAAGAGCAGTGGAATACAACTGGCAAAAGAGGCTCTGTTCTGCAAGGACCGACTTGATAGACTTTCTGATCTCTCTAGCCTATAAATCTTCGTCTGGCTGAGCCACACAGTGACCATCCCATGCCGTGAAAAACCCTGGGGCAGGGGAGCACTGGGGCTAGACTGGAGGGCAGACCCCATCCCCAGATGTCCTGCCTGGGAGAGCATCCAGGCAGCAGAAGCCAAATGAGTTTGAAAGGTGCTTGGGTCTGGGGATCACTACGGACAGTGTAATAACAGTCCTTCTGGGTTCTCCTCGTCCAGCCTGGTCTATCGCTTATTTCTGGACTCACAAGCCCCTCTACCTACCATGTGCCATGGCCTCAGGATGGGAGAGGCACTTACAGAGCTTGCAGGTCATGCAGATAGAAAGCTTCACACCAGCCACTTCTGCATGAGCAGATGAGCTAACGAAAACTTTATCCTCTTTCAGAGCAGCTCAAAGCAGCTGAACTTCTTATTATTGGCAACAGTAAATATTAAAGGTGCTACAGCCATATGTATATATTATCTCTTAGGCTGTCAAGCAAGCATTACAAGAAAGGGCAGTGGCAATTACAGGAAGTAATTACAGGTGAAGACAATGCAGTTTATCATGGTAGATGACAAATTGTAAGAAAGGATGAAGGACTCTGGTTCTGTCTGGGCAATTTGTACAGATTAAACAATAACTTTAAAATAATTAACCTAGCAGAATGTAATGATTTTTTAAAAACAGTTTAAATGGTATTAAATTTGTTTAAATGAACTGTCCCATTAAAATCCACATCCATCATTTAGATTCGGAAGGGAAGTTTTAATAAATCCAACTTTCAGCACAGTTTGAGTAACAGCATTACAGATTTATAGATAAATGTCTCGGGTGGGTGGAAAATATTCTAATACAATGAACTTATAATTAGATCTGGTAAGAATTTCTAAGGAAGTTAAAAATCAGAGAGAATGGCAATAACTTTAATGGAAATGTTTTTCTATGTTTTTAACTATTTGCAATAACAGATAACTGTATATTTTTACCAGGACTGTAGCATTTATGATCTGTAGTAGAAAATTACAGGCTTCTAACACAGCAAGTGGGAAAAAGGAAAAAAAAAAAGAATGACAATAAAAAGTGTGTAGAGCTCCAATTCCACAACAGAAATAATAAAAATACCACACAGTAAGAGGCAGTATCCAAGCAGTATCATGCTGGTAGACACTGCAGCAATAGCATCTTCTAAGAAGGTCCTTTCATCTCAGGGCTTGAATCTGGCCCTCCACTGTTCTTGGCACTGGTTAGACAGCAATTTTCACTGACTGATCAAACTCCAGCACCACTAAGGAAAAAATGGCTCCAGTAGCTCGTTTCTTTGGAGATGAGGAGCCCTCGCCTCACATCCACCTATCCTTGCTCAAAACCGGTGCACGTGGAGCCTGTTACATGGTTGTGTGGGGGCTCACATGGCCCTGACCTGCACCAGCGTGAGCATCAGAGTCCCTGACCTTGCAGCAGTCAACAAATCACCAGGGATGCCTTAGCTAAAAATACTAAGGAAAGTACCTACTGGATGGACACACAGTAATTAAAAGCCCACATTCTCCTGTAAATAAGAAAATGATTTAAGCAGCACTTTACTCTCTATCCACAAGCAGTGGGTGCTGGAAAAAGAGAAAAGTTGATTTCTGACAGACATTGATTCACAGGTGGTTTGTGTTTTAAACACTTTTCTCAGTTTTCTGTTAGCTCTGATAAGGCTAACCAAAGTATTACAGAGATGTGAGGAGATCTGCATTCCAAAAAAGCAAAGAAGGAGCATGGAACCTGGAACGTAAAATTCATTAAGAAATGAAAAAAAAAAAAAAAAAAAAAAAGGCAAGACACCTTGTGACTAATTCAGGATTGGTGATCTTTGGTGGGCTTTGTACTAGTGGAGAGAAAAATGAGCCCTGAACAGGAATCAGAAGATGAAGTTTGGATAAAACACTCAGAAAAGGCAAGCATCTGCATGTCTTATTTCTCTATGAGGGCTTGCAGTCCAGTCCAGTCCAAGTCTATCCCATGATTTCATGGGATAAGGTGAGCCAAGCTGAGGTCTCCATTCCATGGAAAATTGTGAGGTCTTGCTGTCACTTTTGAATACTCCCACCCTGTTCCAGGTCTGACAGTCATCAGTTCCTTTCAGTGGACTTCTTCCTTATCCTGGAAGAAAGCTGTTCCAGCAAAATATGTGGGAGTTTATTGTGTGACCAGTCAGTTTAGGATAGGCTTGTTGAGTCCAAAAGGTGCCAGCACAGTAGGCAAAGCTAGACCACTTGGTTGGGAATGAGAATAAAAAACAGGGAGAAGACTTCCCGACTAGGGGCTGCAGGTCATTATATTCAGTTCAGCAAAATGTGAAACTAGTGAAAAAAATGTAGAAGATTGAAAAGATTGTCATAGCACCATTAGTTGTATCTTCATTTGTACGTGGTTGGTATGCCCTCCAAAGAAATGCCATACACTGTTTAGCATCAAGAGTCATATTATTTCATTTTATAACTCAGCATCATTTAACAGTGTCCAAATCATCTTCCAGGACTTAAATATATTTACAGTTACACAAGAGAAAAGCTCACAGTAAATTTATTGACACAGATCATTTTGCCTGGATTTACATCTTGGTAATAGCAAATAGAACTGTGGCCAAGATAAGACTTAAATCTCTAAGCTACCACAGTTCGCTTGCTTACACATTCACGGCACCCTGTCCAAATGGTTTCATGAAGCAGACAGAGGATCTTCAGAAAAAAAAAATATATATATATATATAGTTTATTATATTCTCATTCTCATACTGGGGAATTTAACTTACCTAGCTCCACTGACTTCAGCACATAATTATTTTTAACATTTAGCGAAGTAATGTAGAAAGTTAATATATCATCCATGATATGCAGCAAATAAAAATTGTTCCCTTAATGCTGATTTACACAACTGACAGATCCGATCCCGCTGGTCTCATCCTTGTCCCAGTGTTCTCTCCGGGGGTTCTTAACGATTGTCATGAACGATTGTCTCATTGCAGGTAAGCAGAGGCTATGCTGTTTCTGACGCTTTTTTTTTATGTTCAAATACTCTTATTTACATATTTTCAGGGGTTTACTAATTTGGTTCTGAGCTGCATAGAGCTTGCATGGGACACGTCCCCCAGTCCCTGCTTCTCTGCATCTCCTAACTGCCCATGCTTTTGGTCAAAAGACACCTATTCTGATGATGGTTGAGGTGACCTGTCCTGCCAAAAAAGTTATTTTTGTTGAATATGTTCTCTGGTGAGTTAGTAATCCTCACTGGGAGGAAGAGATGGGAGAAGGGGAAAAGCCAGGGGCTGGAAGCAGCTCAGCAGACAGCAGCAGCTCAGACATTACCCCATCAAACAGCATGACCTTCCCTGCCTAGTTCAAGGAGAACCACATCACAACAATAGCAAGGAAAAAATGTGAGAGAAAAGAAAGACAAGAAAGAAAAAGACCTCTGTTCTCTCTTGCACGGGCTCCATGATGTCCTGAGTTGACACATGGGCTTCACGACTCAAGTGTAGCTTCTTCTGGTACAACACAACAGTGAAATAGTGCAACCCTCATGCAATACAGCATGCCTTGTCAAGCCCAGGACTTGCCTAACAGTTTGTAGGCACTGTTCACTATGGAAAAATTGGATGCATTCAAATGCAAATCTCTGGAAAAGGTTATGACTTGCAAGCACNATATATATATATATATATATATAAAAGTTAATCCCTTTTTAATCAAACCTGGAAAGGTACACACAGCTGTAAAATCTAGGACATTTGCACAGAAGAGCTGATAACTGCTATCACTGCCTCCTCATTGACTCTTCAGTGGCAGCTTCACACTTCTTGTGGTTCTGCAAGCGTTGATTTAAAATGGCCTATAACACTGCCAGCTCAATTTAACACCAAGAAGCTGAAGGTAGTAAAAGAAGAAGGGAGGGAAAAATATGCAAAGAAAGTGCTACAAGGAATCTACAACTTGAAAATACATTTCTCACTATATTCTCATAAAAATAATGCTGTTCCCCTCCTATAGACTTCCCTGTTCACTGTATGTGAAAACCAGGGAAATCTAAAAGCATTCCAGGACTTTTGATATCACAAAGTCAAAATTTAGCAATGAGCTACTTATATGTGACTTTGTTCCATTTTCCCACGTTAGCTGGTAAGATATTTATCACCTTGTTCATGTAGCATAGAAAAAGAGAAATGCTTATTTTTTCATTGACTGCAATATAACCATTCTATGTGTGCTAAGAAAACTGCATGAATTAGGTGATAGATCCCAATTAGTGGTAGATGACAATGTACTCAAAACACTCAAAACTTTGGTTACCCAGAAGCCACCCCTAATTTTAAGACTAGTGCAACTGGCTCCTCATTAGCCCCAATAGCAAATGTCACTTATTTTTCTTTAATGGAGGTATGGCATCTAGCCCAGTGTTTTCTATTGCCTTGACCTTTTGGTGTGCTTTTGTGTTGCAAAATGACTGCATAAATCCATATGGTTATACCAGTTCTCCCAAAGGCCTGGTCCTTTGACATGGCAATTTATGTGTAATTCCTAGAGCAGACAAACCTCCAATGCCTTGTGCTAGACTGTGGGCCTTGGCCACCGACCTGGCACTCATCTGATTGATTGTTCAGTTTTAAGCATTTGTGAGTGCAAATTTCCTTGAGGCTGGCACCAGGCTGCATACAAGCAAGTCCCTCACATCAGGTTCTTCATTTGGCATGGGATCGACAAATTCAATAATACTATGGTTTCATGAAGCTTTGAAAGGACTCTTGATTTGCCACTTTGAAGCAGCTTGCAGTGCTTTGCCTAAATCAGGGCCAGGATCCCTACCAGGTTAATTTCTACTGCATAATCCAACAAGTCCCATATAGATATCCTAGATTTAATGTAATTAAGATTTGTGAAGATGCACTGATACACAATTCATTGCTTTGATGTTTCAGTTTTTAAAGGTAGCTCTTTCCTATAGTATGTGCTTATTTGCACTCCCTGCTGGCTTTTCAAAATGTTCCTGGGGCAATTTATGCCTATGGAGATATAAATCAATTTTCATCCACATGTATCAGTGAAAACAGACCTGCCTCTGATGCATGCTCTACAATGTGAGCAGTAGTGGGGCAGCTTATCCCGGAAAGAGGCAAAAGCAGCCCAAATCTGCTGTGACATAAGTTCACACCAATGAACTGTAATGGAAATATCCATGCTGGGAGTGGGGGGTAGACAGGTGATAATTGCCTTTCAGGTGCTTATTGACTGACTTGCTAGGCAGGAAGGCAGAAGTAGCAGCTCTTAAGCCATACAGGACGCAACTTGGAAAGCTGCTTTGAGTTCTCACAGGGGATTTTTTCTTACCTACAAATGATGGTGTGCAGTAGCTAGAGGGGCTTGCCAGCAGAATACATTGTTATTTCTTCCTCTGTTTTGAAAGGATGCAGGATAATGAGTAAGAGCCTCCCTACTAGGCTAGAAAGGTCGAGATCCTCTCTATGGCTCTGTCAGTATTCTTGACTGATTTTCTGCTAACTGAAAATAAAAGATTTATCTTTTTTTTTTAGTGTGTTGAAATTATCTAATGAGAACTTTTGCTGATCAGTTTGTTTCTGTAAATCAAGTATTTAGCTTCTTTGAGGGATTCTTTCTTTTCCCACCTAACCTGCAACTTAGACCCTCCTTCATCCCTCTTGCTTAGCCCCCTTCTCTGTTTTAGACTCCTTTTTTGTGTGTTCTTCTCTTCTCTGACATACTGGAGGTGGGGAAGGGACAAGAGGCTTTTTACTTTCAGCATGAGAGGAAATACTTGAAAATATTCCTTTTTTTTTTTCTCTTATATTTTCCCTTATTAAAATTAAAGAGAAGGCAGAAGACATCCAAAGAATGAGACAAGGACACTTGCTTTAATATCAATTCCTAAGATACTTTGGATTCTCACTAGAGTCAATTAAGGGGAAAAAAATCATTGTAAAGGTGTATGCTCAACTTTCTTTCCTTGGCCTCAGAGACAGCAAGTTTCTGTGCTATTCTATAATTAAGAAACATGCACTGAGACAATCTTTCTGCTGTAGGAATCATGACAACACGGTGAGGGAATAATTCAAACCAGTGCCTTGGCAGCATTTGCCTCTCCTCTTATTCTGCTAAGTGTCTGCCAGCAAATTTCATTCCTTTCAAACTTGTCTTTAAAAGCACTAATTTCTCCATCCCTATTGTGTTTCTAAATTTTAGCTTAGCTACCTCATCTCATCTGCATGTTTCTAATCCTTAAATTAGATGACTTACTCTTATTTTAAAATCACATTTCTAAACTTAGTCCTAGGGAGAGTGGTTTTCTAGCAAAACCTGATATTTCAGCTGCTGGCATTTTATATTTATTTACTTATTTACTTATTTTTCACTAGAATGTCTTTAGGAAGTTCACTATAAAGCAAGACCACCAGTAAGGGCAATTCAAATGTCTAAACTTGCTTTGCATTCACCAACCTCTACTTCAAGTTTTTAAAAGTCTTTCACACTGGAAGCCAAGGAGAGCTCACTCTTGGAACAAAAGAAAAAAAAACTATTTTCTGATTGCTTGAAGCAAATAATTTTCAAGAAGCATAAGTGGTGTGGAAATGAGCTATACATACTGTGCCTTGAAAATAACCTTGGCTGTATTATAAAAGACTTGGTCCTGATAAGGAGAAGCCGGTAGTGAGTGAGAGAAGCAACATACTTTCTTCATGAGCATGTTTTAAAACTTTGGCAAGATCCCAAATTTCAGTTTTCGAACCCATTTGTTTTAGATGCACTTTTACTTGAAAAAAAAAACTTGTTCATTTTTTTCTGTAATGTTGCCAAAGTGATCCTACCAATAAATTAAAAACTGTTCCCTGAGCACTGTAAACTTGAATGATTTTTTCACTAAAAATGAATTTAGAGAGCCATTTCCTCCTTTTGTCCTGACTTCTGTCTATGTTAGACAATAACATAAAGAAAATATAGTACTGAAGGATGATTTTGTTTCTCAGGTCTCAGCTAATTACAGAGCCACTAAAAACACAGAAGACAAGATGTGAAGAGGTCATCTTATCACCCGGATGTGTGACCCAGGACAGGTTAAAGAATACCCAAAAGCAACATAGTCCTTGTGCAACAGGCTTTTCAATATGTCTTTATTTTACAATCTCTCTTTTTTTTTTCTTTTTCCTAGCCAACTGTATTTCAGTACTGTAAAAGGAACATCGGCATTTATAATTCTCTTGGATGATGACAGATACAAACATATGCATGTGTGAAGGTAGGGTGTAGGAGTTTAACACAGCTTTTAACAAAATCTCACAGGCAAGGTGTGAAAACACTCTTTACTGAAAAAAAAAAGAGAGAAAGGAATTTGTACATTGGGTAGCTTTTCTGAATGCATGAACCACTTCAGAGTCTAATATTATGACTTTGATGAATGGAAAGGTAAATGAAATTATAAAAAGGAATCTATTTTCTATTGTTTTACCAGTAGGCTCATTTCGAAAAAGCTCCATTCTTCTACTCTTAACCAAGACTGTGATGCTGTTCTTTGTGGTACAAAGGAACTGCTCCCTATGCAAACATGTTTATGGGACTCTATATAGCTTCCCCATATATTTCAAGATGACTGTGGAAAGTAAATTACGTTCAGCAACTGAGAGAGCAGCTATATTATCTGCTTTCTCACGATGAAAGCTGTTAAACTGTTAGGCTGTAGGTGAAGGATGACTCCAACATTAGGATTAGGACATTAAACATAGCAAAAAACATGTTGGATATACCTGCCATCACAGATGACACTGCACTTTCCCCACTGGCAGGGAAAACTGCCAGATAGTAGATTTGTAGTAGATTTAATCAATAAAACAAGCAAAACTAAAGTACAAAAAAATCCAACTCCATAAAAAGCTGGTTTCAGTCAACTACCTAGCCCAAAACTCTGACTTTGGCCTCCCATGTAAAGGGTAAACTGCACAATTGCCTTAACTTTTTAGCTCTCACTAGCTTCCTTCTCCTGAATACTACTGTTAGCAGCTATTCACAGCTCCTTTGAAATTTCCTGGGCTCCTGAGTGCCCAGCAGAAATGCATGCCAGAAGCTCAAAAGGGGTTTTGAATTGAAGGAGAAAATGTGCATGTGCACAGCTGAAAGGAGGCCTCCTTTCATTTGCTCTTGCAGAGGAAAGCAAGTATGAAGAGGAGAGTCTCAAAATACTCTGCCAGCAGAAAACATGTGCTTTTTTTTTTCCCTCACTGTTCATATTCAGATTTACTGGGCAAAAGAGGGCAGAGCAATCTGGGGATTTTTCAGTTGTTTTTTATTTACAGAAGCATTTTAAGGAAACTACCTAGCAATATTAGCTTCTACCAGTGGTTTTAGGAAGCCTGCGAAACTGAAGGAGATATTTCTTCTCATTATTGTGCGGTGATCTATTACTGACTTCTGAAGAGTTATCAGAGAAACAAAGCTACTGTCAGGGGACCTCAGGTCACTATCCAGCGATCTGCACACTCCTTTCCTGAGAGGAAAACTGGGATTTATAAATCTGGATTTTATGATCATCCACAGGATGTCAGTTTCTTAAAATGTTTGTAGAAAATGATTGTTCCCTTAAAGATACATTGCTTCCATAGACTGCGAGAGAAGCCTATCAGTATCTTTATTTCCCCAAGTTACTTTCTTGAGAGAAATTTTTTATTGTTATATTTTTTCTCCCAAATACTGCAAAGTAAAACAGATTTTTTTTTCCTGTAAGAAAGAAAGATTCTAAGGTAATATATTAGTTTCAATGATTGGCATGAAAGATATGATGGAAGATTAAATAATGCAGTACTCAGTTAAATCATTTAAATAACTGCATATTAAACTTTTTTTTTTCTCCCTAGTTAATTGGGCAACTTCAAATACCAAGGCGACTATTTCTCACACCTTGGAATTGTTTGTATCTCTATCTCATCAAGAGCTTTAATTTGAATGCTACTTAGTTTTACTTTAGATTTCTCTGTTTATACCTGTCTCCTGCCATGACTGGAAGTGCTCCTGCCATTCATGTGCAAATACTTTGAAAGAATTATAAATTTAATTGTGTTATAAACTGCTATTTTAGCTATCTCCATATCTGTACTACGATCATGGCAAACCAAACAAACTCTATAAAATAGTTTCCCAGACCCTTCCTTAAGTTAATTGTTTTATAGGAAGCCAAGGTGTTTTCTGAAAGTTTTACAGCCTTGAAATTTTCCCTCCAACATTCTTTGAACTGTTTACAATTTTTAAACTTCATATTTGTCTCTAGAAGACACTTTAGAAACATGTTTAGGAACATTTTCTTAAAAAGAAAAAAGCATAAGATGAGGCATTTTCACAGCTTAAGACCTTCTGGTAGGTCTTCTGCTAGGTTTCAGACTTTCAAACTTCGTTGATTTTGATCTCAGTGTGGCCATTTCCTGACTGCGTAGTTCAGGCAGAAGTACCTCTTCCATTGGTGTGCACAGCAGTGGTGGTCTCTTCTAGCGATGTCTCTAATGGGCCATAGCTTGTCCTCACAACTGCTAATAGCCTGTGATTTTCCATCAAAAGCAAATCCCCTCCTGCTACCGGCTCCTCTGTCAGGATCTACCTTTGTTTCAATCAAAGCAACAGAGAAATTTAACAACAAAGACCTATTGTGGTATTAATTAACGCCATCCCAGTTTCCAAGAATGTCCTGGACATTTGACTGACTGAAGAAGGGATTCTCTGCAAATTAGCAGCTATGGCTTTCACATATAGGCTTTACAATAGCATCACCTTGTCCTACCAGCAGGCCAGAGATCTCAGGAAGATAAGTACCATATAAAGAGAGGAAAGAGATGCTGCCATCGGTGGGGATTACAGCCTGCGTCGGATTAGTTACAAAAAAGTTAAAAACTCATCCTTACTTTAGGGCTGCAAAATTGAGATATAGAGACAACGCAACTGTGGAAATAAAATGTACTTCTGGAGGAATCAGTGCTGGATTTTCTGATGCCCAAAACAGTATCTCTACCCTAGATCAGACAAGATCCTGGGGAGCAGAAGCTCCCAGATTAGGAGCTGGAAGAAAATATGTTTGCTGAAGTAGACTTACATTTGAGAAGTCATCAGCAAAAGTTTGGGAAGTATGACTTCAAGGTCTTTCTAAAAGACAGAAAGACAGACGGACAAGAAAGAAAAGACAGAAAGACAAGGACAGACAGAAAGAGAGAGAGAGAGAAAGAGAGAGAGAGAGAGAAAGAGAGAGAGAGAGAGAAAGAGAGAGAGAGAGAGAAAAAGACAGAGAGAAAGAAAGAAGGAAAGAAGGAGATGGAAAGAAAGACGGAAAGATGGAAAGAAAGACGGAAGGAAAGAAAGACGAAAGGAAAGAAGGAAAGGAAGGAAGGAAGGAAGGAAGGAAGGAAGGAAGGAAGGAAGGAAGGAAGGAAGGAAGGAAGGAAGGAAGGAAGGAAGGAAGGAAGGAAGGAAGGAAGGAAGGAAGGAAGGAAGGAAGGAAGGAAGGAAGGAAGGAAGGAAGGAAGGAAGGAAGGAAGGAAGGAAGGAAGGAAGGAAGGAAGGAAGGAAGGAAGGAAGGAAGGAAGGAAGGAAGGAAGGAAGGAAGGAAGGAAGGAAGGAAGGAAGGAAGGAAGGAAGGAAGGAAGGAAGGAAGGAAGGAAGGAAGGAAGGAAGGAAGGAAGGAAGGAAGGAAGGAAGGAAGGAAGGAAGGAAGGAAGGAAGGAAGGAAGGAAGGAAGGAAGGAAGGAAGGAAGGAAGGAAGGAAGGAAGGAAGGAAGGAAGGAAGGAAGGAAGGAAGGAAGGAAGGAAGGAAGGAAGGAAGGAAGGAAGGAAGGAAGGAAGGAAGGAAGGAAGGAAGGAAGGAAGGAAGGAAGGAAGGAAGGAAGGAAGGAAGGAAGGAAGGAAGGAAGGAAGGAAGGAAGGAAGGAAGGAAGGAAGGAAGGAAGGAAGGAAGGAAGGAAGGAAGGAAGGAAGGAAGGAAGGAAGGAAGGAAGGAAGGAAGGAAGGAAGGAAGGAAGGAAGGAAGGAAGGAAGGAAGGAAGGAAGGAAGGAAGGAAGGAAGGAAGGAAGGAAGGAAGGAAGGAAGGAAGGAAGGAAGGAAGGAAGGAAGAAAGAAAGAAAGAAAGAAAGAAAGAAAAAGAAAGAAAGGAAGAAAGGAGCCTTGTGATGAACACATTGTTCCCAAAAGCTTAAAATTAGTCTGTGAGGAGCTATCACTAGGGAGAAATACATACTATCTTTTAATTGTTTTGTATTATCCAGGCATTAGCCTCATTGCAAATATAGCTATTACTTGACTGTCTTCCCAGTCGCCCTTCCGTACCTCCTATCAGCTGGCCAGACTGGATGCATTTATGACTTGTGGGACAGTATGAGCCCTCTCTCCCCCTTTCTGATACTTTTATCAAAAAAAGTACCAATTTTTTTTTTTTTTTAATTTATTGCCTTCTCTTTCTTCCAGTTTCCTTTCTAGTTTCTAATCTCATTACTACTGTAGATACCATCTAAATAGGTTAATAGACTGCTGCTGTGGAGCACTGAAAATCTGCCTAGGCAATCAGTGCTCTGTTTAAAGCAGTCAAGTGAAGTTTAAATTAAAGATGGGGCCTGCATCAAAATGTTAGGTCTGAGCCCTTTTACCCTGTGGGGCAGCCTGAGTTCACAGTCATGCTTTGTGGCCCTTCTCTGAGCAGTTCCTTATTTCACTTATCTCACAACTGTCAGTGGGGATTCCTTGCTGCTTCGATGGTTTTCTTTAACAGAAAAAAAAAAAAGAAAAAAAAAAAAACAAGGATTCATGCAGAGGTATATTAAACAGAAATGACCACGGTTAATTAATTAATGCCAGAAATAATCTTTTCAGCAGGTGAACTGAAAGGATCCACAACCTGCTCTTAGGCAGCACATAGGTAAGTCCAGGTTCCTACTGGACTTGGGGCACAGGTCCCTCTTCAGGTAAGGAGGAAAAGAGGTAAATTTCTTCTGGTATCTGTGGCACAAATGATAATATCAAAGAGTACATTAGGCCAAAAAGTGCAAAATGGAAGGGTGCACAGAAGAGAGGTCTAGTGTGCCCCAGACATCCCTGGAAGAGCAGGCAGATCCTGGCAGGAATGTGCTCCCAGAGGTGGGGTGGCAGCTGCTCTTTGTGGGGCTGAGGGCTGTAAGAGCCCTCTCCAAAAGCACTCAATTATTGTCAGCACTCCTGATTTAAGCGGAAACCAAACAGCTGCCAGTGACAAGCTGTTGGAAAGCAATCCAGCAATTTCTCCCAGGAATCCTGGCTATGATGCCAGGGAGTCTTCATGGGAAAAAAAAAAAAAAAAAAGACCTACGGGGAGGGAAAGAGATTGGAGCATCCATAACTAATGCCACACACCAAATCTAGCCTCTATGGGCCCCAAATCTTACCAGGATAAAAATACCAAAGTCGGGGCAATGTCCACCTTTCTTCTTTGTGCCTCTTGGAAGAGTTATCACAGAATGACAGATGCATAGAGGTGGCAAACACACAGACCCTCAAAAAACAGTATTGCCATTATAAATATGAGTAGGACACTACAAGAACCTCCAACATTGGCGCAGTGAAGACCTTAAAGGAATTTTGATAGCACAGGTCTAGTGGAATAAAAAACTTTTTGAGTCTCTTCTCATTCTGACCTACTGAATTCCCTAACCGTACAAAAATTACCTTCAGCAGCACCTAGTAACTTTCTCACTATAACGCGATCCACACCATGGATTCTTTGTAGCCGTAACTTTACTGAGTACCTGAAAGCCATAAAAGTGTAGGTTATGCTGACCTTCAAGGAAAGCATAAAAGAAAAAGAGGTATTCTGCTTGCGCAGTTGTGTGTAGAGTGGGTTTCTCTCTTTTTGACATCTCTAACAAAAATCTCTGTACCAGCAGAATGTCTGTGTACAGAGAGAGGTCGAGAGAGAACTTTGAAAGGCTTTGAGTTTTTCTTTTCTTTTTTTTTTTTTTTGGAAAAGGGCTCTGCTTATTTGTGAGGAGCACTGCTAGAAGCAGTCAGGAAGCACACCTTTAAGGCCACGCATGCCTTTCTGTTGTTGACTTTTTGCAATCCTGTTTCAAGATGGGTCTATATCCTCTTGACAAAGCCTGGCAGTAATATGTGTTCTTCAAGGAGGGATGAGGAGAGATGCTGATCCTCTTTAGTGCTGTGTGAGTATATGCTGTGGTCCGGAGGGGAAATGCCTGCTGTGCACAGCAGGAGCTGGTGCCAGGCTGCAAGCTCACAGGACAGTTTGTTTTGTGACAAGATCTGCTTTTTTCCCATATGTTTAAACTTAACCCCCTGCCTCCAAAACGTTTGTAACTGGCTTCTTCATTCAAGATTTTCATTGTAACTTAATAACACCTTGTAATTATTTGTTGTTTGAGGGAAATTTGGGGGGGAAGGGTTTTTGTTAGTTTGTTTTCAACTTTCTAACAGGCAGGTATGATTCTTTTTGTTGCTGTTAATATGGCACATTTTTGCAAAGTAGTCCTGCAGATAATATCATCTATCTCATGAGTTGACTGTCTCTTTGAAGAGACTCAGTGATCAGTTTATCCAAAGTTGTGATATAAAGCTTTAACATAAATTGTTTGCTTGACGTTTTCAAGAGTGAATGTCTTATATGTTCGTCAACTCATAGCAATGTATTTATTCTGTAAGAAAGAAGAAGGCTTCCCTCTCTATTCACCCTTTACTTCATAACGACAGTAAAGGATATGCACCCCGGTTTTACGAGTTACATTACTCTAAATAACTACACAGATCTCTTCAGGCTTCGCTCCCCCTCCTCCCATCAAAAAAATAGCAGTACATTTTATGAGGATCATTGCCATTTATCCTCCAATTCTGAAAGGGGTGCCTTGTTAACTATATAGTAAATATTTACATTTTACCTACGCTGGTAGGCTAAAGCAGCACTAGTGACTTAACAGCAAAAAGATGGGTCCTGAGCATTTCTGTAGTATGCAATTTCTTTATTGGATTATAAAAACATATTCACACAAGGATTTCTATTAGGAAATCACACCACTTACCAAAGTGATTGCAATAAGAAAACACTTAAAGTTCAGGCAAGCTGTAATGATCTTTTAAGGTATCTCATATATATCTTTTCTATAGGAGGGATTCGTAAGAATTGAGGTCTTCTCTTGGGTAAGTTGTTATAATAATGGTAAGTAGTTATAATAATAATATTAGCAATGTTTTAGGAATCACCAGGCTTCGCCCTCTCCAGTAGCATCCCCACTGTGGAGACGATGTGCCTCTCTCACTTACGCAGGCTCATATAAAATGC
Source organism: Crypturellus undulatus (assembly GCA_013389825.1). Lineage (NCBI taxonomy): Eukaryota > Metazoa > Chordata > Aves > Tinamiformes > Tinamidae > Crypturellus > Crypturellus undulatus. Next base: position 122,525 of record VWPW01031921.1, read on the forward strand.
ATCGCTGTTTTCCCTAGAATCTCACATACTCCTTAGCATTGGGCTAACAGGAAAGTAGATGCACCCATCCTGTGTTTCAAGCGCAAAACTTATACAGAATTAATGAGCAAGTCAAAAGAACCTTAGGATTGTGCCGATTTGCTAAACCCAGACTGGACGCCAGATTTAAATACTGAATTAACTCACAAACTTGCCACAAAAATCTCCGTTGTTGTTAAACTTGGCAGATTGTGTGAGACCACAGCAGTAGCCTTACTGCTCTATCATCCACATTGTATATGTTTTTATCATAATACATTTAATATGCTTGAACACAGAGTTTCAGGGGCATAATTTGCATCACAGTGTAAGAGACCTGCTCTTAAACATCCATTTCTAACGGTATTTTTATGTCAGAATGTTCCAGGCAGTATTTTCAAGGACTGAAGAAAATCTTTCACACTGTGTTTCTGTAATTTTGATCAGCAGAATTGCACCAGTTTTGTATCAAGGTTTTTTAATGGATCTGTGGGTGGACTGTTTTCTGAATGAATAAGATACGATCCTTGAATATCCACCAACTTTGTGGAGGAACATGTGCACAAGACAAGGACGGTGGCATCTGTGCAGTGATATGTCTCAACTTCATAAAACAGTTTGTACCTAAAAACTAACATTTTTAAGATTAAATTGCCTCATTTTTTTCCTTATGCCTCCTGAATTTGGCAATAACCGTACACGTTCCTATTGTATAAACTCAGTCCTTCTCCCAATCAGCAATGAACTAAAGCAAGCTGAGACTGAGAAGCTGCATTCTCCATGCCTTCACTATAGCACCAATAGGTATAAGCTAGTTATAGATAATAAACTGGTTACCTAGTTCATCCTTCCAATTGCTTTTTCAGAGATCTGAGCTATTACATAGCATAAATCCAGACAGATGCCATTAATTTTGGCACTCAAGCTGGACACAAGAAAATGGAAGCAGAATTTACACTGATTACAGTCTTAAGTTTTTGACCTTGGTGGAACCTCAAAGTCTTAAGCCCAGGGAATTAAGAAGCATTTCATAAATTACTAGTGCTTCCTATGACTTTTCATATTCTGTGAACAGATGAAGAGTTTATTTATAAAGAGTTTGATTCCTTTCTTCAATAGGCAAGTAATAAATAAGATCCTCCCAAAAGCTTAAGTCCACAGAAATAGATAAATGAGAATTTCAAAGTTTCAATTTTCCAGGACAGGATAAGGACAGTGAAATCTAGTGTATCTAGAGAAATTTCTGATTACCCAAACATATATGTGCAAAGCCACACAGAAAATAAAACTGAGAACTTTGTTAAGGGGAACAGTCCTAAAGTATACTGCGTAATAAAACCTATTAAAAATAAATAAAACAACTCATTTTGACCTGAAGCAAAGAGGAGAAAGAGCTCTCCAAATGCCATTTGCTATTGTTAGCAGCAAAGGGAGAAAGAGCTGTTTCAGCAGGTGTCTTCTTTTGCATTGAGCTGTATTTCAGCAGGTGCTTGGATGAAAAATATTCATCCCACGTCTTTCCCGCTGCCTGAGACCAGATAATTTCTGTAGAAGTCAATCAGGAGAGCTGAGACTACAAGAGATGTTGGTTCACAACATCCACTACTGCTACTACTCTCTCCAGGTACTACTCTCTCCAGGTGGAGATAGAGGCCTCTTCAGAAAGATTAATCTACAGTCATGCTATGGACAATGCAACACGAGGCACTGAATAGTGCAAGTGAAATGTTACATGGGTGTAATGAGCTATCTACAGCCCATAGTGCTAATGAGTTATCCACAAGACATAGTGGAAGTTTTCTGCTGATTCCTTTTCCATTATGGGTAGATCAATACAAAAATCCTGCTTTCACTCTATGTACCCAACCTGTGCGTACGTAACTGACAGCGCAAGTAATACATAGTCTTTAAGGAATCAAGTGATCAGACCTTCTCAGCTGACAGAATTACAAGTTTTCCAACCCTGAGTTGATACTCATTTTTATACAAAATAACCATTAATCTGTAAGTGGAAAACATGTTTTCCACTGTGGGCAGTCCCCATTCCTCTCCCTCCCTACAAAGTTGAGAGTCATAGGCCCCAAGTCATCATGTAGGTGTCAGTCAGGGCATCCCTCTGCTGCTACCAAAGCTGGGCCATCATGCAAATGCACAGGTGGGACTCATGGGAAACCAGAGAGCTGTACCTTTGATTTAGTCTGGCCTTAGGGGCTCTCGTCTTACAAGCAGAGATCTTGGCTACCATTCTCCATTTACAGATTTCTTTCTAAATTACACAGAGACAGTTGAGGTGAAAATGCATATATTTGTCACTGTACAAGGAGCATAGATTTATGTGTCTTGTTCTTTCTAGCCCACGGGCTTTTTCAATATTCAGGGACATAACTTTAAAAGAGCAGTGTCCAAGTTTAGACCTCCTCTGTGCTATGAAGTATGCCTGTAGTCTGGTGGCAAGGTCATTCTCTGCAGACATAGAAGAGCTCAATCTGAATTGCCTCAGGCTGAGAAAAAGCTGGAATGTGTCTCCAGCCACCTGCCCTCTGCAGCTCTGATAATAATAATCCTCATCAGTGAAGCATTCACGAAGAGGTGCACTAAACTCCCCTGGATGAGTTTCGAGGTTGAGACAGAAGTGGAGCAGGACCGGGATGCTCTCTGGACACCCAGGCTCTGTGTGTTACTTACCAGAGCAAATTAAGTGCAATAGAATCAAAAGCACTTCAGTAGCCGCTTGTATTGTTCACATAAAAAGTGAGTTAATTGCATTTTTGATTCCACTTCCTTTCCTGTTCAGTCAGACAAAGTGTCTCAGCCCTATCCTCACAGACAGTAACAGGAACAGATTGCAGGCCTCAGACTGATAAGAAAGAGAAGTTGAAAATCAACATTTTACCTTTTTGTGGCTCCTAATAACCCTGCATTGGCTCCTTGTTCCTTGACAGGGAGCTGGGATTATCCCAGACTCATTTATTCTTTTGCATTATTAGCACAGATTTCTTTGTTTTTGTAGGCATCTAACAGAAAGCTTGCAAAGCCTGGAAAAGCCTGGTGGCTCTTCCCCAGAATCAGGAAGTCTAGGTCCTCTTTGCCAGCAGAGTAAACTTTATCAGGAGCTGCTGCTAAAGCCCCATCTCTGGCTGTGAGATGTTCAGCCAGAAGATACACTCAAGTGGCACCCTTGCTGTTGGGACAATCTGTGTTGTAGGCTTAGAGTATTTTAATGAATATTTCATTAGTAGCCCAGCTGGAGCAGTAGCACCATCAGAACTCCCTGAGGTACAGAAGCCTAGGCAAGCACACACACAGGTACATTATCCATGACATGTATAGAGAACCTTTCTTTAATATATCCAGGATGCACCGCACGAATGGGCAGTGTATCCCAGGCATTTCACACTCACTGTGCTTCTACGCTGGGTATTGATTTCCTGCACCAAAGTACAGACACCCTGAACACAACATAACAAGTGACCATGTGCCAGCTCATTCACCAAAAATGCAAAAGTACTTCTTCTGATTCTGTGAATATGCTGCCCTCTGGTAAAAAAAAAAAAAAAAAAAAAAAAAAATTCAATAACATAAGGTGATAGTTCTCAAATGAGCCTGCCTGTACCTCACAGCAAATGCAAGATAATCAAGGTTATGTGCATTTTATAGCTATTTAATTTGAATGGATTTAGGGGGAAAACTGTGTCATTAATCAATGCTGAGATTTGAGGTTTCCATATCTTCAGGGTTGTAATGGTTAGGGAATGAAGTGCTTGATAAGGTATTTCCTGTATAGAGCTACATGGGTTGAGTTTATACTGCCTCAGAACCTGGTGATTTCTTTTTTTTTTTTTTTTTTTTTTTTTTTTTAATTGAATACCCAAGTACACATATGAAGGCTGATAAGTGATAAGTTTTGCTAATAAATCTTGGTAGCATAGATCAGGTTCAAAGGCTCTACAAAATCCACATGACACAGCACCTCTCCTGCTGTCCTTGTATCCTTTCTGTGTCCATGCTAAGCTCCCTCTTAGCTCCCACTATCTCCTATGAAAGCAGTGTCAGAGATGGAGGGGCAAGGAGAAAAATCGTGTCAAGAAAATACTCCCTTCATCCAGGAGTCTGTACCCATTCATCAAAAATAGAGTTGTCTAGATAACAAGAGGCATGTTTCAAATGAGTCCTCAAACTTTGCAACTTCTCGTTGTAAAGTTATTATTGCACTTCTTTATTTACCTGCTGACAAACGAAGAGATCTGCCAACACACTGCCAAGTAAACTACCAATTGCGGAAGCAAAATTTGATCCATTGCTTGATCAGGCTTCAGTTCAAGGTTTCCAAATTTCTATCAAGATTCCCTAAGTTACCTTCTTCCCCCTGTCCTCAGGAGTTTTTTTGTTTTTTTTTTTAAGTCAAACAACGCTTAGAAGGAAAAGATTTAGAAATCAAAAATGCCAATATTAAGGAAGATTTTTTTCCACTCTTTCCCAAATATGCAAGTACAAATATGAACTGAATTTGGATTTTCTGCTTTCTGAAAGTTTATTTATCAACAGCAGCAAAGCTCATTGAGTCTGCACACACACACATACACAAACACACACCAGACTACAAGGGAGCACATGACAGGTCTGTCACAATGGGAGTGAAGAAGCTTGGTGGTTGCAAAATAAACAAACTAATTAACAAGAGTTACTTCTAAAACTTCATCTTTGGAAAGCAATATGCCAGTAATAGAGATTACACTCCAGTACTGGAGCCATGCAGAGAGGAAAACAGATTAGATTTCATTTCTCTGCCTGTGGGCTTCTCTTTTAAGGCCTTTTTTTTTTTTCTAAAACTCCAGCCAAACACCATCCCTTATTTTCCTCAACAGCTTCTGTTGGTTTTCATTATTATTTCATCCTATATTTTATCATGTGGTTTCTGAAGAAAGTTCAAAGTTGCTTTTGTTTTTCACTGTTTGTCATGCCCTGGTAAATTGAGTAAAAACCTCAGCTGCTCTGGCTGGAATCACACATTCAATCTGTGGCCCATAACGGTCCCCATATTTACAGCACAGGCATGGTTCTTGGCTCTCTGATAACTACATACAAGGTCGGAACCACATGCAGCCCCAGCACAAATAAAAGGCAAGAGCTTGCTCATCCTCCCCACATACAGGAGCTACTACACCTCTTTAGGTGATGTGTTGCTCCACAGCTTATAGCCCTTTGCCTCTCTCAAATAGCATATAGCTGAAAAAACAAACAAACAAACAAACAACAACAACAAAAGAAAAAGCAAACGGCAGCAGCGCCAAGCTGAGGTTACCAGAAATTACCAGTCCTGCAAATCCACTCCTGGACATGACCTGAGTGCTGTCAGCTCATTGCACCCGCAAGGCACTGCCTGCAAAGCCCCTCACTTCGATCACCCACATGAACACCTTGACATCGTCTTGCTAGCTATTAATGAAAAGAAGCTAGCATCTCTCCTGATCTGCATTAGATAGTTCTCCTGGAATAAAACAAAGGGAAGGAGAAGAAAATTCTGCCCCTATCGCTATGCCAGCAGTTTAGTCACAGTTGCTTTCTATGAGAAGTGCTGGCTTCCATCAGCTCAGCAGAGGAGCTCTGCGCTGCAGACAATGCCTGTCTGTCGCAACTGCACATGTGTCCACAGCAAAATCCTCATGACAGTGATTTTTGACAAGAATAAACCAAGTAAAAGCAGAGCTAAGTGAGAAGTTTTCCTTACAGTGGTCATGCAGAAGAAACAGCATACACACATTGCCATACCTGAATGGACTTCACATGATGAACAAGTCCAGATGTTGAAGGGCAGCCTCCTCCTCCAAGCAGCCCTAGTTTATGCAGCCCATCAGCACAAAAGAGCTAATGCACATCAAGCATCTGAAAAACAAAATAAAACATAATCAACAAATAACTGCAGTTGGTACAGCGCTTCTTGCTGACTTTCACTACATCCTGCACTCAAAAATGGCATAGAGGTTCATTTCTGCTTTATGTTGCCCCCTAATTCTCACTTTTGTTTTTTCTTGGTCACAACAGATATTTTTAGTCACCTGATGTGAAAGTGTAGACAGCAACAAAATGTTTTGACTCAAGTGAAGAACAAACATAATCTTCCAGCATTCTGAAAAGAAGAGGAATGTTGAGGATATTGCTGTGGAAAAAAAGGAGGACTCTCCTTTTTGCTCATTTTGGAGTAAAAAGAAATAATTGATGGCTGCCTGACAAGTGTTTTTTTCTGTCGGTCTCTTTGCCCACATCTATGCAATAACAAGTAGACATGGGTCAATAATAGGATCAATAATAAGAATTAAAGCTAAGAATATTAAAATTGCTATAATTAAGCTCTAGACAGAGCTAGGCAGAAAATTGATTCCCTGTCCTGCAAATGTTGAGATGTAAAACAATTTCCTGCTTTGCATCAAGACAAAGCCAAGGTTTTGGGTTTTTTTTTCTTTGATTTGGGTTTTGTTTTTTCAAAAATAGAAAGAAACCCAACTAGACACAAAAGACAGAGGAAAATAGAAACAGATGAACAGAGATAGGCTTCAAAATAACTGATATACTTTTGGCTAGGACACTCAAATTAGATTTCTGTGAAAACCCAAGTCAGCTCCTTAGGCTAAAACAGAAAAACTAGGAATTCAGACCTGGGTCTCACAAATCCTTTCTGAGAGCTACAACTGTCAAGTTATTCCTCTTTTTTGAAGGCGAGTACCTGTTCCTGAACAATGCTCTGTCAGAACAATGCATTTCCACCGCCTCTCATTTGGACACCAGGCCTTTTCCAATTTGTCAACATTTCCACCCAGCCATAGTTACAGGAGTGCACTTTCGCTGTCAGCATAGCAGAGCACTTGCTTGAGGCTGCTTCTTTGCAAGCCCAGAAATCCAGCCTGGCATAAAGACAGAGCATTTTAATTGTTTCCTTTGCACTCATAGATAAGTCTTTTTGTTAAGTGGACAGCTGGGAATGGACACCCTATATGCTTAACAGTATAAACTTTACTTAAAGTAGGACTTTACTTTAAAAACAATAGAAAAAAACCTGCACTTAAATTTTTGACACCACAACAATATAGTTGTGATTCTTTACTCCCATCTTCCTGAGTAGAGGTTCAATTCCCCACTCAGAAGTAATATGGCTTTACAGTATTCCGACCTCTCTGTCCCTTTCCTCCAGTCTCTACCTCAGGACAAGCCATCTTTTCAGGCAGGCTAATCAAGTGCTTGTGAGGTTTATGCAGGTAGTTAGCTGGGGGAAACAATGAGACTGAAAACACAAGCTCTGCTCACTAGTTACTTAGTTTCTGGAGACAATTCTCTCAAAGTAAAATCTTAGTACACCCAAAAATTGTCTAGTGGGTCAAGGCCAGGTGCACTGAGGTGGGAACTTGTTTAAATCACTATCAGGATACTAAAACATTATATATCCTAAAAGCAACACTGCTAGTCTAGTTGTTTGTTCATGTATCTCTGGATTTGATTTGCAAATTACCTTGCTAGGAGTTTCACAGGATTTATAAATGGCTGTCCTAAATTTGGCAAGACCATATATGACACAAATGGGTACCCAATTCAGATTTATCTGTGGGATCCTCAGGAAGGAGCATTTTGGTAATGTTATCCCCACATGGAGGACTGCGTGCAGTTCTAGGCTCTCCCGGGACAAGAGGGACGTGGAGCTTCTAGAGAGGGTCCAACACAGAGTGACAAAGATGGTTATGGAACTTGAAAATCTATTGTATAAGGAAAAACCAAGCAAGGTTGGCCTGTTTAACCTGGAGAACAGAAGATTGAGAGGGAATCTGATCAATATTTATAAATACTTGAGGGGAGAATGTAAAGAGAATGCGGGCAGACTCTCAATGGTAGCCAGTGACAGGACAAGAAGTGATGGGTGTAAGCTGAGACACAGGCAGTTCCACCTCCACGTGAGGAAGAACTTCTTTCCTGTGAGGGTGACAGAGCCCTGGCACAGGTTGCCCAGAGAGGTTGTGGAGTCTCCTTCTCTGGAGATCTTCCAAACCCGCCTGGATGCTACCCTGTGCCACGTGCTCTGGGTGTCCCTGCTGGAGCAGGGGGTTGGACTAGATGATCTCCAGAGGTCCTTTCCAACCTCAACCACTCTGTGATTTTGTGAACACCAGGCCCAACTGACACAAGGATTCCCCATCAGAAGAGGTATCATAACCATGTGTCCCAGCTCACCCAGCCCCAGAAATGCACTTATCTCCTGCACATGCTCCTATTTTTCTTCAGAAAAATAGAATCTATTCTGTGGAACAAATCTAATCTGTAATGAATCCACACAGGCAAGGCCTGTGAAAGAAGTCCTACACTACCAGAGAAGCACCAGGACAATTGGCTAATAGGTGAAAGTATTTTTTTTCTTGTCAAATTTTATGTGTGTAAATGAAGGGCAGTTTTCCAAATGATGAACTGCCATAGTATCCTGGAAGTCTGTGCCCCTGTAAAAACTGGAAGATTTAGCAGAGAAAATGGTAGGTTTTATAAGCGTTCCCAAAGCATCTATTAAGTGCCATTTTTAATGAATTAACATAAGCCAAGTTTCACCATAAATGTTAAACATATATTTATCTCAAACTATAAACTTCATCCAAATTTGAAGATATTTCCTCTAGTGTCAATGATTGGGATGAAATTTACTGCTCACTAGAATTCCCTAGTTGTCTCTATTTCATCCTTAACCAAACAATATTGCATTAACAAAATACATATACACTGTGCTCTCATTTCAGGCCTCTATATCCCTTGGAGGCTCAAGAAATAGTGGAAATCTATTAAATCAGTTCAATCTTTTTCTGCTTCTTTAAAAGGGTTACAAGTGCACACTGCTGAAAAATCACAGGACTTGCAACTCATTTTAGAGTTTCATTCTTCAGTCTTTCAGTGCACCACATTCAGAGGGGCTGAGCACACAGGCAATTTTTTTATTATTTAAATATAATTATATTAGTTCAACTATTTGTGAGGCTTCCCAATACATTTTGATTTGTAAAAGGACCAAATTTAAACAAAATAATCTGAGACTTGAATCTTTCCACTGTTCTAGTTTGAATGATGATATGAATAATGTAGTCAGCATAACTAAGAATACATTAATCTGTGGGAGGAGAAGTAGGGCAAGAAGCTTATTAAAAAGTCATATTTTCTGCCAAAAAATAGTGACATACACATGCATATAGATACATATATCACAATTGGAAAACTGCATCTGCCACCCTGTTTCGTGCTCTCAAAAGTCTTTACCATCAAGCAATACTTTGTATTCTAAGAAGTCTTCATATCTATCTACCAATCCTGGCTTCTTCCTCAGGACATAATATGGTTAATGATAAAGCAGTTACACTATTAACATAGCTGCTTACAAAATGCCTTTCTACTTGACTCACACTATTATTACCCTCTTGTCATCAGGGAAGTCCTCTGAAAACATCCTCATTGTAACTGATGGTTGGGCCAGGACTGAGGTAGAAGCTGAAGCTTGCTGCTTCCGAGTTGTGAGCCCAGTGGGACATTACATGCACAGAGGCAAGGTATCACCAGCTAACAACATGCTACCTCTTTCTGTCAATTCGTCATCTGTGTTTTCAACCAGCACACTTGATTTGGGAAAGATATCCATCATACCATTCTTGAAAAGCTGCAAATGCTTGTGCAGTCTTCTGGGTCTTACCCTAACTTACCCTAAGGCCATGATTTCATTGTCACTTTCATCCTTTACATATCTATAGTGACATAAAAAGGAATGGGATGGATCACCTCTGCCTCTTCTAGCTTTTCACTCTTGCCCCTTCCCTGCCTGTGCAGTCATTGCACTCTAGGGCCCATCTGGTTGAAAAGGTAAGACATCATAAGTGATTCCTGTCCAGTCTTACCAGCATGGCTCTGTGAACCCCAGTTCTGGTACGGAGGAGTCGAGCAATCAGGTGGGGACAAAAGAAAGGTCTGGATCCATCTGTATTTCCAATAGAAATATAGATTAGTAGATGGCATTATTTCCATATGGTAATGGTTATTGACATTTAAATCCTATTACATCAGATTAAAATAACTGCTAAATATCTCACTTTTGCCTGCCACTCCTCCTGCCTACAGATATAACCTGTTATACAGGTACAGCAGGTATAACATATAAGTGTTATGACACAAAAAAGTGTCATAACTGTTTCTACACATACCTCATTACTCATAAGCACTTTTGCAAAGTGCCTTTTTTACATATAGATGCTACCTGCTACTTTGGATTTGAATCAGTAGATTCAAGGGAAAAGAAGAGTATATAAGAAGAGTGAAGTGAGACACTTTAGAGTAATCTAGCAGTCCGTAACATCTGAACGGGAAATATTCTCTCAGGCCGTTGCCTTCAGCTTCTGGATCTGAGCCACCTGTTCCCTAATCCCTCACGCCAGCTCTGATGCTCACTGGACCTCTTGCTGAGCTGATTCAATTCACTAAACCAGAAAACTAACCCAGCAAAAAGAAAGACAGATAGACTTATTCCAGATTAGCAAGTGGGTTCAGCACAGTAAAGAGTCCAGTGCCACTGGAGCCAGTGCACGGGAGGGCACAAGACCCTGTTCAGCAGAGGCAAACTGTTAAACTGGCTCAGATACAACACATCCTAAGGTAATGGCAGGGTCCTTGGCTAGTTTAGGGCCAAAGACAAGATCTGTTCTGGAATTTCTATTAACTTCCATTCCAAGATGTGTGTTCTAACCCTTGAATTAGGCTGTGGGAGCCCTGCTTGTTTTGGGATCGTTCAAGGTTTTTATAAAATACTTTGTATTATGACGTGCAAAACCAGTAGACTCTTTGTGGTCATATCCTACTGGAACAGTTAACAACAGGCTTAGCCATATTTTGATATTTCCAAGTGAAATTGAGGAGAAACACCTGACAAGCATTCAAACTTTGAATTTCTTAACTGCTATCGTCTGAATTGTCTTTACTGCTAGGGGTAGATCAGCTGGTTGGTTGAAAACTTTACTCTAGTGTCAGCTGAACACACCAAATAGGCCAGGTCAAAACAGGCCATTAAACTCAAACAATTGTATTTTATTTATAGAAAAGTTTTTTCAGATAATTTCGTAAGAAAGATATAGCTTCAGTGCATGACTACAGTAAAAAAGTTTCCCCCAAAATGGTGCTTTATGACTCTTAGTAGCCTCTATCTAACTGATAGGAAACTATTCTTAAAAATAAAATGCTCACACAGCTGCCCAAATGGTGGACACTCATTTGACTGTATAATGATGGAGGAGGAGAAATTCAGCCAGAAATATGGTAGGAGCTCAGTAGTACTGAACTTATAAACATACAGTAAGAGTCTTTGCAGCGTCTTGGGTAACTTAAAACCTCATCATTTATTTTTAAACTTCAAATGAAATGATTGTGGAAAATTTCTTTTTGCTTTGTCAACAAAAGACAAAAAAAAATCAATTTTCTTTGAAAAGGAAAAAGAAAATCTGAGGTTTGGAATGTCTTGTTGGAACCGGTTCATTTGCCAAAGGACTTCCCTCAGAGGAAGGTGGACAAGGTTTCCTGATAACATTGCCACTGTGTCCCAGTGGAACAGTAAGTTGTCTTTTGCAGTACCCAGGAGACATGAACTACATTGCATTTCATTACACAGTTGCAGTATTATATTGATTTTTTTTCAATCAGTTTAACAACTAGCAACTAGACTTGGTAAAAAGAAAACCTGTTACAAAGCCAATTTTATTCCATAAATATACATGGCAGGCAGTGATCAAGCCTTGCTTGGGTGTGACATCTTTATACCACATTTGCAACAAGGTTCCCTCTCCAACTGCTGTAGCTGCTTACTCTCATTTAGAGATGAGATCCCATCTTGTTTGTACTAACCTTCATCCCTGTGTTGTCAGATGTGCTGCAGGATGACTCCTCTACTTCTCTGTATAAGTGCTGATAGGAAGAGCACATGGAAGATGGCACTGTTATCATGTGGCAAATTGGTTGTGGTTTATTTCCTGCAGAGGAGAAAGACTCTTTAAATTTATGAGCTGCAATCAGCTTGCAAATTCCAAATTCCACAGTAGGTTTAATTCAGTATAAGACAGAAATGTTGATGAAAGGAGCTCCCCCTTCACGTGTCCACACCTGCTTATTCCTGCTTCCCTCTTCTGACAGCACTGGTGACCATTTTCTACGTCAGGGAAATAATCTATCTGAGGACTAATCCTTTCTTTTTTTTTCCATCTGAGTTTTGAATCAGATAGATAAACTCTCTGCACAGCTCACTTGTGGTGCACAGATTTGCTGGCAGTGTGAAGGAGGCCGTGTAGCAAACAGACCATGGTGCAAGGCAGAGGCAGATTCATCTTTCATCAGCTGTAGCTGTTCATCTTCATTTAAGTTGATCATTAAAATATGGATTAGTTAAACTGATGCCAGACACTGTTTTTTACTCTGTTATGTCAATTACTGGCAGAATCGGACTAACTCAACATAAGTCATTTTTAACTCAGAGTAAGAAAAGTTGGCAAGGAATTTAAGCCACAGTAAATTCCTAAGCCTATATCTATATATCCACATCTTGAAAAAGACCTGTGAGAACGTAGCATAGTGTACAATGGGGGAATTGCAGCCAGTAATAATACAAAATCTGAGGCAGACCTACCCATCCAGCATCCTCATCAGTAAAGAGCTGAGTCCCCTGAGAGAGCCCATGTGGGAACACCTCAGCTTTGCACTTTCCTGAGAGCTGAAGTTCTCCCAGTTTTCGCTTTTTAGGTTTCACAAGCTAAAAAATAAATACCTGTGACCTCATACTCATTCTACATAACTAATTTAAGACAGTACCACTGGCAGTAACACTCTGGCAAACTGGTCCAAGCCCTACAGGGGAATTCGGTAAAATAAAGCCATCAGATGCATTGGCTACACCGCTGTCATTTGATTTGCCATACCTTGGAGCAGGTTTTCCCATGCAATTTGCAGAAAGAGGGGACACCACTACTTTTGTCTTTCACATTTCTTTTGTTTTGCCTATGACTTCTTCTGATCTTAGACGTTTATTGATTTTGAAAACTGCTCAGAAGCACTGAATATCAACACATAAATACACTTAGCATGAAACACTAATATAGCTAAAATCAGCTATATTAGTGATTCATGCATATTAGTGAACACGTCATCCTTCAGTTTAGTACTCCACTCGCACATTGGACATCAGTGCCAGCAGACACAAGCTGTGGAGCTACAATGTCCCAGTAAGCACAAGAAGGGTCATACTGCCTAGTAAACTACCCCTGTGTATCCCCACCACTTTTACACCACCTTCAAGAAACACTTGGCCTACTGTAGCAACTAACAGCATTAAAGACTGCTAACACTTAACCAGTGTTCAGCCACCTCTTATGTACACAGTGACTGGCTGACGTTTTCAGGCCTAGCTCTTTGGCTGGCTCCACTCTTATCAAGCTGATAACAGAGGTGCATCTCTCCTTACTGCAGCTCCTCTGAAATCTTTGCTAGCTTTCCACAAGCTTTCTGGCAGATTTGGTCAACCGTGAGCAGCAATGCTTTTCCTCGGTACCACACCAATCCTGTCTCTGTAGGACAATTGGGCAACATTGTCATCCTAGCAATTTTTCCTCTCATACCTGTGTCTTTTTGGAGAGGCTTTAGGAAGAAAGGAGCAAGGTATCACAGCAAGCAATGTTTACCAAGTGCTTTATGGCTCCCCAGGCTGTTAGCTCTTGCATTTACAGAGCTGACTTCTGATCTTAAACAAATGGCACAGGGTGTGAAAATTGATCAATATTTCTTTACCAGCACTAAAAGTTATCCCTAGTACAGAGCTGGGAATCTGATACCCAGAAAAGCTCTTCAGGAGAGTTATATTGACACTGCATTTATTAAAAAGCTCAGCAAGTGTGATGTTGCTGTGTTTACTTATCTCCGTTTATTTTTTCTTCTTTCAGTTTGTGGAGAGGGGAAAAATAGCAAACTCGATCCTGAATGACAGCGCTTCAGGCCCGAAGATTGTAACTTAAAGTCAGATTGAAAGACCAGATTGAAAATAATTTTTTTTCTTCCTAATAAAATAAACAGTAAGAAATGTAATTTAACTATGGTTGTTCTTTTTTGAACTCCAAACACTGTATTTTACAGCTTAGGAAAAGAGAGTCTTGAAGTCCATTTAAAATAAGTGTTGTTTGAAGTGGAAGTGCTTGACCTAAAGAAGTATTTTCATGTCCTGATAAACCTCAAAACACACAAATATTATCAATACATGGAAACATGAGACCTCTTTGACTTTGTGTGAAATATATTACAGGCCTAATTTGGGGCAGCCATCTAGGCTTGTGACAGCACTAGAACACACAGTAGATTTTAAGCAAGCACCCAAACCTTGACATGTGTTTACTTTAGAAATTCTCATGAAAAAAGCAGACACAATAGTGAAAGAATAACTTGTGTCTTCAAAATTACTGCAATTTAAGATAGAAGAAACAAAATCCCTTCCTGAATTAACAGACTGCAATTTCTATCATGACATTCTTTGTAATAAATATCTTAACTACATGTGCAAGCATATAAATTCTTCCATGAACATCTACCAGGTTACACACAATAAACATCAAAGACGCTTCATTACAAAATATTTGTTACTTCAGTGCAAGCCTGGAATAAAAGCAAATTTAAGTAAAAGAATTTAAATCAGTGATGATTATAAAATAGACTGTGAAACAAGTTACTGTGTAGCTAAAGGAGTTAACCTGTGTATACCAAAAAAAATCTGAACTTAGATCATTACAGTCAACAGCTGTACCAAAGTTGCATCCGCTAGAGCTAGTGTAAGACTCCAAGCATTTATTTTTGCAGAAACTCCAGTTTCATGTCTCCAGCCATGTACCTCTGTCCTCACCAGAGGTTAGTGTCTCCACAGAGGAAGCCATGAGGGAATAGATCCTCATACCATACTAGATGGGGGTTTTTTTGTAGCTTTTAAGGCATCTACTCAGATGCAGCAAGGCAGACAAGCATCAAATCTTTGGAGTTACAAACAGAAAGAGACCATAAGTGCCTTTAGTCACTAGGATCGTTTTTTCAGTGAGGGCCTGACCCATATCCCTGCTACGTGCACAATGATGTTAGCCTGGCTGCAATTTGAGCCACCCGGATTTGCATGAGTTCAGTAAAACCTTCATCTTCTGCAATTGTTCTACCTCTCAAGAAATAAAGTCCATTCCTGTTACAGCTCAGGCAAAGGGAATGAGCTCCCTCATGTGTGAATGTGTGAAGCAGTTCACACAAAGGTGCTGTGTTACCAGTGTGCAGATGCAGGTCGCTGTGTCCAGGATGCTGAACTGCAGCAAGGTGGGATCATGCAAGGGGACCTAGTCCACTCAGGGCATGTGGTTAGGCTAATTTGGTTGTCTCTGACATTGAATATTCACCAAGAGGTCTGCCATGGGGAAAAAAAAAAAATCAAAAGTTATTTTTAAAGCGTACTAAAGGCTCTTGCAAGATCTCTGTTAAGAATCATACACTTTTCTGAAATATTGCTGGTAAACATCTGTAGTGCAGGCACTATCTAAGGATTTTCTTTGCTGAGAAATGGTACAACCAATAGTTAGATCTGTCTATGGGGAGCTCTACTGGAGACAAGATAGCTTCGGCAGTAGGACTGGGGCTATTTTTAATTTTTTTTTTAACTTCATCGTATATATATATATACACATACATGCTCTAGATCTGCAGAAATTGCCGGTTTCTCTTCCCAAGCAGCATACGCGTTTTCCCCCCAGTAGCAAACACAATCTTTGGAGCCGGGAGCTCCAGGATGGGGCTTTCCTGGGCCTCCGGGGCCCTTAATTCCCCCACCAGCAGAGCTGCTGCCTGCTCGCCCCACCCCGACGGCCGGGCATGTAAATCAGGACCGTGGGCCCGAGCGATGGTCACGGCCCCCAGCCCCGCAGCGGGGCTCAGCCGCGGCGCGGCGCGGCGGGCGGCGATGTCCCTGCCCCGTGGCCACCAGCCGGCGGCAGGGAGAAGGAGCCCGCAGTGAGGGCGTGGGGCACGGACCCGCCGCGGGGACCTCTCCAGCCTGCCCGGGCAAGGGAAAATGCAGCGAGGACAACACGTCAGGTGAGGGTGCACCGGGGGCTGCTGGTTTTTGGGGACAGCCTGGCCGGGGACTGAGCAGAAGCAGGGTGCCTGGAGCGGCAGGCCGTGGGGCAGCTGGTGCTCCTGCTCCTGGTGACAACTCTGCTGTGCTCTGGAAATGTAGCCAGAGACTCTATGGAATTGGTGGTTTTCTGGTTTTCTTTATTATTACTACTTTTTTTTCCTAATATAATTTAAGATTTCTGATGTGCGAATCCAAACCACTGCAAGCACGTAATTTTTGTGATAAACATTACATTAATAGTTATTTCTGCATGTGTGTCTTACTCCCATAAATCAATTTCATTTCTTTCTCTTTTTTTTCCTTTTTTTTTTTTTTTTGTGTGTGTGTGTGTGTGAGTAGAATCCTTTTTACTGTGACTCTGGTCTGGCAGGCCATTCACTTAGGAAAAGGTAAGGCAGATTTCATATTTCCTCCTCATCCTTCTCTAGTACCTTTACATTATTTCATTACAAGCTATCTTCTCTTTCTTATCTGCGCTTGTCAAGGCCGTGAAAAAGACGAACATGAAAAAGATGTGGAAAGCGTCAATGCCACAGCTCAGAAGCAACAGCCTAAAAATGAAGGGACTGTTATAAATACTCTCAGTGACATGAATCAGAGCTACGAAAGCAGAAAGCAGCAGCACTCCAGGACATTTGTACCTTTCCCTGGGATTACAGAGAGTAGGTAACATTATTACCTGAACAGTGTCACAAAATTGTTTTTTTAAATATTCTATCACAATAAAGCTTTCCCTCTTCTCCTGTGCACTGACTCGCTGGCAGCTTTCAGCTTATTGAATTTATATGGAAGCTAATTTAGACCATTCTCATGGCCGCTTACAAAGTAGTGATTAAAGTTTTAAGGTAAAACTTTGTATAAACTGTAGATTTTTATCTTTTGAACTCTTAAATTACTCTCTTTAAAACTCAACCTTTTATCTACAAACTGTTTAATGGTGATGATAATAGAAAATAGAGAATACTAGGAAATAAAAAAGGAGGTATCCCTTACACTTGCAAAGTGGTTGTAAATTCTGTTCATTTTGTAAAGTAAACTATATTTGGGGGCCAAAAAAAATTTATTAAAAAAAAAAAAGTTTGTATCTGGGCAAGATAACTTTTAGAAAACAAGGGCAGATTTTTGTTTCCTACCAGATACCAGTCAGGATTTAGGTTGGTAGCTTTGTCCCAGGCACTTGAGAAACAGTTGAAGGAAAATTCTCTCCCCCTCTGAGATACAAGCAGCATTTCCCGCTAACCGTAATGCTGCTTATTCATAGCAAGACTGAGACCTGCCTCTGCCAAAGTGAAAGATTTCACCTGAGTCGCTGCTACTTCTGCAGGACTTGACAGGCGTTGCCTCTTGACCATCCTGTAATTCCTAGTAGTTTGCTGCTAATCCTTAACTAAATAAACTCGGCTTAACTGAGCAAACACTCCTAACAGGCAGCTAATTTTATTGTCTCTCAGGACAATAAAACTAGACAACCTTAAGATCCCTTTGCAGCCACAGAGACCTGGAGGAACAAGCGAAGAAAAGAGGAGGTTTGAAGCCCCTTATTCTGAATTCTGGGGAAAATCGGTCAAATTGCCTTGCAGGTAAAAAGCTGAACAGGAACTGCTGTCAGAATGGAGGGACCTGCATCCTGGGCACCTTCTGCGCCTGCCAAAAGCATTTCACCGGCCGGTACTGCGAGTACGATGAACGGCAAAGGTAAAAGCCCACCTAAAAGAAGCAGAGGCGATCAAAGCCACTTCGGGGGGTGCTTGGGGGATATACAAAAAATAACCCTTCCCTTTTTCTTGACAGCAACTGTGGCAGCATTGCCCACGGTGCCTGGGTGCTGCAGGGCTGCCGGCTGTGCCGCTGTGCCTACGGCACCCTGCACTGCCTCTCCGACGTCGTGCACGGCGACTGCGGTAAGGGCTCGTGCACCCGGCTCTGCTCCACGCGTAACACACTTGGTGCCCACTTGCCTTCTGCAAAGGTGGTGGGCTACCTGCATGCTCCCTTTAAACCTAGTGCAGGAAGAGGTAGTACAACCATTTAAACCTAGTGCAGGGGCCTGCCTTGCTTCGGAGAACAGATTAGTGAGGAGGCAAGTGATAGAGCTACCACTCGCGTCATACGTCACATAAAATGCTTGCAGATCTTCATAAAATTTACGTGCAGTTGGAAACTTAATTCCCCCACTTTAATTGAAAATTGAAAGGATAGATGTTTCTCCTGTTGCAGAGCTCTGTGTGTGTCCATGTCTTCTCATTTAAGCAGGGCAATTTGTTTAACTTAAGCTGCATCCAGGCATAAAAAAAATGCTTGAGTCAGGGAGAGTTATACATACTTGAAAACCATTAGTTTGAGCTGGTAAGGTAAGAAGTACAAAGCAGTATTTTATTAGAAAAACTGAAGTACTGAAAACTTGGGTGATCTTGCATAAGTCACTTCTCCCACAAATGGCATAAAAATGGGTCTGAATTTAAATCCACATGATAATCTCCCAAATATTCTTACACAGAGCTCTTAAGCCTGAATACCCTGCACAAAAATACATAGCCTTAAGACTTGATTTGCGTCCAGCAGTAATATTCGTACTTTCATTCTTCTAAGCAATAACTCCTGAGAGTTTAACCTATCTCCAGGGCAAAGTCAGTGTAAAACATTGCTGCCCTCCTCCATCTATGGTGACTTGCTCCCATCCTGTAGGTAACTTGCTGCTCCTCCAGTTGTGCTAACATCACATGTCAGCAGAGTAAGGAAACAGCTGACCTAAACAGACAGCAAATCGTCAAGGATTTGCTCGTACCCCCCAAATCTGACAGGGACTTGTTTGGGGAGTGAAAAGACTATCTGAAGTTAGTTTTGCCTTCATCTTGGAATAAACCACAAATTTTAAAACTCGAGCCTCTCAGGTCCCCAGGGAATGCACTACTGCACATTGAGAATATAAACTCAGCAAGGTGAAATGCTTAAAAAAGGCAATTATTCCTATCTTTGCAACCACAACCAGAAATACTTTTGCCTTGAAGTCTTCCTTGTTGACTGCTTACATGTGACAGCTAAGCAGCACCCTTCAGAAGAGTGAGATGCTTTCTTGCTGAGTTTCCCTGAACATTTAACTTTTGAGCCAGCCCTACTGCTGTTTGTCAGAGGCCAAAAAGACCCTGCTCAGTCAAGAGTCTTGCAGCAAAGGTGGCAGTGGAGCCAGCTGCTCACCCCCTACCTGGGCGAGGGTATCACTCCCCGTTCATGCTAATGGCAGTAAGTGGAGGCCCTTCCTGCCAAAGGCAGGGTTAAAAGGCCCCGTGGGGGCCAGAGTGCATTCCTCTTGTGAAGATCTTGCTCTTGCTTTTGCTGAGTATTTACTTTTGATTATTCTGAGATTAATGCCTGCAAGAGCTGATAAGTGCTATCAGTTGCTTCTCAAACGATCATTGATGGGACATCTATTCACATCTCTCCCCAGAGAATAGCTTCTTTGATTGGCTTTTAACAGCTGATACCTTTAACTTAAGTACCTGTGAGATACTGGAAAAGTTTCAAAGTATGTTGAACATCCTTATATTTTATACAGTTTGCATTTTACTCTCGCTAACTATTTTATCATTGATATTTTTGTAGATCTGAGAGCCGAAGAGGAGGAAATGCCCAGGCTATATTCTAATGGACGAAGATTAGAGCAAATGGCGTTTGCACTCTTTTGCCTACTCTCCTTCATCCTGGAGCTCTGCTGCTGGCAGCTGTGAAACTCAACAAAGGAAAATACCTCTGGTTCAGCTAAACTTCACCATGAAGCATATGCAATTTGTCTCCCTACTTTGAACTAGATGATGCTTCCACCTGCGTGTTGGATGCATATTAAATTAAGTATTTAGTTGATGTTGAAATGCCTGGATTATTATAAACTCAGATTATATGAATGTGAAGTATTTATTAATATTTTATTATTTTATTACTATTTTTAATGTCTGACTCTAACAGTTCTCTAGTTTTAAAACATTGTTTTTCCAGAAGAAGAAAAAATACCGAGCTCTATGCCTTCAGCATTGGAAATTATAGTCATTTCTTTTGTATATCATACAGATACTTTAACAAATAAAGTTAATTTTGTTTCAGAAGAGCTTTGGCGTTTGAATTCATTTAAACATTCTACCTACCATTTGTCATTGTATTGTATCCAGTAACAAAATGGTTAGAAAAAGGCAGGCTGAAAAGGTAGGATGAACAGTCTAAAATTTTTGAAAGATAAGGATCTTTTTAAGGACATATTTCAAACCCTGATAAACAGAAAAACTTAAATTTAAGACAGTCTTTCAGCTTCTGTTATTATTTCTTATAGCTAAATGTCTTCTATGCATAATCTTATGCAGGAAACGAATATTTCTTGAGAAAACAGAGTTGATATTTATTTTGCTTTTTGGAGTTTTATTTTACATTTTATAAATATGAGCCCTTCACTTGTTTCTAAATGGATAGTGAAGAGCAACTTCTTTAAACTTTTCCTATGGGCAATCTATCTTGATTTATATACCACTTAAATGTTAGTATTTCCAAGCTGTTTGGAACGTGCAACTGCATTTGTGATGTAAGTTTATAAGACATCAATAAAAAAAAAGTTTAAAAATCTGCAAAAAAAGCTTAAATATACCTTCATTCTCTCAACGTGAAGCTATTACATACAAATAAATCAGCTTTATAATTTTATAGACTCTAAAGTCATTAGAGATCCCTCAATAGTTCCATAAATCATTAATGATTTTGGAAAATTAAATAATTTTGCTTCTTTTAAATTTATTTATTTATTTCCTTACTTCCACAAATCAAGACAACAGTTCCGTTACTAAGCAGAGAAAGATGCATCACCATAATATGACTTCATATGTTGGCTGCATTTGAATGTAGAACTATGCAATAATAGACTTTTGCAGGGAGTCATTGTCTAAAGGTATGTTCATATTAAACTACCTTTCAGATTGCTACTTTTCAGACCTTGGATGTTGATGGAAAGAGAATGAGTCTTCCTAACCTTTACGTAAAAAGCACTAGACCAGAATTGATCCTTTTCTCAGAACATTAATTCCTAGAAATATGTCTGTACACATATGTCTGTGTTTCCTCATCTTTAAAAAAGTTAGATATCAAGAGAATTAAGTACCAATAAGAACAACTTGGAGGAAAGCAGTAATGCCTTTAATTTTTGAGTTGTGAAAATGTCTCAGCTTACCATAAAGAGTACCTGAGGAGTCTATAGGCAATGCCTCTTATATCATGTTTCAGACATGCTTTACTCTTTTGAGGAAAAGAGCAGTATATGCAGAAAGTATACAGCATTGTAATAATATAACTGGAATATTGCATGTTGTTTTTCATCCCTACAGAAAACATACAGAGCCATTAGAGACACCAATTAGCAAAAAGAGACGAGTGGTCTCACAGGGTTTGCAACAGAAGAACTATTTCTAAGCAATAACATCCGTAGCAGAATTAATCAGGAAAAGCTTTGGGAGAGTAATTCCCTATGCAGATGAACGTACATGCTTGTAAACTCACTCTGATGGAGCTATGTGTTATTGGGTCGGTATGACTTGAAGGATTAGAGCAATTGAAAAGTCTAGCAAAGCACCATTTTCCTGCTGCACTAAAACGTCCGTCCAAGATATCTAATTGGAAGCCGGAAGGTGTACTTCTGAAACATTTCAGAAGGACTTTATCCGGGTAAACGATTCTAATTAGTGTAGTGTAAATCACAACTCACTCTAATTGCTATGATTTCAAAACTTTATCTAATATACCTGGAAGAAGTAATGGAGATGCAATATATTTTTTATTTATTTCCTTTTTTAATTTTCTCTTTCAATGCCATCACCTTCTGAGCTACTGGAAAATCGTAAAATGATTTCTTGGGACTACATTACATCTACCATACTATGGCTTCAGTGATTACTAGCTCTGGAAAATATTTTCCTGCTCTTTGCATCAAAGCTCTGGAAGTTACCATCAGCAGTACAGAGCAGAGTGAAAAAACGCTGTTATTCTTGCATAACCCAGTAGCAGAGAGAGCTGAGGGAGCTGAGTTTGAAATGAAACAGACATCTTCAGCTGGGAAAAAAAAAAGTTTTTGAAGACTGCTCCATATATAGGCTTGTTCACAAATAAAAATATAAATAGGAAGAATGAAAACAGAAGCACTGAGGCACAAAGGAAAGCACAGAGCCACAATCTTTGCTTAGGTTAAAACTGTCTCCTCTTTTATCTGTCTCCAGCTGTTTGAAAGAACAGATAAAAGAACGAATTATTTTCCTCCCCTGCTACTGCGCAGGCCTGGTCAACCCTCTCACACTGTAATTACAAGCACTTTATTTAGGTTTGTTTGTAGCAAACAGCGATGCTTGCTCTCCAGCCTCATGCTAACTCTTTTTATGGGCCACTCTGTCAAACATGGCACGTCCCAGCAAACCAGACATCTGTTGCCACGAGCTGCTGTGTGCGCCCTCCCTGTATGCGCCTGGTTTGGGTAGCGGGAAGGCCCTCAAAGAGAAATATTTATCAAACGCTTCCTGAGCCCCGGAGCCATCAGACCTTCCACTGCTCACTCTTGACTCCGAAGCTAAAGCAAATGGTGCAGCCCATCACTGGCCAAGCGGCACTGGACCACGCTGATAAGAGTCCGAAGCGTCATGGCAGCGCGGCCAGGGCTGCCTCCTCCACCACCCCACCACTACCTGCCCAGAGAGTTTTAATGCTGCAGACAAGCCACAAGTCTGCAGAGGCTTGCTGCCCTCCTCATACTGCCATGGGAAGGCAGAGGTTTGCTTTGCAGAAAGCCCATCACAACTTGTATAATGCATGAAGACTTACAAGCCCACAACATCAACCAGCCTCTGCAGGCACTTGGCACTAGAACATCTCTCATGCAGCTCTGTGAGTACTTTGAGTCTCTCAAGGTAATTTCACTCCAGATGAGGAAAGATGGATTTCTCCTGTCCTTGTGAATCGCTAACGGTGCTCATAGGTACCAATATCCTTCCCTCACCCATAACTGTGAAAAGACCTTTTTGTTGTTGTTTTTTACAAATGGCCAAAGCAAAATCAGAAGTTTCCTCTCATTTGTTTTTGCAAGGTTTTGGGGTTATTTTGGGATATGTAAGATAAGTAGAATTTCCCTTCACATATTTTGTCATTTGTCTTTTGCTGACTTTAACTTAGCGTGTCAGCATACTGCAGTGTTTTTATCATTACACCTACCATTTCCATGTACCTGAGCAAATACACCTCAATTTTGTATTTTGGCTCCCATTAGAAGGGTAAAACAATACAGACCATCAGCTCATGTACTGGGCAGTCCTGTAAATTGCATGTTGTTGTTGTATACTATGTGGCAGCTTATCAAGACACCCCAATCAGTGCTTCTTACCTTTCTCACTACAGTCATGTAAGAGTATGACAGGTTTATGACAACCAGACATGTATACATGTCTTCTGCAGAGTTATCCAAGTACCATGAATATCCCTTGCTATTGTACAGTGCATTGGAAAGGACAGAAAGGACATTAAAAACTGCAATTCCCTCTGTATTTGGCTGGTCTCTAAAATGATGATTTGTGGATGCTAGTGACAAAATTTTCTAGAGTGCCTTTGCCCTTGGCTGGTGGTGTCATTTGGGTGACTTCTTGTTAAGAGCGTGAAGCCACCAAATGCCATCAGAATAAACTAAAAGGCCTTTGCAAAGCTAATTTAAAAAACAATCTGTGAGGCTTCAACTCAGATATCATGTGTATCATATCTGGATGAAATGCTGGGAATGTACCGCAAGTACAGGAACATTCATAAAGGTTCAAAAGCAAACAGCCCCAAAGGCATCAGTATTATCGATCCACTATAGATCCAGTCGTGAGAGAAGCCTCGTTATCCTGACTGAGCCTCCTAGCACCTGGCCTCATGGACTCAGTAGAGGACTCCCTTATTTTTTTTTTTTTTTTACCAGCCAAGACACAAACTTGAATCATTACACATTTTATGGGGCATATTTGGTCATCTCTACCTAGCAAGCAGAATCTGGCATGCAACCTATGAGGGCATAAGTCACCTTTTCTAATTTATTGCCTTATTTATTACACAAACCATGGCTAGGGTAAGCTTGCTTATAGGCAAATGCACTGCTCCACATAGTGCAGGCAGCAGAGGCAGCCCCACAGCTGGCCACGCAGTCAGCAATGGTGTGGGAAGGCACTGGTTTTGGGGGCACCTTGGAAGGGGTGATCCTCATGCCACTGAGTGACTAGTTTTCCTCTTGCTTCTTTTTTTTGTTGTTGTTGTTTTTTGTTTTTAGAATATTTCGCGATTTCAAGTCTCTGCTTTAAATTCTTACCAACAAGTATCGATCACCTCTGCAATCTTTTTTTTTTTTTTGGAATTCTCTTTGTTTCAGGTTCCTTATGGTCCTAGTGGTCTACATGGTCTCTCGTTTACAAAATGAGGGTGATGAATGAGGGTGGCTACAGATCTTCATGGACTTCTAGTAAAACTTAGCTCTGGGTCACAGGATTGGGCCTCGGAGGACTGTGCCTTAGGTCACATTTATAACCACTCCACCCATTTTTTTCCTGTAAGAAGATGGCAAAATGGCACTGAGGAATAACTTCTTTTATAGACCTTTTTCTTCTGCTCTTCGTGTGACACTCGATTCTGTTGCAGGGAAGTGAGGGTAAGATGCTTGGACACCTCCCGGGGGGCAGGTTCTGCTGGTCAGAGCTGTCTATGGCTGCAGCATGTGAGGAGTCTAGATCTGGAGCAATAGAGAGGACACCCCAGCCACCAGAAGCATGCGCTAACACAGCTCCACAGTAGCTGAGAGACAGGCCATCCCTCACTGTGGACACACACTATCACGTTGAAAGCTACTTTAAACTTCTGTTTAGAGTTTACCAACTCTCGATCTCCCGTACTCGCAAGAAGTTTTCTTGCTTTTTGTTACTGTTGTTTTGTTTTTGTTTTGAGTTTGGGGGGAAGAGCATAGAAACTGATTCTAGGCAGATTTTAAAAGGCAGGAAATGGATACAGATAAAAATATAGGTAACGCAATCTCCTCTTTGGCTAGAAGAAGCTCAAGACATTGACAGTAAGGTCTGAGGAAAGTAGGAATCCTTGAGAAATCCAAATAGTGGATGGTAGGAGCCTACCTGCTAACTTTAAATAGCATTCATCTTTTTCACTGGATATTTCTCCATAGAGAAAGGATTCTAGATCTAAATCCTATGATATTTTTATAATTCATTTAAGAGGACATACTTACAATAAACAACAAAGGACTTGAAATAAGCTACTCTCTTTAATATACTTTCAGGATGGATGTCTCCTTCCATCTGCTACATACCTGCCTACAACACTTCAAACCATTTTGCAAAAACTAAAGATGCTGGACAGCTATGCAGTTTTAAACAAAATTCTCATTTCTGATTGGATTAAAATGCTGCTCTGCCACTGCTTTCTTTGTCTATAATGCTTGCACAAATGGTATAATAGTAACTGATATTCAATAAAAATGTGATGAATTTGTTATAAATTTAGCACACTGGTAGCAGCATAGCAGACAGAAAACAGAGTCCAATTCATTTTGGGGGAACATTCGGCTTTTATAACTTAGCTTCGAAGCTAAGAACAATGTTTCCTGACAATTTTGTTTTTCAGTTGGGATTTACTCTGTGTACTTCAAGACAATTTACCCAGATGTTAAAAATGTAGTCAGTGTCCTAGTGCTTTTAACATCAGTTTTCAATATATGAAGGACAATATTAGAAGAAAAGTTAAAGAAATAGACAGGAGCATTAACTCCTCCTCTGTCTCTCCCTTTTGCTCTTATTCACAGAGACAATACCCCAGTTCGGTCTGTGTGGAGATATGAGTGCCAACCAAGTACAAAACGCCCGCACTGATACACTGGGCAGCACCAAGTCTTCAGTAGAGCAATAAGATGCTGCAAAAGCCAGTTCCAAGTGTGTTCCTATGCCAGCTCCCATTCAGTTGAGCACATCTTCTTAGTGCTATGCGTGTTTACAGTGACGCTAACCAAAGAAAATGTTAACAGAGAGTGGCACTAAAATACGTGCAGGCCCACATTCCAGTCCAACAGCTTATCACTACAGCCAGAGTACCTTGTGCCAGGATCCATGGGGGAAATGGGCGTGAAATGGAGCAGCCAGTTTTAAATGAAAAAAAAGTAATGCATGGAATCCAGACAAAGTGATCTAGGAGTAAGGTGAATATGTAAGTTAGGTGTACTCCTCCTCTTTCTCTTCAAGAGCAACAATGCTCTCTATGAAACCAAAATTCTTCAAGGCTTCTTCCTGAGGTCCTTAAGACCTGTTCAGACCAGAAGATGTCACCATCCACAAAAGAGCTAGCAACACAGCCTCGTCTATTATTTCTATCTGGATCTAGAAAGTGGAGAGAGAAGCCAAAAATATTCATCCTTTATATTGAGTGTACTAATCTATCCTGAACTCCTGTGAGAAGAACCATCTCTGATAAGATCCTACCCAGTGATGATGGGCATTCTATTGAAAAACAAGATCTCACCAGATTTCAGCAAGAAGAGGGAATTTCATGCCTATGGCTATATTTGCACAGACAGACAGACAACCAGTTCTGCTCAGTGACCCAGCTGGAATTTTTATCCTTTGATTTTACTGGTCTAGTTTTCAGTCAGACCATCTCCACTGACATGGGTTTATGCAGAAATATGCAGCAAAGTTGAAGGGGGCTCCTCAGTTAGTCAGACCAAAAATGACTGTAGAATCCTTCCACTAATGCAAATAGCTTAGTTTGAAGGAACATTGGTTCTGTTTGTCAGAGAAGACAGCAACCTGAACTGCAGAAACAACAGAAAGAGATAAATGACAATGGGCAGATTTTTTTTGTTTATGATTCCATTATAATATTAAACAACTTATTAGTATTATGATACTACATCTCACAGGTACAAGAGGAAGAATATATTTATATATTTGCCTTCAGTGACACCATTACTGGAAAGTTAGATGCCATTTTGTCAGTTTCAGCTTATAAAGGATATTGAAAAGTTGTACGAGATTCAGAAAAAAATAGATACAGGGATCATTTAAGATCTGAAGATATACACTACAATGAAAAAGGTAGGAAATTCAGCCTATCTATAAAGAATAGATTAACTAGCATCTTGATCCTTGTCAAGGAAGGTGCTGCTCATCACTCTACATTAAAAAATTAAATTTACCCAACAATTTCAGAGTGGCAGCTTAGAGAAAAAAAAATTCTATCAAGTCAATGAGCACTTGGGGGTTCCTGCACTTGTGTGCACATGTGTGCATGTATGTGTGGATAAAGACAGCCTTGCAGCAGGCTTTGATGCAGCAATTGCTGAAGGTGCTACAAGAGAAAGTCCAAAGAAGTGAAGCGAAGAAGATGAGACATTATTACCAATCTGCCCACTGATTCATTGCAAACAGCAACGTTAAAAGCCATGAACATCAGTTGCAAGCAACATTACTGTGTTAAAACATGGCTATATTAACAGAGTGCCTACAAGCCCTGACCAAGATTGAGATTTTGCTGTGCTAGGCACTGTACGAATGCACAGGAAGAGTGAGCTGCCCTGAGGAACTAGCAAAACCTAATAGATTTTTTTTTTTTTTGACAGTTAATAAAACATCTGTCACCACAGAGTCTGGCACCAGCCTCCAAGGCAAAACCCTTAGTGCATATACTCCCCTCCTTCAGTCACATATTCATCAGCTCTGGTGGCTTTGCTGTTTATTTTCCACCTTCTCAGTGCCATGCTGAGGCCACAACATCAGCACAGGCACCACTCACCAGGAGATGGCATCATTAGAAGTTAGTAACACCAACTCCTAGATTTGCAGTCAAAAATAAGTATGATTGAATACAGTGCTAAGAATGACTTCCTGAGCCTGACACACTCAGAAAAAAAAAGGTATTTTAATATAACCAACAGGTTTTTACTAAAGTAATTTCCAAAAGATGATCAGTTAATGTGCATTTCTTTGGCTAAAAGTTGTATAGTTCCCTGTATTTATTAAGGCTGAGCATACTGTCAGCACTTAGCAAATACTGTTCTGATGATTACAGCAGAATCAATGCAAGACTGTTTTTCTTAGGCAATTAAGAGAAAGAAAATCTTTGGCTGGCTAAAAGAGCATACAATTAGATAAAGGCTATTACAAAACACAGTATTTTTTTCTAGTGGTTTTCATAACATCATTCTACTCATGTATTAAAATAAAACTTGCAGAGAAGGAATAAGCATGATCCGACCTACTGCAGGGAGGAGAAGAGATTCTTGTATCATTGTGCAAAGACTTACAGAAAGTGAAATAATTGCCTTTAATCTTACTGTTCTATCAAAGAGACTGAGGAACCCACTCACCGGGTTAAGTGTGTCAGAAAGACAAATTATAGCAGCCCTGTGTGCAAGGATTCTGAGTTGCTGAATACTAATTTTAAAGGAGTTTTATCAGATAGCCAGATGAAAAGAAGTAACAGAGGCTTGTTACTTTTCAAGAGTATATGCTCTGCCTGGCTGCTGACAATTGAAGTTTGACAGTGTGTCAAGATATACATATAAAATAGGCTTGAAAATACTTGTTTTCAAAAATCGCTATTTAGTATAAATATTCAGATCTTGGAACTTTTTAGAGTGGAGTTAGAAAATAGACTATTTTATTTTGATCATGATATCATTTGGAGGCACCATAAATAAGTACATGAAGGTAGGTTAATTAAAGCACTTCACAGAACTCAGACTTATAGATTGATGCTAAAGAGGAGAACGTGTCAGTGCGTGAAATAACATTCCCAAGAGATAAATTAGTTGTCTACTGCATTTATTGTTTTTCTTTAACACTCTTATGCACTGACCTTGATATTCAACCTATGTGATTATCTTCGCTACAATAAAAATATTTCTTTAATAATTCAAAATATATTGAAATAGGTTCTATGGTGTACACTGTCTGATGTCCTTAGCTAAATCATTCTGCTCCTGACTACTGATGAGAACTGCTGCTAGGCAAACTAAAGGGTTGCTCTAACCTTAGCAAAAGCTACAGGTAAACAGCTCTGACTCTGATAAGTTTGCAGGAGTGATGAGTTAAAGACAAGTACTTTAGTCATTCCAGCATCCCCCAAATTACAGAAACACTGAGGTCAGGAAAAGAGAACTGCCCTCCCTTACTGACTTGAGGACAAGGCTGTGTAGGTTGGTCATTTTCCAGCTTTGTTCAAAAACTTGAGAGTAGAGGGATAGGCACACAATAAACCTATGCTATTCTTAATACAGAAGCAGCAAAAACCTCAGTTATGTATCTTTTCTGCTGAAAGAGTCCCCTCCTCTCTGTACTGATATAATGTTGTCCCACTGTCTATTCCTTTTCCTGTCATAATCTTGGACCAGAAGCTCTCTTCAAGCTGCCTAGACTTTGTGTTACCAAGAAGTTCATTTCCAAATAGCGTCAGTTAGCTTCGTTTCGCTTTCACCTGAAAATGTTTCCTGGCTGAGAAGCTTCTAGCTGGCCCCCGGAGGAGGCAGATTCCCAGAGACATACAGAAGGCCACCACATATGGAGCTCACAGTCACTGTAAACTCAAAAGGTCCTATTTCTACATTATCAATAAGGAAAAGACACCAACAAAAGACAAGTTTCAAAAATAGCCTGAAGGCTGTAAAGCTATCTCTGATAGTCAAATTATCAAACAAGAAAACCTCTTTTAAAACCTCAAGGATTAGGTTAAGGAACAATCAGTAACACACTTAACAGCCTCGTAAATGCTACTTTAAATTCTCAATATGACCAAAGAATGTGTAACGTAATAGGAAGGAATTTTTCATTTATGGCTGATTATTGCTATAAATGGTTGTACATACAGGGAGTAGGATTTCTTTTTCGTGTCATGTTTCTTTCTAAATTTGCTTAGACCACTGTTCCTTGGTCCTCTTTTCTTCTCCACCAACACAACACTATTCAGGCAGGTATTGTATCACAGAATATCTAATTACTTATGCTTTTTTAATCATCAACTACTCGACTTAAAAAAAAAGAGAAAAAAGAAAAAAGAAAAAAATGCGAGAATATGCACAAAACACATGTGGAAATATATCATAGGATAGAAGTGGGATCTCAGGATCTAGGCCATCTGTGACTTCAAGCAGCAATTGTTAGCACATGTTAGATTAGCAGTTTCACATGTAGGTATATGTGGTTCATGTAATATCCTCGCTGTAGGAACAGCTCCAGGACTCAGTCCCACACAGCTGCCAGTAGGTACCTTATGCAGCCACTGCTATTATGGTGAAGAAGAATATGGTTGTATAAAAGTATTCGCCTTTCAAGCATATAACAGGGACTAAGTGCAAAGGGAAGTTTCCTCCATTCTGCTCTTTCAAGACATCTCAGTCCTCATTTAAAATAAGGTCAACCTGCCTTATAGCCTTCAAAAGTATCAATTTCGAAACAATTCCAGGACTACTGAAAGACGTATGCAAAGGGTAAACATCAACAAAATCTATTTCTGTGTTGAGGATCATATGTGTCTCTTTCCTGCCCACACAACATCATGAACATGAAGTTAAATAGGGGAGTTAGGAGATCTGAACTGCATTTTCAGCTCTGGCAGCCTTCTTGTCAGGATCAGAGGAGCCATTGGTACCAATTTCATGGGGCTTACGTTATATTGAAGGAGGTTACTATTTCACTCCCATTTCTTTTATAGCGCCATTGCTTTACATGGTTACTGTAACACTGGTACGTAAGTGCACTCCCTGCATCCATGGTCTCCTTTCCCCATGTAGTCTTTTGCTTTCAGGAGTGTTAAGCACTCATGACTTAAAGTGCCTTCTGGCTGCCCAGCAAAAGGGCCCAAGAATATCTATGTTTCCAGTGGCACAGCCTGAAAAACAACAGGTGCTCAGGCCAAGGGAATGAGAGTAAGATTCAAATAAGGATTTCTCACAAATATCCCTTTGTTTCTAGACCTGTATCAGTCTGAAGCATTCAGACTAATGTACCTCCACTACGAAATTCTACATTCATCCAGTGCACTTGGCCACAGACATTTGTCAGACAAGAAAGTCAAGAGAATCCAGGTCTTCTTGTAAGTCAAAAATTTTAACACTAAATTTATTCAAAACCAAAAGGCATGATACAGACCACTACATGATGCAGATCACTGTGATCAAGTTATCTTGTCACTCTATAATAAACAGCTTCCCAGAACAGAGTAACACCTTTGATTTGGGCTCACAAGTATAATGGCCAGAAAAGTTGAGCAGTTAGCATTTAAGAATCACACGAATCACAAGAATCATTACTGGGGGAAAAGAAAAAAAAAAGACAAAAAAAAAAAGGAAAGAAATAGACAGTTGCTCTGAACATGAAGCAGGGGCAGGAAACACAATCATTACTGAGTGCTGAAGCGCAGTAGGTACTGTGTTGTCCTAATCAGAAGTGACAATGATGTGAGACCCAGGGAGAATATTATTTCCTTCGAGAAAAACAATCTCAAAATATAAGTGGAAGAAAAAATGAATCTTGGCTCTCACTGGCTCTTTTTCCTGATTCAGATATAAATAAGCTTTGTGTAGCTGAAAGTTTCCAATTCTGCTGGCTGAGTTAATGAAGTTATTGCTTCTTTTGCAGACCCCTTTTCTCTCTTATCCTCTGTTGTCGGATGAGATCCCTTGGCTCAGTAACGTGAGTAATAAAAGGCAGACTGGTGTCTTCTGACAAAGATATTCTTGGCCCACCTCCTGGTTGCTTTTGCCTTTATCTGGACTGTGTGCTCCATCCATCAAGAGTTAATCTCCACTACACTGACAGCAAGGTGCTCAGCCACAGAGCAGCATTCTCAGAGGGAAACAGACACTAGCCCAATTGAGGAGCATGTAGCGATAGCTGCTCCTGTCTCCAGTAACCTTGGTGTATAGGTCGATCAGAAAGGGAGATGAGATCGTGCTCCAGGGAGCAGAACTCAAGAGCACCCAGGGCTCTGCTCTTAGGATACCTTGATACACTGGTATAATTGTGAAGTATTTTCCAGGCATATTTGGTCTTGGATTCAATTTCCTGCAAAGATAGATTTTAAATGCCTGCTCAGCTAAGATTATTTTCTGGATGATTCAACTCCAAAGCAACTTGAACATAGGTCAAACTTATACTGAAGGGCTTTTACCTTCAAGTAAAAGGGGTCACATAATGCATTTTTTGAAGGTCCTTCTGGTATTTGCGAAGGATATAATGGCTCCGTAGGTGAGTCTGATTGATATGTTTGACACATTAAACACTGAAAATTTTATCAGCAATCTAAGTGTGCAGAGGAGGCCAGGCAAGAATTTATTCTACCTCCTCACAGAGAAAATGTTCTGGGCCAATCCAAGGTATTATATCCTTTTTTACTTCCTTTTGAAATCACTGTGGTCCTCTCTAAAGAAATGCAGAAAAATGTTCCAGCTTTTGACATCTAACATAATGCATTCAAATCCCTATTTAGGAAATGGACTAAGTGGTCTGATTGCCCGAAGCACTCACAGTTGAAAGTGTTCACCTATGCTAACCTATATTATTGATATGCATTGATGTAAAGGAAAAGGAACATAAACCCATTCCAGCTTGCTTTCATCCATTCTTCAAGTATTGCCTGCTTCACAGCTTACAGATCTACATCTCCAAACAATTCACATGTCAGCTCTTGCAGCTAAATAAGCAAGTGCTCAGGATGCCTATGTCTGCTACTATGCAATGGCCTAGGCTGATCCTTACTCTTTTGTAAATATGTGATCTTAATCTGCAATGACTTAAATTTTACTTAACACATACCTGGTACCTCTGTAATCTCACTAGCAATCTTTGCTCACTGAGAATTGTTCTAGCCAGAGGCTTTTTAGTGTCAGCTTCTAAGAGCTAATGGTCAGTTTGGATTTCAGTGTTTACAAGAAACACGCTGGTGACAACCCTTCACATCTGACATTACTTTTCATCACCAGATTGAGTACAAGACTTAAAAATCAGATTTCTTTGGAGGAAACATACATACGACAGAGAAGGGTCCCTCAGATCTCATATTCATGTCCCCGTAATCTCAGGCCCACTTCATACAAAGTTTAGCACAGATTTTTAATGTTGACTGATAGAGTCCTAACAGGAGCCAAGAAGAAGCAAAACATACTCTGCTGCTTAGTTTGGTTAATCAGCCTAAGTAAACTGTAGAATGGCACAGATATGTCCCGAGATGTGATCCAGCCACATCCTTTCCTATAACTCACTTTCTTGTCTTGGTGTATTGAAGCTGCTGCATTGACTATTCTTGAGCCTGCATCCAGTTCCAGTGCAGCTGAAGTATTGGCTCATCTAAACCATCTTTATGATACTTGCACAGGAATTCCAGCCACAGAATTATTCTGGACCATGAGCTTTTGAAAACAAGTCAGGGAGGATCATAGTTCTTTATTCTACTTCCTTATGTTCATCTTAAATAAAGCTGCTCAAACTCATCCAAAGGTGGATATTTGAGCATCCATTGAAGTGACATTTGCCTCTGTCACAGGCACAGCAGGGTTGGGCACTTAAGATGTGGCACATATTAAAAGATGATGAAAAGTCCTAGAACTGATATACTATCTTATCACTTCACTTCCCTATCATCAAAATATCTGAGATCATGTCATGGCAGATAGTACCAAAGTTCCTATGAACAGTCATGAATTTTCTGTCAGAAGGAGTGAAACTTTCCACAGCCCCATTTCATCCCCATCTAAAGTGCGGTTATATGACATTGCAGTATATTTCATATATCTATTAAGAGAAACAAAAGACTGCATTGTCCCACTTTGATACTATTTTCTGTCCTTGTACTAGAAAAGATATAGTCCCATTTGAAACAGCATGGGCACAGAAATATACTCTGCCTTGGCTGATTTTAACAGAGGATCAAAAACCTCCTTACTGCACTCATTAAATTGATGCCTTAGGGTGTCTAGAGAAATTGAGTTCCTAATTCTGATGCCAGAGTAAGATTGAAAAAGCCCAGGCCAAATTTCAGCTCATCATAGAAGTCTTTCTGGACAGAATCTTATAGAAGTTAATTTGACACGGACTTTAAGGTAATTTCAAACACACTGAGATGCTGAGAGAGAGACCCTGACACCACCAGCCCTTTCTTTCTTTTGCAGCAGGCTTCATCCCCCGTAGAGCAAGGAGCCAGGCTAATTACACTTCCACGCAAAAGCATCTGTGCTTTCAGCAGTTCCAGCAGGTAAATTTTAGCTTGATGCAATTCAAACTGCTTGAAAAGTTTACATTCCTGGAAAAATAGAATTAATTATGAAAAACCTGCTGGCAGGCAACTAACAAGAGAATTGCTAACAGGTACCAGCAGATCTTACATATCTAATTTTTCTGATCTGTGTCACAAAGGTAATATGATTGCAATAAGCACTAAACGACCCCAGTAAGTGTTTCGGATGTCATGTAAGCAGTGTCAATAAGAAGTTCCATGCAGCTAATAAAATATGTCAGCTCTTCAATCTGCTGTTTTACTGACCTTGAGATTGTCCTATAAGAGGCATCATAAATAAAACAGTTGTGTTATAGGTAGGGATGATGTGATATATGCACCATCCCAAATGAGCTCAGAGGAAAAAAGATTAATGTAGATAAAAGGTATTCTTGTGTACAAGATGGAATGTGTGTTTCTACCTAACCCTCATTTCTCTGTTATTTAAACAATGCTGCTGCTTTCTCCCTGCCCACCCCAGAGCTCTGACCAAGAGAGGAAGAACAGTTTTGAAAATCTGTGTGAAGTTAATTGACCTGTTCAGTTGCTCTGTTACTTTTTTTCCACGTACTTTGATCCAAGATTTAGCCCTGCATCCAGCAGCCCTGACTAAAGTCTTCTAAATGGACTTTTTTCCTTCAGAAAAAAAGGATGCTGTGGCCTGTGCTGCTCCTTGTGCAAGGAGAACAAGCCCAGAAATGACTGAAATCCCTCCTCACAGCTTTCTGTCATTGCCTCAGTCAAGAGTGGGAAGAAGGATAGTAATTTAATACAGTGAATGAAAGGAACAAAAAATAAAGTCACCCAACAACAGGGTACAGTACAGGTTTGAAAGATCTTTTCTTTCTGCATTTCATTTCTTCCAGCATCAAAGGGGAAAGAGCATGAGATGCTTAATTAGGAAGTTCTTCCAAATTCTGCATAAATTTCCTTTTGCCTATTCTTCTTTAGTGCTAAGTCTTAAGAACACATTCACAAAGGGGCCAACCTGAAGAAAACAAAGTCTCATACTGCCAAGACTTAGTAGGACTACTTGAAAGAGTAAGAGGACTTGCCACTTTTATTTTCCATCTCTCCCACATAGTAGCAGCAGCTGCAGCAGCACAGAGTCACAAGAGGCAGAATTTGATTGCTACTGGTAAGTAACACCTCGGCTCCTCCAAAGGTTTGCACTTTGTTATTCATTTTACAGATTCTTCTGAGGTCCTTTCCAGTGACATTAGGCAGGTGTTTTTAAGTACTTTCACAAACTAAAGAAGAGTGCCATCCTACCAGCAGTTTATGGTAAGCTGTTTAAGGAGATTTGCCTATGAAGTAAACAAGGATGGGGGTGCACAAACAGCCAAAATAATTTTCGCTGCATAAAAGCTTCCTTGAGAGTTATCTTACTTTTGAGAGTGAATGACTGCTTTCACAGTCACCTGCTACCTGAATTGTTTTTTCAGTCTTTCTACCCATTTCCAAGTACTGGGCATCCCCACAAAGCATTACTTCCGTGCAGAATTTCTAGATACTGGGTACTGAGAAATCCTATGCAATGGGTTACAGGGAATACGCAGGTTAACTCCACATTGCACTGCACCGTCCATGAATCATGCTGACTGCATTTAACCTACTGCAGGTGGCATGCACGAATGTAATTTCTATCAAGCCCTGGCCATGCTCTACTGAAAGTGCTTAAATTATACAAGTGCAGAAATATCAGCCTATCTAGAGTATATCAGACTGGTATGCATGGTTTGGTTTGATGAAGCCTGGACGCTGAAGCCCTCCCCTGAATTTATATGCTTGCAATTATTGAGGAAACTGCAGCATTAACATACACACATATATATAGTAAATCCACCTAGATTCGTGTGGGGAAAAAAGGAGGCAAGAAAATCAGAATTTACAAGCTTGGAGACAAACAGCAAAGAAGTAGGCAGTTCAGTAGCACTGCAGCTATCAGCATTGCTGTATCAAGCCCACACACCAACCTATCTCAGTCATACTATTCATTTCTTTGAGTTTAAAACAAACTCATCCAAACACTGCAATGTCTTGTGCAGATATCACTAAGGATAATGACAGGATAAGGGAAGTTAAATTTTTTTACATGTCCTTATAATGTTGTATTGTTTTCATATTCATCTAGAAGACAGTATTTGCTTGTGATTTCCAAAACTGGAGTTTGATGTTGTTTTCCAAAAATAAGATTTTGCCATCAACTTTACCTAGGACATTTTTGAACAATATGCAGTATCAAGCAAGAGCTCAGAGACTCCATTACCTTTGCTAACATCATGCAGGAAGAGAGGAGAATTGATTTCTATGGTCTCATATGATATTATGTTAAAGAAAGTTAACACTTTAAAAACATTAACGCATAAGTGACCAACATGGAATGAGTTGAAAATTATCCTTAATGAAGAATGCCTGCAATTGTTAGGTTTATTCAGGGTTTTCTGCTGCAAAGCAGACTACAAGAAATGGGAGAGGAAAAAAACACACAAAAGAACTGCAGAAAACGTTGATCTAAGGGCTGCTGCTTTTGCTACTTGAGATCTGAAAAATGACAAGGAAGGTTAAAATAATCAGCAATATTATAAATACTACTTAAGACAGCAGTCACATATGGAACATTAACAATGTAGATGGATTTAATGAAAACTGAGATCAGGGAGTACATCTGTCATCAGCCAAATCTACAAAATATTTTCCTCAGAAAATGAAATGTAATGATATAAGTGCTCATTTGTAATAGAGTTATAACAACTCCAAATTGTAAAACTAGTGATGGTTTAATGCATTTTGTCAGCTAATGTTAACCAAACAGACAATTCCTATGACTATTTCTTTGAAGAGAACAGATTGTGCGGTAGGTCATAATCAAGCACACATCCTTAGATTAACAGCTCCAAAGTACCAAATACTTCTCTAAATCTCCCTGTAATGCAAAACCAAGTGTGATTTGTCACACCATTTCAGCCTCCACTACAGCTAAGATAGCAGCGTGGATTTTTTCAAGCTTCACAGGAGGAATATTAAAACAGATAATGCTAGCATGCATTTTGAAGAATAATTCCCAGTGCTTGCCAAGTCATGCTCTTGGTGGTATCTGCCAGCATGGGAGGGATGTGTGCTTAAGGGGGCCTGTGTTTCGTGGTCATCTCAGGCAGGGGGCTGCAAAGTTCATTAAATGATCTTATCTCGCTCTGGTTCTGTTCAAAATAGCCTTGATATGATGAAGGATTTATGTTACCCCCCACTTCAAATAAAAAGTACCAAGGGATGCATTTCATTACTGCCCTGTGACACTGGAGAAGCCAGGGCTGCAGTTGTTATATTCCTCATTTGTTTGTGTCATACAGAAGATTTATTTGTAGGAAGAGTTTGCCTCCAAAGGTAAGTCAGAATTTGTTTTCTATAGCAGCTTTATCATAATAATGTAAATAGAAATACATTTGCCCTCTAACTAACTCTCACTAAATTATATTGTAGGAAAGATGAGAGTGTGAGGAAAATGCCAGGGAAGAGTGCCCAGTTTAGCAGCATTCTAAGGAAGCTGAGTAGTATTGATACATAAAAAATATTTCAGGGCATTTTCCCTGTCGCAGCCCTGGACAAAACATCGGGCATTATGGCCGCATGTTGTCAGCTGATGGGCTAAATGATTATCAGCGTTACACAACCTTTCCTCCTCAAAGATTTTAACAGTCATCTGCTTTTTAAGGTAAAAATAGAAGCTTTTCAAATGAAACAGGACCAGTTTCTCTGGTATGGTTTGTCAGAATGGCATCACCTAATGAGGAACGTGAACCCCTGGCAGGATTTCTCTGCTTCTTTGATCCTAGAATTTTAAATCCTGCTGTACCTTCCCTTAAAGAACGTTCAAGATTTTTAGTCTGCTTTGCATAATTATTAATTTCTGCTATTTACTTATGACCCTCAATTCAGCAATTCATAGGATAGGCTTCAAATGCAGGGGAGAAGGATGGCGGGAGATGTAGCTATTGGAACAATAACTGATCAAACAGAAAAGCTTGTGGAAAACGTGGAAAGTTGAGAGAAGTTTGTAGTAACTGGACAAACGTCAATAACACTCAGGAAAGATATTTGTATATATTGCATTCCACGATACTTACAAGTACTTCTTCATCTGATGTTTGCATCTGTGTAACAGATGCCACAAGTGAGCAAATGGAGCCGGGGAGAAGCGGGGAGATAAAGAGAGAGAAATTCAGCAAGACAGAGTGTCACGAGCAGTGGCAGAGAAGAGCAGATTGAGCAGGAAGCAGAGGGAGATTTTCCATAGGCAGCGCATGAGTTGGGGAAGTCAACTGGGAAAACCTCTGCAAGAGGAGGAGCGAGCTGCGCCTGCCAGGCCGGGCTGGGAGCCCTGGGCTGCCACTGCGGCAATGGGACAGAGAGGGAAGCTCAAAGGGGAAAACAGCCCTTTGAGAGGGCCTGGATTAAGGGTAGTGAAGAGACCTTCTAACTGGAGCCTTCCACTATGGGCTGGAGCAGAAGAGCTGGCAAAAATAGCTCTGGAGAGATGATAAAGATTTTATATATAAATTTTATATATAGAATAAATAATACATACATATAAAATATATACATATATATTTTTTTAAAAAGATGGATATAATAGACA
The DNA here is from genome assembly GCA_013389825.1 of Crypturellus undulatus. Classification (NCBI taxonomy): domain Eukaryota; kingdom Metazoa; phylum Chordata; class Aves; order Tinamiformes; family Tinamidae; genus Crypturellus; species Crypturellus undulatus. The sequence goes on from VWPW01031921.1 coordinate 161,668, forward strand.
CGGTAATACCACATAGCTGCCAGGAGTCTTGTCATACTATGTTTCTTTCACATAAAGATATTGTATGAGAAAAGGTCCGCATTTTGTAACAGTTCAATGCATTTTAAGAATAGTTGCTCCTGGGTCTGAAAAAATGGGGTCAGACCTATCAGTATTTCACAGAAAGGCAATAATGAACTGTAGGAACTGCAGAAGAACAAGGGGAATGGTTGAATGTGACACTGCTGCAGTGCCTGTACATCAGCATTCTCGTGTTTTTATTTGCACGCTCCAGAATGGTTTTGCTAGATGCACAAAGGTAATTCATGCATACAGGTAACTCATATTAACATTAATCAGTCACACGTCGATATAGTTGCTATTCCTGTACATGGAAAAATCCCACTGCACAAAGACGTCCTATTAATTTAGTTGCTTATTCCCAGGGGGCGATTCCATTGCTAAATATATGTCCAGCTTTCACTTTAGTTCCTGATTCCACTTTAAATTCTGCCAAACCAGAAATAATTGTTAGTGGAATAAGCTGGTTACCTAAAACTCCCTTACTTGATTGGAAACTGCAAACAGCGCTGTGTGTAGTTAGAGAAGCAAAATCTACAGGGCTCAAACACAAACATAAAGGAAGTGACATATACATGACAAGACACACATTTTCCCCTTCCCTTATGGATCCTCAGCAGAAGGATGGAAGGATCTTTTCCCCCTAAAGAGTTTAAACTAGTGTCTGAAGATTCAACCCTGAATTTGAAACCGAGACACTTTCTCACACAGGATCTTGAAGTAAACCTCAGTCAGCTCTTTCAGATATGCATTACTACCAGCTGTGAAAGCAGAAGATAAAGATAAATGACATAACCCAGATTCAAGTCAGTATCAAAGCAAAAACAAAAGTCATGACTGCAATTAGTAGTTTTATTTTCTAAATCAAAATAAGATTCCTTATTAAAGTCATACATTTGCATTAAAATACACTCTACTCTCCTATATCTCACACAATTTTTATACAACTATAAAATAAAGCACAATCACTAAGCACATTCCATGCAGAGGCAGATTAAAAGAAAAAAAGTGTGCATATAGTTCTAGGAGGAGGTAAAATACCCTGAAAAACAGTACAAAAAACAAACAAACAAAACAAAAAACAAAAACAAAAAACAAACAAACAAAAAGGCAGCAGCAATTTCAATATGACAAAGATAGGAAGATTTGCTACACCAAAGGGAAACAAGCAAAGAGCATGCATTTTAGCTGATGGCTGTAAACACTTTGGGTACATTCTGTGCTGGTTTGCAAGAACTGGAAAATCTAACCTCAGTAGAACAGTGAAGGCCAATATCATTCATTCTTTTACTGCCCTCTGCCATTTTCTGAAGCACAAACCCTCCAAGATGTTCATCAGAGCCAACGGTCGACATTTGTCTCCCCAAATATACATTGAGCCTTTTTTGCTATAATGAAACCTAGGTAGTGTCTTTCCAGAAGACAGCAAATGTCACCTGTAATCAACAGTCAGATGCTATGAGTCCATTGGGCTCGGTGGATTCAGAACTACGAGGCCATACAGAAATATCCCTTCAGTCTTGCTAATGCCAGCCCAGACCTATTTTCTGTTCCCACAGGAAATAATTTGAGGTGCTTTAGCTTTGCGATATCCAGATATAATACCTTTAACTGGTGTTCAGGAACTGGTGTATAAGGGAGGGGGAAGGTGGAAAGGAGGAATACCAGGCAATACATGCTATCATTTCCCTGGCTAACTGTACCATGCCATAGACTATAAGAACAGCAAACAAAAAAAATAAACAAAAACCACTTTCTTGTGTAGATACTTGGGGAAAGAAAAAGTGAAATAACAAGTTGTGTTCTTCTATAGAAAAAAAAAAAAATCTTCTTTTACATACCATTTTCTAGCTAAACAACTTGTGGCTTCCAGTTCTCCTTATGAAGCAGTATGTTTCCCTTGGTTGTAATGGTTTCTTATAGAATCAGTGAGTTCCAACTACTGGCTATTGATTTTTCTAGTTACAAAAAAGTCAAGATGTCACATCCAATTGATCTTACTTTCCTCTCTCTTGTTTTAACAATATTATTTTTAGAGTTCCAGATAACATTTGCAGTACCATTGCTTCCCTACCCAGAAAATGAATCCTTTAGCAAGTTATATCTAAATATTTTCAACCTGTTCTAAAATGATTATATCTAAAAAGTAAACTATCATCACATTCATCTTGTGTAGCATGAACCTTTTCTACAGTTTATTCAGCTATTCCTTTCATTTGTGAACAGCCGCTTTGCAGCCAGGGGGTCTGTCAAAGATGATTACCAGAAAGAAACTCTCATTATGGTCCTTTGGAAGGATTGTCGCTGGAGACTTAAATATAGCTTCATTTAGTCCTAAGTCTGACTTAAACTGGAATAGCTAGCTCCAATACCTATAAAAAGGCTGCTTACAACTTTACATGCTCTAACAATATATTCTACATGCTTTAAGAATGTGTTATATCATACAATGACATTATTTGTTCAGGTAGCTTTTGGGGTTGCTTAGAAACTACCTTCTTCGTTCTTTTTTTTTATATATTAAGGAGGTTCCTCTTGATGCATGATGCCAGAGAATAAACTGTGTTCCACTGATTGCTGCTGGTGCAAAGCCGCAGTACTTGTTCCTTTCCTCTGAATAAAATTACTTTCCTCTGAATAAAACTGAAGTGGAAGTGAGGAAAATAGAGAGCTTCTGTCACCAGCAGAAGATATTAGCACAGAAACTGTATCTCTGGAACACTGATAACGAGATCTTGTTTAGGTTATCACATTGGATACCCTTAATCAACCACACAACCTTGAGGGTTTAGTGGCAACAGTCTGGAAATGAACATAGGACTCCAGTGAATTCAAGCACCTAAGCACAGGATGCACAAAGGTGAAAGGAATCACACAAATTATTTTGGCAGGGTTGTGGTGTGATTCCTACAGCCTCTGTATGAATGCGCTCAAATAATGGGTGTGAAATAAATGTAATACAGAATAGGATGGTTTCACAGTTCAGAGAAAAGTAATAACACACAAGTGTTTCTCAAAGCCTTAACATAGCTGTGTAGAGGGGTCACTAAAACGACAATGCAGAAATTCAAAGTTCAATGGTTTTGATGTATTTTCAAAAGTTATCAGGTAATAGGAGGATAGAGAATAAAGATGAAGATTAAGGGGAGAGAACAGTAAACGGAAGGAGAGTTAAGGTAACTCTCAGCATCAAGACGTTTAGATGAGAACACAAAATAAAAGGTTAGGAAAGAGGACAAGTCGTAGCATACCTGGCCCAACACACCAACATACAAACAAAATTCACAGATAACGCACTCACCGAAGCACCAGATTCAAAAAAACAAACAAACAAAAATGTATAGTACTAAATACACTTCGTAGTTCCTGTTTTCTAATGTTCCTCTAAATATCACTGCACTATACATAAGATAACAATGAAATAGCAAAAATAGCAAGGAAAACTAATTCTGAATTTCTCTTTTGCTGGGTTTAAACGTCTCACCTTGGGATTTTTTACTGTGGGGGGAGAAGTGGGAAGATGAAGGGTAATGGAAAGAAGCAAAAAGAAAATTATATTTGAGTCATCAATGCAATCAAGCCAGAAAACTGAACACCCAAAATAGATTAGGAATATGTCTATTTTGAAAGTATATGCTAGGGCTCAGTCATGTCTTGTGGCAATTAGGTCCACAAATTCAGATCTTAATGTCATTCAGAAGAGATATTTACCCTCATATTGAAAAAAGAAGCATCCACAGTATATTACACAGGAATTTAGAAGGGCATTTATTATGCCTTCAAATCACCTGAGATTAAGGAAACAAGGAAAGATTACTTCCTGGCATGTCACTCCCATAATGTTTATTTTGAGCTTTGGGGATTTCTGGAGGCTTTGCTTGTTGCTGTGCAGAGATATTGTTATTCTCAGAGATTAGATCCTGCACTGGAAGGTCCATTAGCCTGACCCAGATTGTTACTGTTGTACTTTGTGTCATAAATTTCAAGATTACTCCTGGGTACACAGAAAGTATAGAGAGCAGTAACTGTTATTTGGGAAGATAGATTTTTTTGACATTGCTATACATTTAAAGATTTATAAAATATGTATCTTATAAACAAAAACTAACTCACATTAAGAGAGCTTTTTACCCAGAACTTGTTGTTCCCCAGAACAAATGGAGTTTTTCATCCATAGATGCAATTCACATTAAAGACAGATGCCAACACTACAGATGTCAACTATAATTTGTTCAGAACTAGTTAAAAAAAAATACCTTGTGATTTTTGATTCTGCAAATCTTCAGCGAAAATACACTGCTTTTATCATCTGGAGGCCACGAGCTGATTTACAAGGAAGGGAGGGTGTATAAGGGACAACAAAAGAGTTGTCAGAGAAAGAAGCCCCTTTAAAACAGCTGCTTGTGTTCTGTACTTCTAGCGTCTTTATTATTTGTCTCACAGATTCTCATAAACAGCTAAATCTCCAAATGGAATTACACAAAGATTACGGGTTCCTAGTTTTGCTTTTCTTACCATGCCTGGCAGGGGCACGGCAGCAGTTTCTTCAAGCTTTTCCAAGCTAGCCTGAAGGGACATGTTTACTAGCTCTCTGTGGCTCTGATTAAAATAAATTACAAATAATTGCCATGAATTCAAACAAGGCATGAGAGAGCCCTAAATACTTGTTAAAAAAAATAAATGTTCTGGAAAAAAAATTGTAATAGCATGTTCAGCCAAAACCGCACAGCAATTTGGAAGGTATAAAGTATATACTCATTTCCTATTTAATGAAGTTTTGAAAGTAATGATATGATTTTCTGGCTGTAATGTGGGATATAAGGGCTTGACTGTTAGCCCATGAAGAGTCATCCTGAGATAGACATTCTTCTCCTCTGATAAGATTTCCTCCTAAACTTATTTTTAGGATGACATTAAATCATCAAATGAAGAGCAGAAAGCACAAAATTGGATCAAAATATATGTAATCAGATAGATAGATATATTCAATAAAATTGTTCTGTTCTGAAAGTTACAGAAGGAGAAGCATTTAACAGGCAAACTGGCTTTTGCAAGCTAATATCTTATAAAGTTGTCTGTACAATTAAGTTTAGATATATTTAATTAAGTTTAGATATATTTAAGTGTTCTCCATTCCCAAATAAAACTAAGATAAGCATCATAATGGTTAACAGCAGATCACCAGAGCTCCTTTTCTTTATTGCTTTGGCCCTATCCTGCAACAGTCACTTCATCACTCTATAGCCATGGAAACTGAAAAAAAATCCACCAGTCCAGCTTATTTTTATATTTTATTTCATTTAGAATGAACAGAACAAGGTATCTTAATCATTAAACTGGAGAACATAACAACACTGCCCTACATCACAAGCTTAAAGGTCACAGCCACAGATGGAGGCGAGAGATATTAGAGGTGAACAGCTAGAAATATGAATCACTGCAAACAGCAGATTCCCAAGTGTCAGTATTAGGGATGAGAAGGTTAAAGTATGAATCATCTCCATTGTATCCTGATCTTGTGGAAAAAAAATATATATATTTTATGTGAACCCCGTGTTGAAAAAAAAAAAAAAAAACCTATGTTTTAGCCATCAACAGACTTGGGGGCAGTGTCTTGTCATAAGGATATTTTGCCTTTCTGCTTTACAGAAAATGAATAGTCAATACATACGTCATGAAGTACGGGGATGTGAAACTAGTGACCTGAGAAACTTCTGGGAAAAGACTATTGAACAACAAACCCGGTATCTGCAAAATGAGAAAGAACGTCAGCGAAGAAGTGCTCTGACAAAGTACGTAGTTTGGAAGCGTTATCTGAGTTTGTACTGTCATCCTTTAAATGTAGGTAGCACTCATTTAAAATCAGGCACTAAGACCTAAAAGCAAGCTTTATTTTCCTGTGATTTTTAGAAAGCAATAAAACTTCCCAAAGTGGTATGCAAATGTGTAAACCTGTGGCTATGATGAGGTTCACTTAAACCTTAGGGTTCTTGGTTTACTAAATGAACCCAAATTTAGGCATTTCATGAATTTACTGGGACAAACTCTAGCAGTATGAGTTTGTCTTGAACAAGAAGGTTCATTTCCGCAACAGAATGAGCACAGAAAAACCTGGCCCACCTTCACTCTATGGCCTTGTCTTCATGATAAAGGAGTTAGCTAAAATTAATTCAGATAGGTTAATAGGCACAAGGTAAATCTTTAAGAAAGGAGAGTATTGCCTGTACTAACTGACCAAGGTAACCATAATCCATAGCCATATTTACCTCAAGCAGACGAAAAGAGAAAAAAGATAGTCTGCTGCAAAGTCAGTACAGCTTTTCTTCAGACAAAGTCTTCAGAAGATGACAAGAATTTGTATAAAATCCCTTCATAGCTATCCTTAGATTAACTTTTAACACAATAGGAAGAAGAATGACCTTTCAGTTCAGGTTTAATTCAGGGTTATCCCTGAATTAAAGAGTCAGTCTCCAGCATATTTTAGCACTTTATAAGAACCAATTCCAACATGTCATGGCTCCTCAGACAAGAGATTCATGTATTTTCTATTTGAGGCAGGGACCTAAGCACTATAAAAAAGAAAAAGTGCCAGCTGTCACCTAAAAAACACCTAACAGGTATTTTTTACAGGTCTAACAGCAATTTCTTTATGCACGCTATTTCTAATCTAATAGTATCCAGGCAGCTACTATCCCTCCAGATGATACTTAAATTGAAGTCCTAAGCTGGATCTCTGGGAGGAAGGGACATGGAGACGCTGCGTGACGCTAGGTGGCAGCAGGCAGTCCCAGTGGAGGTGGCCGGGCCTGGCACAGCAGTGCTTGGTGCTTGAGAGGACACCCTGGAGGTGAAGGTGGACCATGATGCCCAGGCGGAAGGTGTCGGGGTCCAGAACAAACCTTCATTTGCCTTAGAGCAAAGGCTTCAAGGTCACAGAGCTTGCCAGCCTCTGTGGAGGCTGGGGAGATATACTGAAGTGTGAAGATTATAAATAAAATCTCCCCATAAAAAAAAAAATGCAAGCAAGATAAACTAACACCCGATTGGTGTTTGTTTCCCTAGGCTCAGAAATGAGTGGATGGAAAGGCTGGAAAAACGGATAAAAATGCTGAAGACCACACCTGAAGAGCCATCCAGCTGAAGATCCCACATTCATTACACACCAGGGAAAAAAAAGAAAAGAATGTGTGATGTAAAAGCTTAAGCTAGTTTTACTTCATGGCTTAAATGAGTAATAATTAGTTATCTGTCCTTGTTAAAAGTTTCATATGGGAAATGTCTATTGTCACTTTAAAAATTATTTATTTATCCTCTCACTTGATGAGTGCAAAAGATGCAAAGAGATTGTAGCAATCCAAAGTGTTCAAGATTAATAAATCCTAGTACCCTGATGCCTGGGAAAATTTTGGAGATATGGTATGTGTTCAGCAAATGTATTACCTGGACATTTAAGGTTTCTGTATAAACTGACGATAATTTAATGAAGTAGCTCTTTCAAAGTTGTTCAATGAATGTGAGGGGTTTTTTTGTTTGTTTGTTTGTTTTTCCTTTATACAATGGCTCACAATAAAGGAAAGAGAACATCACACAGACATGGCACGCATCCCAAATCACCAGTGGTACCAAACTTTTGGTGAGACTTACAAATTTTCTTAGCTCCTATATTAAATGTCTGCAAAGCTGGTAATACATATTCTGAGAAACAGACTCTCGTACATTGAGAACATTCACTTGGCATTGAGAACAAAAGCTCCTTAATTAATGGTTAATCCACTTTGGAAACATGGAAACACTATATTAGTAGAGACAAACTACTTGTGTTTTCATGAGGCAAACTAAATGTTACCATTCTGCTTCTCCACAGGGCAAGTCACCCTATGTAAAGCTCATCTGCAGTGACACAGATAAGTTCCTCCTGGTACAACTCCAGCTGAGTTGGCCTCAGCTGTTTTAGAGGGATGCATCTTTGCAAACCTCTGTCATCAGGATTTAAAAAAAAGAAAAAAAAATCCACAATCACACACGCACCAAAATCTTTGTCTAATCCAAGTATTCTCTGCTATTTATTCACAGCTGGTTTGTCCTGTTCCAAAGGTACCAAATGCCCTCCATTTGCCATGAGTCAAAAGTATTTATGTTTCTCTTTCTAATGCTTCATAAACAGGTGACGTTTTCTGTAGTAATATCAAAGCATTTCATTAGACTGATGTGAGAAAGTTGCTTCCTTTTTAGGGTGACTGCTTTGTTGCCACCAGAACACTTTATGCAATGTACCGCAAAATGAGTTTTGTTATGAATACAGTAAAAATCTCTTCCTTCGCTTGCTTAAGCCTTCAATCCCTTGTTATATGACCATGTCACTAGTTCTCTGATGATCCATATTGTTTCAGAATAGAAAGGCTTGAATTGCCAATGGCAGAGGGAAAGAAAGAAGAAAAATAGATGAAGAATTTGAAGCTTTAAATTATTTAGAACATCTGTTCTTTTTAAAGCAAAATAAGAGTGAGGAATGCTGCTTGTTCTGTCTTTATACACCACCTTTAGAATTCACTTTTGTACATCTCAAGGTCAAGCCAAATCTATGATGGGAGTTTAAACATGCAAATGATGTTTGGGGACCCTGAAAAATCCATTAAAATCCATTAAAAAGATGACCTTGGAATATGTACTCAGAAATCAAGACATCAGCAGGTATTACAAACTTGAGCAGAGTTTGCCTTCTAGCTGAAAAAAAAACCTGTTAAACTCGTGTTTAACAGTCTGGTCTTTTTTTGAGAAAGTTTAAGCAACATCAAACAGAAATACACATTCTTTTCCAGTCTGGAGGAAAAAACATAATTACAATATAGCTGTGCTTTAATTAAAAAAAATATAAAATGCGAAAGTAGATACCCAACTTAGTATTAGGTTTTAACCAAAAGTGAAGTTTCTTTGAAATGGCCAGTTCACTCAGTTCTCCCATCTTCTCTCTGTGCTTTCTGCTTACTGAAGCTCTACCAGAACTCTAATGTGAAACAGCATTGATCTTTACAGCATTTTAACTGAAAGTGGAGCTTGAACTGCAATAAGGACACAACTTTGCATCTCTTATTCCATTGCCTGAGTGACTGTACAAGGAGCACAGCAGATCTGGCATATCTTAGAAATGAATGAGGCACCTCAGAATGAGTTTTCCTTGCATAGATTAGATTCTTCTTCTCTCCTTTTTCATGAAGTGAAGCATAAAGAGGAAAATCTGTTTGTGGAGTAGATTCCATGCAATGCCAGGAAGTGACTACTATAGATAGTGGCTTTTCTGCCACCTAAGTCATTCATTGCAGTCTTGTATAGTTGCATCACAGCATAATACTTTCGCATTCCTTACTGAGGGAAGACACACCAAAATCATCTCTTTAAAATGATAAAAAGGACTTTATTCTGTCCAGACTGTGTCTTTTTCAGTCCAAGGCCACAGGAGTTCTGAAAACATATTTTCAGAATTAAGCCACATTTCTGAACTTTGCAATTTCACCTTTGGTGTCTAGATAAATTATTTCAAGCTCAAATTCTACTGTGCTAGATTCAGGACTTTGGGTCATGTAATCTTTATTTATCCAGGCACTAGTAACACATTTTGATTACAACCTCCATCACTTTTGAAGGGGTAATCTGCCTAGGAGTTTTATAAATTACCACCAACAAAAGAATCCAGACCAATAAATATAATCTACAGTCAATCAATAAAAATAAGACTGTGATAACATTAAAATTCAAGTCTTAATGTCAAGAAAAAAACTTAATCAGAAACTGGAGCAGACTGACATGAAAATGGTTTTGACAATTTGAAATCATAAAAATACAAATTTTTAATTTACCTGGAAGGTCATAACAGAAATAAAAGGTAGGCAAAAGAGTAAACTGTGTTTTCTATAGGACTCAGAATATAAGCCAGAAATAAAAGCAGTAAAGCAACTGGAAAAAGTGATCAGCTAAAAATTGATAAAATCATCAGGGTTGTGCAGAAACATGATTAGAAGGGACACTAAGATGCTCATCAGACTATTTTCCATAGAACTAACATGCAGTTTCAGAGGAGCACAGTTAATTGGTTTAAGTCTAAAAACTCAAATATTTAAAACAACTCAAAGAAACATGTCATTTCCCTCGATTTTTTTCCAGACACATTTTCACATTGCTTTTGAGTGTAACAGCAAGAGAGTGAGTCATGACAATCTCTTCTTATTATCTTTGTAATTAACATATGATAGTTACTTGCTTATCTTCCTAGCTTTCGTTATTTTAGCAATCTTCTCTTCATGCTGATGCAGCATAGCAAGATGCATGACACTTCCTCATTACAAATGCACGGTACAGAGCCGTTTTAAAAAAAAAGCTCATAACATAAAAAATAAAGTCATAAAGTGTTGTCACCCTCTTAAACAAACACTACGTAATCTGGACCCAAATCCTTTTAAATGCTATTTATGAGAAGTACCTTCTGTGCTAGGACAAGAGTGACAGATACTCCATTTTAGCTGTATTAATGGCCCTTCTAGTGCGTGGATAAGAGCTGACAGCTGTGAAGAATGATTCTGTCAGTAACTTAACAGACCTCTTACCAGTTGAGCCCAGACTGAGAGCGCTTAAATACAGTTCTTTTCTCCACAATCCTTCCTGACCGATGTCCTTTCCTAGCCAAGAAACTAATGTCTGGAGTTCTGTAATTAATGAGCAAATGAGCATAACTCAGCTGCTCTGTGAATGTGAGTGATACTCATCACCTTCAGCATGAAACTGCACGGCCACATGTTCCTCACAGCACCAGCCCTCTTGGTCCATACAATCAGGTGCCTTTGGGCCCTTGTGAACATTCAGAGAAGAGGAGGATGATCCATAGACCACAGTCTAAAGTTCTCATTGCTTAAGAAAATCCACCATATGACACAAGGTTCACCTGTTATAACCAATATTAAGCATAGCATTAACCAAAAAACAGTTAATTTCTTTCTAGAAAATACACTGGGCTTCATCCAAGGTTTGGATTCCAGGCTATACAAAAAATATCAGATAACAGCTGCCCCACAGAGTTGCCCCTGTAAACAGAGGGAGAGGAAAGGCAGGAGAAAGATGGGCCAGTCTCAAAGGTCACAGAAAAAAAAATGGTACCTAGTCCTGGCCAGCTGCTCCATGCATTGGATAATATGACCCATGCATGAAAAAGTCAGTGTTCCACCTAGAACTGAAACCCAGAGTTTCAGGAAAAAAAAAAAAGGCTTGAATAGAATAAATAAAATAGTAAATAAATGAAGAAATAAATAATAAAAGCATCTAAACTAAGCCCATGAGACATGTCAAGGAAAACACACTGATTGGCAAAAGAAATTACATCACTCATATAACTGAATTCTCACCTTAAAAGTGTTAGGAGTCAGATGAAAAATCAGATGCCAGTAGGCTGCCAGATTCACTAAAAGAAGGGAGTTAATTAAATCTGGGAGAAAAAAAAAAAACGGAATTCATATCTTCTGCAGGGAAAGTTAAGAGTGTGAAGAAGTAGTGTCTTAAATTAAGCAGATTTGGAAGAGGTGCAGCTGAAGACCTATGATTTATTACAGGTTCTCCTTTGAGTTCATCCTCTCATCTCTCTGTATGAGACATGGAGCTTTTCCCATACATCACAGCAATGCCTGTGTATACATATGAGCTACAAGGGCTGCTTAGCAGAAGCTACATTTGGGTGAGGTTTGGTCCCTAATCCATGGTGTTTTTTGGGCTTTTCTAGTGCCATAAAAGACCTTTCCCCACACTGAAAGATGTGCCAGCCCATTTCTTGCATAAGTGGGGCTCAGCTTACATCTTACAAAGAGGACTGGTAAGTGGGTAGTAAAGTTTCAAGGTTGACAACTGAACCTCACATCTTATGAGGAATATAAAGAACTATATTAATATAAAGTAGTCTTTTTGAGTGGTCTGTGAATTTACAAGAGTGGATTTATCTCCCATAAAATGATAATCCTGCTCACAGTGGCACTATGAGAAGTGTTGTCTGCATCTACTAATAGCTATTTCTAAAGTTAATAGAATAGTGTCACAGAGACTTAAAGACTGTCTTTTTTGACTTATACCTACCTACTCATTAGCAAAGAGCAGATTGTATTAGTGGAGGAGTAACTACTCAGTCTGCCTACTCATTTAAAATTCATCCTGCCTTTTAGGATATGTATTACTAATACAAGCACATCCAGAGTGCTCTTCAAAAAGCAAGAAACTCCCTCACCCTCCTCTGCAACCATTTCGTTGTTAGAAAGCACAGTGCAAGATTCTGGCTATAGCTGCCTTAAAAGCTCTGAGCCTTTCCCAGAGATTTGCTTCTGTTCCCACCTCCCTTCCTGCACATATTGCCTTTTCTTATCTCACTTCTCTCCTGTCCCAGAGGATTGAGTGGAGGTTGCTCCAGTGACAAGGGTCACTGGTGAAGTTTACTCTGAGATCTGAATGCTTTGTATTTCTGACCCTTTGCCCCTTTCCTGCCTCCAAAAGGAAAAGAACAAATCCACTGGGCAGCCTAATAGCAACCTGCCAAAATTCACTGTAGAAAATAAAGCTGGTTTTGAATTGTAAAACTGGTGAAGAGATTTCAGGAACCAACTCCGACTGCTTTAAAAGTCTCCTGCTATCTCCAAAACCAGGACATAATCATCAATACTACTTCTTCTCCTAACCCTGAGATGAGATTTTAATACCAAATGCCATCCCAGAACAAATTTTGATGGACCTTAAAGTCCTTTGAAACTAGCAGCTTATAATAGAAGTGCTGACACAGCCTTATCTGTGCACAGGGAAGAACAGTGCTGATATAATTACTGAATACAACCTATAATCGCCACAGTGCTCCAAGTCAAAAGGAAAATGAGAGGCTTTGCATAATGCTGAAAATCTGTCAGAGCTTTGATGTCACTCTAATCCTACACTACCTAATTGTTCATTTAATGCCCAAGCAATATGAATGAACCTTAACATGTCATTTAAGATTATTGTAATTAGAAAGGTTAGAGCAGAAACCAATTGGAAAGATAAATATGCTCTGTTTGACTTGATTTAGCCAAATTAAATGCTGTTTTCAGAACACCTAAACAGCATTTTGTGATTTAGGCCATTTTTTAAGGGAAGGTGTGGGAGATTATCAAGTAGCCCATTCATAACTAAAAGCAAACAGAAATCATCTCATATAATCCGTGTATTGTTTGCAGGTTATTAATAGGCAATGCTACACTGAAAGCCAAATCCCAGGATAGCTTTTTTGCTCATGGAGAGCAGCTTCAAAGCTGTGGATAGGCTGTACCAAAAGCAGTGAGGTTGATTGCTCCCATGAACAGCATCAGTCTCTCCCCAAAAGGAGAGATGCAAGAGGTCTCTCAATGGATATTAGAACCACACTTGCATAGATTTAAATAATAAAATGCTACCTGAATCCCTAGGCACCCTTTTAAATACTTCCCAGCTTCCTAAAATCAGTAGCAAAACAAGCAGCAGCCGGTGAGACGTACTAGGTCTCTTTTTCCATCCCTTTGGAACCTGCAGAGACTCTGTGGGACTTCAGAGACCTTAGTAGCAGGTGCAAAGAGGAGCTCTGCACTCAAGCCAAGCCCTGCAGTAGACCCTGGCCCTTTACACGAGTCAGTTTTCTTGCTCCATTTCTCTGCCCTGACCTCTTCCATGCACTGCCCAACCTTCAGGGAGAGCTTTGCACTGATCTTTAGGTTTCACTTTGCTGAGCTGGAAATTTTTGAAGACAGGAGACAAGTCTTTTCCTGAAACTTCCTCAACAGAAGCTTGCGTCTCCATCTGCCCTTTAACAAATAAGTCCAGGCAGTAGACACTGGTACTTGCTCCCAAACCTTCCTCGCTCACGGCCATGAGCTGTGCCCTGCTCTCTGCCTCCATCCTCAACTTCTTCCTTGTGGGAGCAGAGCTGCTGGGGACTCTGCACAGAGAAGCAGGTCAGAGAAGCTGATAAATAGATATACGCACATTCTTACTTGGGTAGTTTTCAGCAAGATCAAGTCCCCCGCCTGCTTCTCTCGCTGCTCATGTACTTGTGGAGGAAACAGCATAGCGCTGGCAGAGCAGCTGATGGAGAGCAGAGCCACGCAGCACACAATTCATCCTGGTTATGTAAGCCTATCAAGTGGACTTCATTCTGAACATGCCCAAGCTATTTAACATGCTACCTGAGTGCAAAAGTATTTCATTAAAAATGCTCAATCATTTAGTTTAAAAAAAAATAGTCAAAAGCACCAAACCACAACGTGTACCTAAAACCTATATTTTGTTTTATTAACAGGCCTCAAAGCATTTTAAGGTAAGACTTTTTACCCTATTCTTTCCCTGAGAAGGATACTAGAGTTAGGTAGTGTAGTTTGTCTTGGGAACATTCGTGGCCCGTGGTAGAGTTTGATCCTGCTCCCAGGCCTCTGCAGCAGAGCAATTCCCTATCTACCAGGAAGCAGTAGTGGCCTACCTGGCACAGCCAAAATATACCCAAGCCAGCCAAAACATTGTGATCAGTTAGTGCTTACGTGCTTATTCACACCTCATATTGCATGCCTCAGCTCTATTGTTTACTCCATTCTTCCTTTTCTGGAAGCTGGTACTCTAAGCTAATCAAAAAGAGAAAATCCATCCTAGACAAATATTAATGGAAGTTTTGTTTCATTTTCTTGGCTTGGAGGACTTTGACACCTTGCTCAAACCATTTGCTTTTTAGTCTCTCTCCTCAAGAACATCTTGTGCAAAACAAATAAAGAAGGAAAATCTAGTATTTACCCAGTTTAACAGTGCTGTATGAAAATTGATGCAGACTGAATTTTATCTATGGGGATAATGTCTATGGAATCATTTATGGGATTTTCTATGAAATTATGTCTATGAAAAGTTTTAAATTGGAGTGTCTTCTGTACAAAGAAGTCATTCACCCAACACGCTTACATTAAAACAGATAATTCAAGACAGTGGCCATCTCAGGTCAGCAACTGTTCCATTCAACCAAATAATCCTCCTTTTGCAATTGCTATGAACACCACTCATTATTTTTATGACTATGATGACCTTGATCTCTTCTTTTACAACCTCATTAAGTTCAAGAACAATATTGTTCAAGGAAGTGCTAACAGAGCCCTTCAATGTCACAGCACAAGTGACCTGAAACATACATGGTTCTGTCTGATCAAAGTGTCTTTGATCAGAAGTAAAAGATGTCTTCCTGGTTTATTATTGCTCTACTTTCATATCTTGAGAAGGATAAGAAAACACATAGCAGAGCTAGAAGAAGGAGTGATCAGCTAAGGAGCTACTACCTTTTCATCTAGTGAGTCAGAATCATCTTGGAATAGCTTCATGTTCAGTTGTCTGTTATTCTCAGGAAAGACTCTGGAGACTTGAATCAAAAAGGCCAGGTTTGGGCAGGTAAGTTCAAAAAAAGACAGCAACTGCACAACTCTAGAGGAGCTGTTCAGCTTAAATCTTCATTTTAGCCTGGCTGTTCACCGCAGTTCTGCTTCTTGCTGCCTGCAGCTGGCCCTGCCTGAGCTGTTGGACGCTTTGCCCCAGGTACCACCACAGACACAGACACGCTAGCAGACAAGTCCTCTGACAGGGCCTGCAGTGCTCACACACACAAGAAGCTCTCCTACAGAACAGAGTATGGGCAGAATGGAGCCTAGTGCAGGAAAAAAAAAAAAAAAAA
>VWPW01031921.1:177675-240026 GCA_013389825.1 Crypturellus undulatus
GAAAGAAAGAAAGAAAGAAAGAAAGAAAGAAAGAAAGAAAGAAAGAAAGAAAGAAAGAAGGAAAGAAAGAAAGAAGGAAAGAAGGAAAGAAAAGGGGCAAAAAGTTTGCTCTTTTTCACCACAGCCCTCTCAAATTTTGGACTATATCCCAGTGAAAATTTAACTGCCACACATTATTTGAAGTCAGTTGTGTCAGAAAAAAAATCACTGTCTGGTATCTGAATATATATGTAAACAATATATGAAAGGAAAACTTATATTACACTTATTAGCTGCGGACAAAATCTTCACACAAGCATACACATACCTCGGGGAGCTGGAGGGAAGAGGCTTTCTGGGATCTCTTGGAAGTCTCACAGCTCTGCTGTGAAGCAAGGATTCAGCAAGGAGCCATAGCCTCATTGACAAAGGGCTACATTACCCATATTTTATTGAAGGATCAACCCTATGGATGACAGGACCATAACATTTCAACTTGCAGAGACTGTTTTCTTTGTGTTCACTTTTTTCCCTCTTCACAGAAGCTGTCAGATCACCTTTAGCAGATGATTTTTAGCTAACAGATACACTGCAACTTTTAATCAAACAATTAATTTACTATTCCCTATGATATTCCAGTAATAAGGATGGTGACCCTGTACAATGTTCTGACATAATCTGCCTCCATAGAAAACTAATCCCAATTAATTGCCTTGTTAAGCATGACTCAGTCTCAAAGAGACAATTAGTAAAGCACATCATGGTGAATGACTAGAGCTTCCTGATACTACAGCCCAAATTACACCTCCCCCAGTTGTTAGACTGTGAGACCTACTGCTATGTCTCTGTTTTGTGATGTACACGGAAGAGTAACTGGCAAAGATGAAAAACAGTCCTGATTAGTATAAGAGCAAGAAAGAAAAGGGTAATTGTAGCTCTTCCATGCATTTGAGGCACTTAACCCGCCAGACCACGTCTGTGGAAGGCAATGAGTGCTGCTCTCCCCTTGAGTCTCTGCTCAGGCCGTCTCCCTGCTGACCTTTTATTATTTCCCTGATTCAGCTTTATCAGGCCTTCAACACCAGCCTTATGCCCCACAGATCACAAACCATCTCCTCTGCTTCATCAGGGATCCCTCACACATTCCCATTCTCCAGAAGGGTCTAATTCATATCTGTAGATCTTTGAATGATGACTGTCATGATTATGGAGAAAAATCAGGCAGTGCTAACTGAGCTGAGTTCCTAATCAAGGTCAATCTCGCCCCAGCTCAGAAGACAGAAGAGTCAGCCTTCTGGTGAGAACAGGGATCTGCTCTCCTTTACACTTCTGAATGTTTCTGCTGTGTGGGGGGGACCTTCTTTACCACTCTGAGGTTTTCATGTCTTGCATGTCCTTGTTTCTCACAGGAGAGGCTGATTCAGAAATCAGTTTGATAACAACACAGTGTCACTAAACCAATATCTCCGTGGCAGTATGATATTAATCTGCCTTCCTCACAGGCAGGAATAAGTACGCAACAATGAGGAACATCCAGCACATGTTAAACTATCATACATCATTTTCCTGTTAATCCTTTTCTCTTCACAGTTTTATCTATGCTCATATTGATTGGTTTGAACTATCAGACGTCTCATGAGACAAGGATCCTCTCCTGCCATTTTTCTCCTCATGCATTGTAGAATGTCTACCAGAATCTATAAAAATTATATGAGAAGTAAAAGTAACATGTCACTCAGATACTTCTTGGCATTCATTATTTTTACAGTGCCACTTCTGAACAGCCTCTCTGGCAGCAAAGAAGATCTAGTTCTGAATGATGTGATTTTGACAGTCCTTAATAAGAAACAGACGGCACATGTATTTGTAGTAATGCAGGTGGCTGGATTTGACTCTGCTATTTCATGGGGATGCAGATGCTACTCTGATTCAACTACTGGAAGAAAAGGAGGAGCAGGAGATTAAAATTTGATGTTTATTTTGGCAAACTGTGCATCTGGATGAGTCTCACTTGGTGAAGTGCCACTTCAGGATGTTGTCATCTAAAACTGATTTACAGGAAAGGGTAGTAATGCAGAACTGAGAAACCTTCAGAAACAGAAGAGCTTCTGGGTTACAAACGCCAAATGGAAATAAGCACCATGCTCAACACTGAAGTAGCAACAGCAGCAGAATACCATCATGAAATCTCTCCTTAAATTAAACAAGCCACAGGTGCATGAGAAAAAAGCTAGCCTCTTGTAGTGCCCTGGTGGCTTTGATGTTGATTTGTCAGATTGTTAGAAAACTGTGGTGATTGACAAGACTGATATAAAACATATTTGTGTGCCCTCAAGATGGGTAAATGGATCAAAAAGAAAAGTAGCTTTATGAACAAATCCAAATAAAATGTTTTTTCCTTGCAAAATTATGTATAGAACATTACCTATACTTTCAGTTCATCTTTAAGACCAGTAGTACAGTGTTAATAAATAGAGCTCCTTTAACAGATTCAATTGAAAAGCTCTATAGGGATACTGATTGAAGAAATGTTCTTCATGGTATCTTGTTTGCTATAACAGTTCTGTACATTAGTGATATTTTATATAAATACACTTCTAAATTCATTTTCAAATCTATTTCTATGCCTACTCATGCATTAAACATGATGTCAAGAGACATCTTTCATTGTTAGACCCAAGATACCTATTTTTGAACAAATGTGAGTAGGGGAAGAGTGTATGGATTGCAAGATCATGGAAGACAGGAAAGAGTACATGAAGGCAATAAGTCAGGGTGAGGTTGGTATACCAGGAAAATGGGGTTAAATCTTTAAGCTGATTGTGGAGATACGTTCATCACTGAGAGGAGTTTTAAACTCCTCAGGCACAGGCTCTTACCTCTGTCCCTCACATCACTGTATAATGAACTCTTGAATGAAATGGATGAAAGTCACCATTAAAGTTGTACTGCAATGTTACACAGAGCATTTGAAGAGAAAAGGTCCCTCTGTAACATTTTCAGAGTGGCTGCTAAGGAGATTTTATCCATTCTGTTTTTATTAAATGCTACTAGAAGGATTTTGTAGATGGCCACTATAGAATGTCCTCCAAGCTAGGAGAGATGCTCCTACACGATTCTCCCTAGTCGTCTCCACACACAGAGTAGGAGAAGGCAGTGGCTATTATAATAGGCACATGGATGCTCTTCTGCCTTTTGCTGAAAATCGGTGCTTTCTGCTGCCTCCTAAACTTGTAAAAAGAGCTTCTGATTAGAGAGATAAAAGCTATGCATGGAAGTACCAGGAGGGGTCACTCCAAGTGTGGAGCTTACTCAGCATGGGACTGCACCTGGACCTTCAGCAAGTCCTCCAACAGCATCTTTCAAAAAATAAACTCTTTTGTCAAATATTCTTTTCCTGAAGAGGATGAGTGCAACACCAGAAGGAAAATAATAGTATAATTCGGCTTCAGCAGAGCAGCTGGACTAAGAAACTTCCCTACACTCTACAGGCCACTCCTAACTATGTGTCACAGTTCAGCACACCTTAGGTTCAGCAGTACAAATACCTGTGACATCAAACTGTAATGAGGATCTCAAAAATAATCTGTCTTAAAAAGAACTCCAAGGAGTCTTATAGGTAAACTTTCAAATACGAAGTGATTTATTTTGAAAACAAAATGACTGTGAGTCCAAAGGACTTTAAAAAGAGGCATTCATTGTCATTTCTCTGGCAAAACATGACTGGGAAGGAAAAAAAAGATGCATCTTCTCCACTTTCATCTTCTTCTGCAAAGACTTAATTGAGCCCTGAAGCTATTGTCCTTTTGACATCTTTAACTCATTAACAGGAAATTAGCTCTCACTTTATTTGTGTCAGTACCATGCATGACCTCTCCTTGAACAGACAGCTCTTGAAAAACAAGACTGATTCTCATCTTGAACTTGAGCGGGAAACAGATTTTTCTAAACAACAGTTAGCAAGTTTCCATTAATACTTATCTGACTGGACACACCAATAAAAGATCATGACACATCCATTATTCTCATGGGATATGTCTTGAGGAAGCATATGCAATGTAGGTGATTTTGGAACACACATACTCCAAGGAGAAAATGCACTAACATACACACAGTTAAAAAGTCATGCCTTTTACAAATTGAACATACCTGCTATTTTTATCAGCTGATTTGGTGGCTGACTTGTTTGCCATGGTTACAAAGATTACAATTACCTCAAAGGTTACAATTAGCTCAAGGTATCCCAATGTCTGAGCAGTGCGGACATTTGTACAATGTGAGTGAAACCTGAGAAACAATGAGATTACAAAGCAAGCATACAAGTGTATCTGTAATTATATCTGTAATTAGCCTCACAGAGAAGTGCAGATTCATCCTGTTACTCCAGAAGCTGTTATGACATCATAAGGAGTGATAAGGAAATGTTTAAAGAATTAGCATAACTATCTTTAACAGAAGAATACCTGTCTCCTTTTCATCTGATTACCTTGACCATGAACTTTCCTTGCATGCAAAACCTATAGTTAGACAACCCCAACCTTTTAAAATTTCCTCTTCTAACATTGTTTAACTCTGCAAATTTCAAAAGCTTTTATTTCCTCCTCAAAAAACACATGCAGAAATGCCTACACTGTCACACTACTGAGTTGCTCAAAACATGGAGATGAGCCTGTGAACTATCATTAGGTTAATACAGAATATCAGACTGATATTTGACAACGCTGACCCAAGGTTTGAATTCCACGAGCTTATGGAGAAGAGAGTTATATATCATCTTTAAAAGATTCAGACAGCTTTCTTTTCTTCCTGTGGTATGGATATAAAAAAGATGAAAAACACGATCTTAATAATGGTTTTGAAGATAGCCATTTAACTATTAGATGGGCAGACGCATTTTCTTGAAGCCATTTATATCACTACTTTCTCAGCAATATATTTGTGAACATCTTTATGTTACTCATCACCTCACATATATGAATGAATATAGGCTCATAATACTTCATGGAAGGGAATACTTTCATCTGTGTTTTATAAATGGAGAACTGAACCACAGAGATATGAAACAACTTACAGGTAAGAGGGAGTTAGCACTTTTTGGATTATATGCTTGGAAGAACTGTAATTTGCCAGCCTTGTGTACCATATTTTCAAACAGATAACTGGTTATAGCGCACTAGGTTGCAGTTAGATTGCAGCTAAGGGATTTCAGTCACTATTGCTCAACACAAATACTTGGATTTAATGGGATTCTCAGCATAAATGCACACTAAAAGGAGAGAAACTGCATTTAAGAAGTGAATTAAGGTAATTGTAATTGATACTAATAGAACTGGAAAAAAATGAATGAACTGACTATTGTAATGTAATGTTTTTGAGATTTAATCTATGCTTCTGAGAAATCACACTTTATTCAGGCAGGCAAATGGCACCATGACGATAAGACCCAACACTGACAAACTTAAGCGTCTTTGCTGTTTCCATACCCCTCCTCCCCATCTATTAGGTTTTAAAGAGCAGCTAATTTTTGTTATTGCACTTACCCCAAAGCACTGGCTTTTAACCTTTTGCCTTACAGAAAAATCAGACAGAAAGCTAAAGGGAAAGCAGGAATTTATTTTTTTTTAATTATTATTATTTTAACGGGCATCTCAAAACAAGGTAATTTCTGAGGTTCACTGCTACTTTTTGTTACTAATAATGTAAAAAAAATTTAAACAGTGATTATCATTGCAGAGCAATCCTCAACAAGTTAATGTTTGTATGAAAATGGACAAAATATATTTACCACTGATACATATTTCCACAAAATCAAACTTTAAAGAGACATTAGAGAAAACAAATATGCTGTGATTACTCATAGCATGTAAAAGCTTAACCCATGTTTAAGGCCATAGATTTCATGGAAAAATCTTGTTCACTTGCTTTGCAATGACCGAGTGGAACTGTCCATCTAAATGACCTAGATTTTCTGTAATCTTTGGAGACCTTTCGATGAAAAGGTGTTCAAATATTATCTGCTAATTATTATTTAGAATCACTAACCTAAATCAAAGTTGACAGAATTGAGTACCACTCAGTTTGCAAGTCTTATTCTTCCTAAATTGTCCCAAGATATGGAGGATGGTAATTGTTTTGAAGTTGTTTTGAGGAAGATATGTTTGCATGTGGAACCTATGGTGGAAAGAGATAGGATCAGCCTTGGGGAGTAAATCATTAAAGGAGGAATGAATTCCTCTGGGAGATTAGTGCAAGCTACTCCTCACTTATTATGCCTTTCAGAGAGGCACTCTTTCGTGACTGAACTCCAAGAGCAAATTCAAACAGGACTGTAAAACTCCTGCCCTGAAAGAAATTTCAGAATCCAGCAAGTAAATCTGAAAGCCATTCACTGTATATATGTATATATGCCTTCTTCCTAACATGTCAATCAGTTGCAAACCTAAACTTCTGGCATTATATCACCACATGACAATCCTAGCCTTCATTTAGCAAAAATTCAGCAGTCTTTGTGAGAGCAGAGTTTGAAAAAGTGACACTTACATTTATTTTCAAAACAATGCCACAAAATGGATGGCAAAACAACAGAATACCTGAGACCTTTGAATCACATTTAATCGCATGGTGGACAATCAAACAGTTATTTCAAAAAGGCTGGTATTTCATAATGATGCAAATGATATATAAGAATATTATTTGAGCATAAGTGTAATAAGTCTCTTTATGCCTTTTTCTCCTCTAGCTTGCACCAGTTTAGTGACATTTATTTCATTAGAACAAAGCAAACACTAGAGCAGATTTTTTTTAAGTAAATCACCATAAACTTGCTTCAAACCTAAATAAGATCTGAGTTCATTAACCTTGTTTTAAAAAGACACATGAAATCTATATGTAAAATTCTGCACAAGTGCTCATTTTTTAATGGGGCATATAGAAACCCAGATTGATTAAAAATAAATCAAGCTAAAGATACTACCTCTTATGCCAGCTCCTCAATTATTCTAGTAATTGCATTTTGTTGATCACATAGATCTGAATTTGTGTCACTAACCAATGAGGAGAGTGAGAGGGAGAGGAAGAGGGAGAGCAAAGAATGGGCTTTAGTTTTAGTTCTGTATTTCACCAAGAAAATCCCTGTTAAACTAATTATTCTACACTTGCATTGCAGTGTAAAAGTTATAGCAAAGAAATATACAAAAAAGACAAGAAATATAAGCAGACCAAAAGGGGATAAATGAAGCTTATTAGGTAAGTGATTTTTTTTCAATAATAATAACAAAAACCCCAGTCTTGAGAATATTTACTTCTGCATATGGACTTTTGTTGTATTCTTGTACTTTACACCTTTCTTCTTTTACAGTTTTTCAGTTGTTAATTAGAAGTGGTATATCTATTTTCCCATAATACTTGTGTTGCACACAGTAACTGTTTTATTTACTTTCTCCCATATGTTACAAAATAATTGGCATTTATGGTTAAGTTTCACTGAATTCATTCTGTAATTTAATGAAATTTTTGAGGAGTCTATTCAAATACCTTTAATATCTTAATCTTTGTAATGTAGACTTAAGTTTGGCACTATCTTTACAGTACTGCAGTTTGAGAATGGTAGAATATAACCTTTATTTCTTATTCCTCTTTTTTATGGGTGGTGGTTCTTTCAAGTAGAGAAAACACTAATGTCAGGTTACTCTTACACCTGCTATGATGCTATGCTTGTATAGTTAGGACTTTCCATAGCACTGTCTACTGTGGTTTGTCTTGTGGAGCCAGACTACTACATGAAAGATGCAGGAAATTCACATGGAATTTCAGGTGTTCATGGTTATGCTGTCCCTCTGCTCCATGTTCAAGGCACAGGCCTTGATCTTTGCTAGTTATTTTTCACATAAATAACAAAATCAACATTACAAAAATTCCAGTATTTTTTTTATTCTACCATTGCACTGCATTCTGAATCCATATATTAAGAGCTGTATTGAACAAATTGAAGCAGAAAGAGAAATAGGTGATCCAAGCTGCAAAACATATCCCAGAATCTCTATTGCTTTTTAAAATAACAACAGTGGCACTTCTTACTTTCATGAGAAAAATTTTATGCTGTCAACTATTCCAACTACTGTCATACGTTAATTCTGCACTTTAGCTGCTCCCAAGAACATGTTCCCAAGAACATACTTTTTTAATTGATATGCTTAAAGGATGTGAAGGGGGAAACAATTCCTCAAACTGAAAAATGGGAGCACATCTTTAAACACTTCTAAGGATGTGAATAACCTCAACTCCAAGAGGAAACAGAGAATCCCTTCAGATGTCTTATCTTTCTCTAGGTTAACACATGGTAAATCATTCATAAGGGGAGGAAGTGGCTGATTCTTATATCCACTATGAAAATATGTCTGAGGGAGGAAAAAAAAAGAACCTACATTGCAAAACTACCTGTTTTACAAAGATGCTTTCTCTTTAGATTTGTTATATGCATAATGCTCTACATTATTACGCACTGTTGTCTGTATTTTAAACACACACATGCACACGAATCCCACCTGATCAGTAAAACATGCAAGCCCCATGCCAAGAGTGTGTCTGCTTTAGCTAATACCAGGGAGCCCTTGAAACTGTGAAACCTGATGAGTATGTGTGCAGCCCTTTGCAGCGCAGCAAGACCATTTCATGAGTCAGATACACATGTGTGTACTCCTAAAGATGTCACAGAAATATTTGCTCAAATATACTGCCAAGTAAGTAAAAAATGTTGGTTCTGTGGAGAAATGGGAAAGGGTTTGCTTTAATTTCATTACTTAATGTTTGAATTGGTACAGAAAGCTAAAGGTGATCGATGACTTAATTATAAATATACAATAAAAAGTAGATGTAGTTTTGAGCTCAGATGTGTATGTCAAATCCTTCCCACAAATTCAGGGTGTGTTGCCAGCCCAGCACTGAACAGTACATAGCCAGAAAAAGACCTTTTATTCATGGTCTTTCAATGAGAGAGCAGTTCCAAGCTTGTGTGTACAGATCAACTCCTTTAATAAGTAGGACCCAAAAGGCCTTGTGGGGTGTCTTGTGCACTTGCATACATAGGAACTTTCTTGTTCACCAAAGATATTCATTTTTGTTTCTATTCAAAACAAGCAAAAAAAATAATGTCAGTAGTAGAGATGTCTCTCTCAGCCTCCTCTCAGCGCTATCACTGAAGTCTGAGGACTTCACTTGGCACAGGAATATCAAGGGATTTGGGCTGAAAGCTATCACCATGATTCAGAGAGAGCCATTTCCTTTTACATTTCTTAACATTTCCCCCAGATACCATGTAGAGTAAAAAGAAGTTTTATATTTCATATACGATATGATGCTTACTTCAACTGCTGCTATATGTGCAGTGTCTTCTTGCTAGATATATAGGATACTTGTCCCTCTTCACTGTCTCAGAAACATCTTCTGAAGCACCTCTAAAAATACAGGTTAGTAAAGAGTTTTCTTTTCTTTTCTATGCAACCTTCCTGCCTGCGCTGTTTCACTGCGAATTCAGATCATCTTACTCCAGGAAAATTATAATGGATCATAATAACCTTTTTGTCCACCAGAATTTGCTTGTCTTTTTCAGATTCAATATCCAGCAAATTAGATCAGAGCAGATGAAATTCTTTTGTGACTCTTGTGTTAAAAGAATACATGAAATTCACCCGCCTGAGTGCCATTTATGAACTTTAATCTCTGGTTAAGCACAGAACAAAAACAAAAGCCCCTAGGCAATGGTATCTGTTACTGAAAGAGCAATTAAAACTTAATTTAAGAGGATGCTACTTCATTCAGTCCTTGACCTTTTTGAAGCTACTAACAAGCCAGGATAGCTGAGTAGATTCTTTGCAAGGAGCAAACAAATCAAACCTAAAATGCATGAGGTTTAAACTGGTGGCCCAGCTGTGTATGGAAAAAGCAGGTGCCATATTAGCTCAGCAGTTTCGTTCCTGGAATAACTATTTTATTTTTATTTTATTGTATTTTATTTTATTTTATTATATTTTATTATTTATTTTTATTTTGTTTGGTTTGGTTTGGTTTGGTTTTATTTTTATTTATTACCCATTGCAGCCCAGGAGCTGAACAGGAACTGCTGCCAGACTGGTGGGACCTTCTTCCCGGGCACTTTCTGCCTATGTCCAAAATATTTTACTGGTATTTATCATGTTCTGTGAACATGATAAATGGGCCAGGTGAGCAAAGCACAATATATATTAAAAAAATAACTTTAAGCCGCATTACTCCATGACATAGGTTGATATTATTGTTGTTTCCCAACAACACAGGCTCTGCGGCCTACTGAGGAACAAGGGACAGGGCCAGGGACAGATTCCTGATCCGTCAGTGCCTCTAGGATGTCCTTCACGGCCTCCCTCGTGGTCTGCAAGGCAGCTGCGGTGAGGGGTATCAGGGCACCCTGAGTGACAGGAGTCCAGCTCTCCGGTCTGGTTCATTACGCCTCTGGCTGTCTCTGAGCTGCTTCATCCACCCAAAGCCATGGCAAAGTGTTCAGAGATCGCTGCCAGCCGCAGCAAAGTGTTCAAAATGCTTGGGCATACAGCAAAACCTCCCCAATCCTGTGATGCAAAGTCAGGTTGCTTCCAAATGGACGCTTCTCTCTCCCCACAACTCCCAGATGGGTCTACTGGTCTACAGGGTCCCACTGAGACTGGTCTGTTCCCAGCTACCACCAGGCTTTTCAGATGGCAGACCTCTTCTGCACCCATTTTGGTAGTGGAGAAAGTCTTCTAAAACAAATGTAACCCTTCCGATCTACTCCAAGGTTACTCCTTCAGATGCAGGAATGAGATATGTGCAAGGCATAGGTTTTATAGTTTCTATTTATTGTGTCATCTTAATAATAAAAAAAAAAGGTTGATTTTTTTCACCTTAATTTCAATGTGGAGCTTGAAAGGTTTGAATAAATAATATCTGGAGCTGCACAATTATCCAAAATGTGAAACTAACCCTTTGTGGGAAAGTACATGAAAAATAACATTTCAATTTTGCTACATTCAGTGGTGAGTGATTCTAGTTTATTAGATCTACCAGATGTTTAAAAAGAGATTTAATGTGTATATGCATCTGTGTTCATACACATACATATTTGTATTTATACATACACATACAAATACACAGTGATATTTATAGTTATCTGTATCAAGTAGACCTACATGCCACATGTTAAAATATCAACCCTCCTGGCTTTCTATATGCACACTAAGCCATGTTGGCAGTATTTGATTCATGAGCAATAACGGAATAGTTCTTTCAGGTTTCTTTCAATTAAAAAAATATTTCCTAAAGGTATAAACTTATCTATGTTTGCATGTGACAAAAAAGGAGGCTTCTCTTTGTTAAACATTTACCACATTAAGCTGTAAGTGTTAGAATTAAGTAAATAAAAAGGGACAACATTGTGATTACCAAATTTGCTAATTTACTTAATGGTTTTACCAGGTTAATTGGATTTTGTTAATCTCTTTAGAATGATTTTTTTCTAGTCAGGTTCCCTTGAGGACTTTACTTGCAAAGAGAAGAAAAAGCCTGAGAGCTTTAGTACTCTGACATTTTTCTTTCACATTAAAACAAATTCTGAGTCTCTAGAGGGAACATTACCTCCAGCTACTTACTTTGTATGCACGTGCAAAAAAAATATGGCAGTACTTAAAAAGCAACATTCTGGTGAATTTCTGAGATTTACATATGAATACTCAGATATTTCTCTCCTAAGCACCAGAAAATCTCATCAGTCATTTCTTAAATGTCTTGAGTGCTGCTGTTTGCCACTCTTTCAGACCTGCAACCGCTATCTTTAAAGACCCTCCATCACTGCCTGTTCAGATGAAGTAGCTTCTGGGAAGCCTGAAAGGAAGCAGTTTAGAGCAATAAAGGACTTGAAACAACCCAGGCAAATCATTCTTGTTTCTGTTTAATTTACAGCAATTTGAAAGGAAGTTTTCTGTTTGTTCAGGTCCCACAAAAGAAAATCTGCCTGATTGGATCCAGGTCTGAAAGGCTGCGTCCTCCGCAGCAAGCCCACCTTCTCGCTGCTCCTTCCCTGCTCGCCCTGCTCTGGCAGCTCCTCCAGCAGGTTTGGCTAGGGATCTCCAGAAGTGACCATCTGCAGAGACGGGAAGGACATCAGGGTGCTCCCCTACCTGCCGGCCTGTTAGTGAGACGCCGCTTTTCCCTGGGAACTGAAGGAAAGAGCCAAAGAAAAAAAAATAAAAAAGTTCCTGCATCCTGAAATAGCCCTTCTAATTTCAATGTTTGATCTCTTGTTTAGCAGGGAATGATCAGTTCTTCTAGAGGAACAAAAAAATCTTATTTATAAACATATAACATTTATAACAATAAGCTTTATAACATTGTTAACGTTTTTCAGATACTGAAAAGATAAAATTAAAAATGTGTTCCATAGAGTTATGTAGTTGATCTTTTTGTCCAGCTATCTTTCTCTTGAATTGTGTTTTAAAAGTTTGCATCTTCACTTTTTTCACCCTTATAGTTACTATAACCATGTGCAAATGAACATATACTTCAGAACTAATTCCAGCTTCTAGCATATGCCATTTCTTACACATTCTTAAATATGCTTAAATAAAAGCATATGTATAGGGGTTATTATTGGCTAGTAGAATACTTTTGAAAATGCATCATCCATGTGCAGAGTTTTAACACTTTAAAACAAAGCTGTCTTAATTTTCAATGTACACATTCAGAGCTTACTATGGTAAATAATTAGCTAATCAGTGTGCTTGCTCTCCACTTTAAAGAGTTCCATGCGTAGCTAGAGTTTTGCCAAGAACATGCACGATTCTAATCTGTGCTACATTTTATATGTTGATCCTCTAGAGAAGAGTTGGAATTGTTGCAGACATCATAACAGAGCTATCATGTTACTGAAGGCAAAGGCTAAAATGCACATGACTTACTGTCATTTATGACAGTTCAAGACCTGATGCCTCAAAAGCAACAACCACAGGAAAAACTGATCTCTCTATCAATCCTAGGAAACTTTTTAAGACGCATCGTGGTAGAAGTCCTTGTATGGCAGGGAAATGGATTGACATAGAGCTCTGCCTGCACAACTGCAAACATTTTGTTCCTAATCCAGCCTACAGCAAATTTACTTAACATGTTTTCTAGTAGTGAGACCTCTTTTCTGCAGTGGTCACCAACAGAACTAGAGGAAGTGGCCACAAACTGAAGCATCAAAAGTTCCACAGGAACTTAAAGAAAAATTTCCTGACAGTGAGGGTGACAGAGCACTGGAACAGGCTGCCCAGAGCGGTTGTGGAGTCTCCTTCTCTGGAGATCTTCAAAGGCCACCTGGACGCAATCCTGTGCCATGAGCTCTAGGTGACCCTGCATGTGCAGGAGGTTGGACCTCTAGAGGTCCAACCTAACAATTCTGTAATTCTATGACAATTCTGTGACTTAATGTGTGTTATTGTGAAGAAATAAAATGTCCAAAATAACACTTTTCTACAAAGAATGTCTGTTTTCCCATATGGCCTAACAGTCTATATTTTTCCTTTTATGAGGACAATCTAATTAATTTTTTTTTTTTTTTAAATTCCCATCCAGGTAGATTTGTATAGATAAATTCTGTCTGTGGCAACTTCTGCTTTGTGTCAACTTTTCAGATGCAATGTATAAAACTGCACGCTGTTAACTCTGCCAACAATATCTGGCTCTACACTTCCCTTGCATGCAAATACAAACACGTAACAATATCCCCAATCTGATTGACTCAGTAATTGATCAGCTTTCCTCTAGCTTGGATAAACCATCCATAAGCCAGACCATAAATCCTCTGTTGGTCTACCCTGTGTTGTAGAGGTAGGATAATAAACTGAGATGAAGTTCTGATAATGGCAGAAAATTGTCAATAAGCCAATCTGCTCCTTTCAGCCCCCAACATCTTATAGTAAGGCCTCAGCATTTATGGGAATACATTTCATGTAGGTTTTTATTTTCATCCACCTACAAATAAATTGAGAAAATCAATCACGAATTCTCCATTCAGTGTTCATTATACACAGATCTGGGGAAAGCAGCCCAATCAAGTCCTATTTAATTCTGATATCTCTCTGATCTAATTTAGTTATGACTGAGATGACAGGTGGCACTTTTTCTCCCTATCTGTTTGATAGTGCTGATTCTCTTTTTGTGAAGAGAGAGATATCAGAATTATTATCTCATTGTACACACCATCCCACTGCAGAAATGATCGTTAGTTTTCATTAGGTAGTACTGGGGAGATGGGACGGGAGAGCACAATATTGGGAAGTGTTAGTCAAAAGGTAGCAAACGTTTCTGTTATTTGGATGACTTTTCCATTCTTTCAAAACACAGCTTTTTATTATTATTCATCATTAGCTTTCTTTAAATATTAACCATATTGAAATACAGCAGAGTTTTTATTTTCTGACCTTATTTTTTCCCTCTGTTCACCCTCATGGAACTGTGGGAAAAGGCAAATTTCACTAAAATAGTCTTAATTAAAGGCTTTTCTTCTCAACCAGAAATGACTGACCCTATTCTTCTTCTTTCTCAGGGGAGGACTGGGGACGTTTTTCCTCTGTAGCTTGCCATATTCCTGCACAGGGCTAGTCGAATCGCAGATGCAAATCTGGATCTGGACCACAAATACATTTATTCATGCCTTGCCAAGGCCACAGACATGTGCTATCCCCAGCGTTCCCCAGGGGAGCTGTTGCTGCTCGTTGTCATAATTTTCAGGCACAAAGGTGTTGTGAAGCACCTGGCTCAGAGGACTCACTCAGAGGACCTGGTGCAGACACACTGCCAAATCGATGATGGTGAAATTATTCTGAAGCCTTGAGAAGAAATTAAATAGCCCTGCTGGAGAGCGGGACTGTTATCTGGTGAGGCAGCACCACAAATGCTGTCTGGCTATGGAGATGGTGCTGGCAGCGTACACAGAGTCTGTGTGTTGCTGTTACATATAGAGAGTTTCCCTTTCCAGAAGGGAACAGCATCCACTGCCAGCAAGTCTAAGGGTATTGTGAATCACCTGAATAGGAACAGAGTATTTCTGAGCGGGTCAGGCTCTTCTCATAGCAGTATAAACATATGAATTCGTATCGGAAAATACACTGGAACTATCACTAAAAAAACTTTCCAGTCCGTCTCAATTTACATACCATGAAACAGCAGAAATTTGGGGCAAAAATAGTGCCACTGTGAGCTAAAATCTGCGACACTTTCTACTGTGAGCATAGGTTGTGGACTAAAAAGCGTTTGGTTTCTGAATGTCCTTTATCATCTCAACATTAAAAGCAATATGGGAAAGTCATTTGAGAAGCCACGCTTAGTAGTGAGGTCTCTCTCTATCAGATTTTTATTGTATGTCTGTCAACAGCTGCCAAGTGCTACAGGCCATCACATTTCAAACCCCCATCTTCTGCAAAGTCCAGCTACAAAGAGGGCAGCTAATTCCTGTGCCAGGACATACTTCGTATTTTTGTTTGTGTAGATACACTTCTGATTTCAGAACATATTTTCACTTCATAACAGTGCAGGCCAAGCAGGGCATCAGTTTATATGTCCAGCCTAAAATCACAGACCTGATGCAAAGTGTTTCCATGTTCAAAACACCGGTGTCCTTCAACAGGACTTTTGCAAAGGGTAGAGTTGCAGACTTAGGCCCCAGCAAATCACACAATGATGTTACTGTCCATACTGTGTCTGCTTTGCTGTGTCCCGCTATAGTCAGGATGAACAGATGCTCAGGAAATTATTTAGGAACACACAGTTGACCTTGCCATCTCATTGAACGTTTTGAAACAGTGCTTATATTTCTTTTTTATATAATTACAGAAAACTATTTAATGTTTGCTCATGCTTGTTAAGAATAAAGAGGGCAATGAATCTGGATTACAGAGGAACTTGAGTAGAGCATACAGCAACAGCACATTTTAAATGGAATATCTTATCGTTTGACTGAAATTACATTATTGCAACATTTCAAAGGTTTAAACGAACAATTACAGAAGTATTGTTGCTGTAGCACCACAGACAAATAAGCTCATTCAGAAGAGTAAAATCAAAACAAAACAACAGATAAATGTCCCTGAAAACCTTGCCCTGAAAGCATTACATACATTTTCAAATACCTCATAAAATCTCTATATTTTATGCTTGAATCGTGCTCAGACGATATCCTTACATATAACAATAAGTTTGAGCAGACAAGGGAGAAAAAACATCAGCATTAAACACGGTAATCATCAGTGAGCAAAAATTACAAAATCTGCTCAAAGAAACGTTATTAACCTACTTCACTGATACTTATTTCTGTGACACCTGTTATCCGTTTTCATGGATCTGTAGTTACTGACTTTTTTTTGAATCATGGAAATGCCTCCATTTTTATACCAATTATCTTTGACTAAGGATGTTTATTAATAAATATGCATCATTTTTTTCTGCTCTCCTGTCAAGCTTTGGTCACTCAGGTAAACATCAGATACACAATTACAGAACTTAGATGGCCAGTAACACAAGAATAATTAACAAATAGACACTCATAGCACTAATATTTTATATATATAATGGATTGAAATTTATTCATATATTCCAATGGGTGGAATTCTGCTTTAAAAAACAGCAGCTCAGAAAGTCTCTTTGTATTTTTCTTAGCTTTATTTTATCTATCTGGACACTAGTACATTCTAAGATAGTGATGAGTGAATATGAAATGTGAAGGTCACCAAAAGCAGTGAGATGAAAGATCCTTTTTCCTGCCTGCAGATTGCCACCAGGAAAGCTACTGCCACGTACTACAATGCTACAAAACATGTGTTGGCATTTCTCTGATCAAGAAATTATATATCCTCACATTGGTTTTCAACACCTCCACTATTTACAATTGTTTGAGTCTTCTCCATTTTGATCACGAAAGACTGTCGTGCAGCCTTATGACCTGTTACCCAGGAGGATTCATTTCTGTTGTTGTGTTTTACTATAATTAAAACTGGCTGTTCAGTCATTTATAGTAAGGCTGAAAACCCAGCTCAAAGCAAAGGAGCCGGGACGGTAGCCTTTCCAAGTAAGTGCATGGGCTGTGAGGAGTATATAAATAAAACACTCACTTTATTTTTGACACGTTCGTAGTTCTGTCTTCCTTCATCTCTTTACTCCCTTTCTCTGTTCTTCCCACAGTTCAGTTTCTCTTGTTCCTGTATCTAAGTACTTGTCTTTTGCAGAAGAGGAGGATGTTTCTTCTGCCCCTGGTCACTCAGGTAAACATCAGGTACATAAGAAGAGCCACAGAAGCTAGTTTCCTTCTTTGGATAACATTCAGTCCAAATTCATTAAAACATCCAAGCACTGCTAATTATTGAATCTGGACTGAACAACAATTTAAATCATAATAAAACTCAGTATTGAGGTCCAGCTAGTCCTGTGGATGCAGAGACCTTAAAAAAACCTTTGTTCACTTGGGAGAGATCTGATCTATTTCCAAATACTATTTCCAAGATTTCCAAAGACTAAACAAATGTTAAAATGTGCAGACTCTGCTTGGTGTCAAATCACATCTAGTCAGGAATTTTAAATGGGTTAAGTGAATACCTTTCATTGTGATATTTACATTAAGATCTTTTGAGCATTATCTGGAAATAAAAGATGATAGCAAGAAAAAGACTCCAGTGAGAATATGAGGACACAGTAAGGCAAAAGTACAGAGCCTGTAACCTCTTACGATATGTCTGGAGAAGAAATAGAGAGGTAATAATCCGTCAGTTCTTTACACTCTGACTCTCCTTGGTAGAGCAGAAATAATGTTACTTCTGTAACACATGAGAGTGTTCTCTTAAAACAAAACACATAAAAGATTGTGAAGACAGCCAGATATCATGATGAAAGTCTGGGTGTTTTGTTTTGTTTTGTTTTCTCTCTTTAAAACAGAGAGGTTATCAATGTCTAATTACAGCAATTCAAAAAATAGTTGTATGAATAAGATAAGAAGACAGAACAAGAAACAGAGAAAAAAAGGTATCACTCACTGGTGACACGGCCACATTAGTCTTATTTACAGACCTCCTGAGCTTCTACAGCAAAAGCAGACTCTGAAAGGTTCCCAATGCTTCCTAATTTTACCTGTATCAAAAACATCATATAAAACAAGATTTTATCAAAGCATTTCTTCATGCCTGAAAGTGGCCCAAAGAAAGCACAGTATGATGAGAAAAGAGATGTGGAAGCAGCGAATAACACAGCAAAAGTTTCAGTCTCCGTGTACACGGTAAGTATGGGCTAGGATATGTTTGCCTCAGTTGCACAACAAATGGATTCCTGGAGCAGCTATAGAGTGGCTATGACTGAATTTCTTCAGCACTCAAGGACTCATTCTCCTCATCTATCAAATGGAAATATCCACATTCATTTCTGTATACAGTTTTCCAAGGAGTACAAGCAAAAATATCCACACTTAAAGCAAGAATTGCTCATTCTTCTGTTGTTGATAGTTTTGCTGCCCTTACTTTCTCCAAGTTTCTGGAAAAAAAAAAGTTACATCTTTGATACTACCTCTTCAGTGTTTGTTTGTTTGTTTTCAGACTATTGTTTAAGATACAAAAATAAAGGGCAAGTTCTGACTTGATGTACAGCACTGTGCCTTCAGGTCAGCTGGTTATATGTGCTCAAAATTTTTCTTTCAATTCTTGCAATATCACAGAAGTATTTTAATGAATTTATTCATGTATAGTTTGCAAATTATTCACCAGTCTAGTAACCACAGCAATAACCACAGCAATAATAAATAAACCATAATACAATAAAACAGTATTACAGTAAATAATAAGCATAATACCTAAATAATAAGTGCAACACTAATGCCAAGTTTTCTCACTTAAGACTCATAACTACTATTTTTCAATAAAATGTACATTCTATACATACCAGTTCATAGGAAAACACAATTCCATTGATTTCAGTGCTTTTCAAATAGGATTAGAAGGTGATTTTGTATTTTTTCCCCTCAAGAAGACTTTATTTATTATAGCCTTCAGATACTGACATCCAAGTCACTCCATGAGACGTCTCAAGACATACCTTGGCTGTCAAAAACATATCAGTTGAGAAATTGGAAACATAATAATGTGAAATGTATAATACCTCATATGGTTTTGCTATAAAAAAGAGGAAAAAAAATCTTTTTTTTCTGTCAAAATAAATTACAGAATCACAGAATGGTTAAGGTTGGAAGGAACTTCTAGAGAAAGGTCTCTAGAGAATAGAGATCATCTAGTCCAACCTCCCTGCTCCAGCAGGAACACCCAGAGCATGGAGCACAGGGTGGCATCCAGGAGGGTTTGGAAGTTCTGCTTAGAAGGAGCCTCCACAACCTCTCTGGGCAGCCTGTGCCAGGACTCTGTCACCCTCACAGGAATGAATTTCTTCCTCACAGGGAGGTGGGACTTTTTGTTCTCTGTTTTATCTATACCCTTTATTCCTTATCCTGTCACTGGCCATCACCAAGAAGAGTTTGGTCCCATCCTCTTTACATTCACCCCTCAGGTATTTGTACATATTGTTGGCTAGAAGACAGGAGATGAAACCATATTCTAGCCCTAACTATTCTTACTCTAATTCTTACAAAAAAAAAAAAAGAAATATGCAAGCAGTTACCTTTACAGATTTAGTAGGATATTTCCTCAAAATACGAACTAACTTTTCAAATCTTAAACTAATTTAGGAAAAAAAGTTTGATTTTACTTTTAAAGCTTTTTAATTCTGTAAAAAAAAAATACAGATTTTTAATATTTTTAAGAAATTAGATGATAGACAGCTCAAGAGAAATTGTATCTTTCCATCATAATGCTTAAAGCAAATGTGCAAAATGCTTAAAGCAAACAGGAATTGAAGACCAGAACTACCAAGTATCTCAGGTGAGCCTGAGAGGGAATGAAAGTTTAGCGCACCCGTCTATAATTAATGGACAAAAGAATATTTAGAACTCATAATAATAACTAAAAAAAACACAGAAAGTTCACAAGTAACTAGTCTCATATATAAAATGAGATACCCCTTTCTCCTATAATGTGGTAACTCTTCACTGACAGTGCAGTTATCTTTGATTTATGCTGGGTTCACTAAGATTAAAGTTTGACCGTTTTTCTTGTATTTGTTTATATAAGACATGAAAAATGACATGTCTTTCAAGTAATTACTAATCGGGAGACCAAACTAATAATAAAATGCTTGTAAATTAAAATGTCAAACAGGCTAACGCAACTTTTGATAAATGACTATGTTGTTCCTCAAGATTACATTTTAATGTCATTCTAATGGCTTGATTATAAAGGACAATTACTGCATTTAAAGTAGGCTGGACATAACATAACTAGATTCAGATCTAATTTTAAGTTAACCTGGGTGTAAATTGTTAGTAGAAATATATTTTTTGACCAAGTCAAATCACCCTAAACTATTGGAGATCCTTTTTTTTTATGTCTATATATGCATTCATACAAGATCTTTTTTTTTTTTTGCATTTTTTTTCAGTCTGTTCTTACATAGGGGTGCAATTATTCACTTCTGGGAGAGTTTGTAGATAATTTGACTCCTGCTAAGGAGAATACTGTCATATGCTTATATATCCTTGAAAATATTAGATTTATCAAAACAAGCAAGCCTACACAGAGAGCAATGACTTCTCTGCCAAAATATTGCAAGCAATCTTCATCTAACTTTTTTTATTATTATTTTTTTCCTCTATATAATTTAAAAAGCTACAGCTGATCTTCAAAGCTCTCCGAGGGCTTGGTACTATTATTTCCTTTACAATGTATTTGAAAAAATGACATTTGTTGTCACCTGAGGAGCTCTTATTTTGTGAAATAGGAGACATTAAGTTCACATCTTTGCCTCCACCTTCACCTTCATAGCACACTCCAAAGACATGAAAATGAATCAAAAGTGAGATGAAAGCAGAAATGATCAAAATTTAAAGTTTTGTATTTATCAGAAGCCTTGATAATTATGACCTTTGTTTTCTTCCTTATTGTTATATTTTCTTCTCTTTTATTACAAAATTTCTTCTGCAACAGAAGCTGAAAAGAACCAATGCTTCAAAATGCCACAGGGAATCCTAAGCAAAACACTCTAGAATGCAGGAGCACATGAATAAGACTGGCACCAGCTGAAGTCATCTTCACCTATCAGCTATCAAACTGTCAGGAGGAGGCAAACCCACCAGACTGACTATCCAAGACTTGGACTCTCGAGCTCCCAAACTCTTTTATTCCCATATTTACCAAAATGCTGTCACTTGCCCAGTAATTTTTCTTTTCTGAATGACAAATTCTATAGCCCTAAACCCCAGCACATTTTAGTAGCATTCTTTGCCCTGAAAGAAAGGATTGGTTAACGATATTTTGCTAGACATTACCTACACCTTTTGGAACACAGGTGAAATTATGATATAAGATGTTTTATCTCAGTCTTCAGACTATCACCTTATTAAAGTATATTTTTGCAAAAGAATGTTAAATGTTACCCTTCTGTATTTGCTCCAAAGCCAGTAACAAATATTCTTATCTCTAATTCTTCCCCAACTAGAAACATCCATTTCAATAACTGAAATTTTGTTCCTTTAAGTGAGCATCATTTGAGGATGGTTTTATCCCTGTCATTCTCAGGTGATGCATTGCTTATTTAAAAATATTTGGAACTTTAGCCATTTTCACCTAAATTCCTGGGGTTGGGTGTTGTATTAAAGTGGATGATAACTGGGACAAAAACCCAACTATGTCTGAAGAGAAACATCATGTGGAGTTCATTAATAACACCAGAGAAAGCAAATAAGAGCACCAGAAAGACCCAGACCTACGTTCTTCCTTATGTTTAAGATAACATAGGCTGCTAAAAGTGTGTTTCAGCTCCATTAGGCTGGTTGAGGAGGTCACCTCCTCACCTCTTCACTCCCTCACAGAGTTGGTCTGCCCTCCAAAACCCCTCAGCAGTCAGACAGCCAAGCTCCTCGTGAGATCTCTCACTAAGTCTTTATATTTCTGGCCTGCATAGACTGAACACCCCAGGGACTGAACATCTCAGCTAACAGTTGACTTGAGCAAGGTGCTCATCAGTAGGTGGGGCAGGATGGTGGCGGCCATCACGTTTAGGTAGAGTCAGGGTGCGTCATGTAGTTATACTACAAATTGGTAGGCATGTCGAGCAGCTTAACCAAGTGTAAGTAAGTTAATCTTACTAAGTTAATTAGTAATTCATATCTTAAGTCTAACATTGACAGACGACATTAAATAAAATCAGAAAGGGAGAAAAAAAAGTCTAAGGTCTTCTGAAGACCTTAGAAATAAAAGAGAGAGTTCCAGAGTGAAGGACTTTTTGAAGATTTTAAAAGAAGAGACAAAATCAATGGGCTGCACAAAAGTCAACAAATCATCAGCTAGCATCAAACTGCGGTTTAGCTTGAGACATCTGTTGCTTGTGAAAGGAAGAGAAACTAAGCAAGAGACGCTGAACCACTTCAGACAGGATATGGTGTCTGCATGGCCAATCCTAGACAGACTCCCCACTGTGACACATCTTGCTTCAGTCTTGCCAGAGAAAGAAGGGATTTCTGTAACTTAGTGCTGGCAAGAAAACAAACTTTGTTACCATCGGAAAAGTTAACATAGCCAATCTGTGTTTGTAATATCTAGAAGTCCAAGATAACCAAATAGTACCGGCTAAGGGGGGGATCTAATTTTCAAGGCAAAGGATTAGCTGGATCCCATAAAGAATCTATGCAAATCATGGGGAACTGTAAAGTAACTGTAAAGCTGTGTATTATTATTATAGTCTATAACATATATCTATACTCAAACACAAGAGGATTGCCAGGTAGGACTGTTTTCTGACAGTGGCAAATTTTCCCTGGACCCAGACATTTTAAAGTCTGACTTTGTTCATGATAGGTCTCAGTGGTGCCAGACTCACCAGTCCAGATCAGACCTTTAATTATATTCACTATATCTTATAGTCAGCTTCCAGAATAATAAAAAAAAAAAAAAAAAAGAAAATGTATTATTACATCTCTCCAGTTGTGAAATGCTGGACACAGGAAAAAAAAAATTCTCTTGATCCTTCCCATACTGAATTTTGTGCCTTACATAATGAATTTTATCTTCCTCACTTCAGCCTATCTGTCACAAAAGTAGAAAAAGCAAGCAAATATA
Organism: Crypturellus undulatus; assembly: GCA_013389825.1. Lineage (NCBI taxonomy): Eukaryota > Metazoa > Chordata > Aves > Tinamiformes > Tinamidae > Crypturellus > Crypturellus undulatus. The sequence goes on from VWPW01031921.1 coordinate 200,895, forward strand.
TAGGGATATAGAACCATAAACAATATAAATGGAAAAGACCTAAAAGGTCATTTAATCCAGTTCCCTGCCATTTTATTTCTGCTCCTAAATGTACATAGTAGAGCTCTGCCTAGACTAACTTACAATGTCATAGCTTTCCTTTGAAAAAGAAGTATTAATCATAAGTCTGAAGACAATATTCTTCCCTTGCTTGTGTTCTTATATACTTTCATTATTTGAATTAGCTCAGCTTATTAAAAAAAAAAAAAGAGAGAGAGAGTGTCTCAAGATCTTAGATAAATAAAGGTATTGCGATGAGCAAGAAGTTACTGTTCCATGTTAACTCTGTGGATCCACGTTCTAAGTCCATCATTAACAGTAATTAAAATATACGTATATTGTTTATACTTTAGTAGTGCTGTTTGAATCTGAAGGGCCCTTTGGAAGTGAATTTCCTAACCTGTAGGAACATATCCAGGGAACAGAGGCCTTCCCACGAGAAGTGGCTGCAGGGAGCTGAGCTTAAAGAAGATAGCGGATACTCCCTGAGTTAAAGGAATGTGAACAGTAGTCCTTGAACATCAGGCATGAGAAAGTTGGGCGAGACAGAACCTTGATTAAGCTTGTCAGTAAGAAAGAAGGACTGGTGCACAGACCTATGGTGTGAATACACGCCGTTATCCACGACCAACTGAATGCGGTAGAAATGCATGGATAGTAGCCTGTGACCAATTGTAGCTGTAGGCGTGTAGAGAGCTTGCTTCTGCTTGTGTATTTAAGTACGCTATTCGGGCTAAATAAAGGATTCACGGATCAGGAGCTAATTCACATGGAGCCTGCGTCTGTGATCCCCTCCCGATTCCTTGGGCCAGCAAGAAGTTTTCAACACTAACCATCTTCCTTTACTAGACTCTGATTCATACCTCCAACTGCACAATGTAACTTAAGGGTTAAAACAAAACATGTGCTCTGAAGACACACCAGATACAATACTCACCATCTCATAATGGAAATTAAGGCTAGAGCAGAGCTGAAGTAGAGATGCAAGCTAGCTAAAGAGCCTGAAATATATAAATATTTCCACCAAATATTATGTTCTATAAAATTATTGTTTCTTTCTTTCTTTCTTTCTTTCTTTCTTTCTTTCTTTCTTTCTTTCTTTCTTTCTTTCTTTCTTTCTTTCTTTCTTTCTTTCTTTCTTCCTTCCTTCCTTCTTTCCTTCCTTCCTTCCTTCCTTCCTTTTCTCTCTTTCTCTCTTTCTCTCTTTCTTTCTCTCTTTCCCTCTTTCCCTCTTTCCCTCTCTCTTTTCCTTTCTTTCTTTTCTTCTTTTTTTTTAAAAAAGTAAAGTTATCAGAGATTGTGGTGATTTGTCTATGTACATAAAACCTCAAATATTTCTAGAAAGCTCAAATATTTAAAATCAAGCTAGTATTTAAACACTGAGAAAAAAATAAGTTTAATAGCAGAAGTATTATTTATATTACTCTATACACAAAGGACCAAGGAGTCCATTAAGACTAGGATGTGATTATGGTAAAAGCGTGTTGTAAAAGGTGATTTGCATGCTCAACAGCTTACAGTCCTTATGAAATAAGATAATATAAATCAATAAAGAAGAAATTCTAGGGAATGTACAATAAGAAATATGTGTATTGGGGAGCTGAAAATGGCTTATTTGTGTAGTATAGATTTTAAATGTTTTTGTCCATAAATTAATTTTCTGAAATATTTCTAAATAAAAAGATTGCAAGTAACACAAAGGGGACTTGGCTTAAAACCAAAGGAGTACTAACCTAAAGTTGGTTCCTTTTCGTAGATAAACTAATTAATGTGGAAGACAAATATTACACTACTTTGTTGAAATATTGAATGCTTCTTATAAGTGAATGCTAATACAAATAAAATTATAATCTGTGAATCAAAGATTCTTATTCACATTCATTCTCAGTGTCAGCTAAAGTATAGGTTCACCTACCCTGGCTGTTTTCCCAGGTTAACAGATATAATAATGCAGTTACTGTTTATCTACTTTGGAGAGTTATTAGGTTATTAGGAGTGTATTTTGAATGAATGAGGTACCTCAATATAGCTTCCTATATTCCATATTATAAGTTACCCTTCCTTGAAACAGCACAGCCAGTTTTTGAGTTCCAGCAATACAACTCTACACAGAATCTGATAAAAACAGATCACCAAATCAGATTTGATCAAAGCGCTTTGAAAAACTATTTTCATAGTAGCAGATTTTATATTTATCCCTCTATTGTTTGTTAATTTTAAACTCCAGAATTTTCACTTTCTCTCTCTCTTTTTTTTTTTTTTAATACTACATCCTTCAATTCCTCTCTGAGGGCTGAATCCTCTCACACATGGGGCCTGCAGGCCCTGTGTGTTGTCTTTCATTCTGCACATTTTCACTACTTAGACTTTTGTTTGGTATCGGTTTAGTCTTGCCTTAAGCAGTAGATCCAGGCAGCATTATATCATTTACTAGTTGTGCTTTCACATTTGGATTTTAGCCCACTGCCACAAGCCCTTGCTCTTGTCATGAGCCCAGATGCTGTTGGAAATTTACTTGGGTTTAGAAATTTATTTTTAGGTTCCCAGGTTTCATAAAGGATTCTATACAACTGACACACACCGTATCAGAGTCTACTGATTATAAGGAGACTATAGCATGATCAGTTATCTTCTACCTTGCTAACATGCCTGGCAGGAACAAGGTATACCTTCACACACTCAGATGACAGACCATGCTTCTCAACCACAAACCTAATTGCATTCCCAAAGAGAGTCACATGTTTATAGATGGGCTAATGACAGCAGCTCTTAGTAGCACATACTCCACACTGAGAAGGTGGAACACATGCTCCCATCAGACTCTGCCAACACTAGTACTGGGGGTACCCTCAAGACTGAACAGCCCAAAACTCAACAACTAGCAAAAAATACACAGTTTCATTATTTTATCAGAAAAAAAGAAGAGCTTGAAGAGAGGCCACAAGATTTGAAACTCACCAAAAATGTAAACTAACTCCTAATTCCCTGTCTAGTTATCACTTAAAAAGATAGATTCAGTTTCCTGTCCTCTGCCTCCAGTAAGTAGCAAAGACCATCTAATTGATCACATCATTGATATCTGGATACTATCATGTACATGTTTCAGTAACAGGATCAGAAAGGACAGCACTCTATCCAGAGAATATAATGAAAGTATTACAAGTGATTCAGTCTTTTTGACTACACAGAAGACATATCTCTGCAGTCCAGTGAATAATGTGGGAAAGCTAGCCTTTATTTAAGGCACATTTTAACACCCATAATTCTGAAGAAAAGATTAAAAATGTAATTCCAATTATATTTTGTGTCTTAAGAAAAAAAAGGGGGGGAAAGAGATATAGAAAATATTCCTGTTGTTTAAGTTAATCCCGTGGTACTGTGTTCCATTGACGATCTAGGACTGTGGGAATCTCTCAGCGCTGAACTTTATTGAATCAGAAGATTGATGTTAGAGTAACAAAGTATACAGAGTCCCAAACCAGATCATTCATACCAAAGCTTAGTTCAATGCAAGAAAACACTATACGAAAGCAATTCTAAATCAGTACAAATAGGCAAGTGAAACAAATTTAGAGCCAAATTTAGAGAGGTTTGCTGTAGACTTCTGAAGTGAAACTCGCAAATTAGGCTACAAGCCTCCAAGCTCACAGTGGTATCTATATACTTTTTTAAATGGAAATAATTTACTCAAAATATTTATTTGTATAACAAGACTACAGCATAAACCTGTATAGCTTTTGAAGTCACCTAATATTCATGCAGTTGGTTCCGGGCCACTTAAGAACCAGTAAAGACTATATTAATGTACTAGGTATCAAACTAAATCTTGCGTGCTATGTCTCAATCATCTGAAATGCCTTTTCATTATAAAGATCAAAGAGCTCCAAATAGTTCATTTCACTGGGGTCTAGTACTCTGTCAATGTTTTCTTCTTCATTTTTGCCAGTACACACTACTGAAATTGCACAGCAGTCTATGGTGAATTCTCAGACAAGAAGAACTTGGGCATTACACACTTAGGACTACCCAAAATATAAACAGTATTATGAGATCTGTTTTGCATCAATGTCTCAATGAAATCAAGAATTTTCAAAAGAAATTCCTTTTCTCATCCCATCCTGTGAAAAAAGTATGTCTACAATAGCTCATAGGCAATCTACCCAGTATCGTAGGAAAGCACAAATAACCCCTCTGAGTCATACAGCATATTAAACGGGAATGTTATTGACTCTGTCTCTCAAGTTCAAAGAGTGTTTCATTATTTATATGAAATGGATCAACTCCAAGAGGAGAGATTGTAAGAGTCTGACTCTATCACCAGTGACTTGGGCATTTGCCTAGCATCCCGGATCAGCTATTTACTCTCTCTGACCTGCAAGCCTCATGTTACATTTCATGGCTTGTTCCACTCACAGTACTGTTGCTTGTTGAATAGCTAGATAGTGGAAAAAATAATTCTGCATTTCATCTAAACTATGACCTCACTGTGGACATTTAATGGCATATCATAATCTTATTCTCTCTCTCCATTTGCTGACTTCTCCCACATTCACCAAGCAATAAATAACCTATTTCTTTATATTGCAAGAGTTAAGGTGACCCTTATCACCCTTTCCTTTACTATCTTCTTCTCTTTCCTCAGAGGAACCAAGTTTTCTCTCTGATGGTCTCACTGAGGTTTATCTATTTAAGTAAGTGGAGAGCACTTGTTCTAAACTGGTATTTAGTCCAGAAGTCTGCTGCTTCTATTTCAAAGCTTGAGCATTTTTTCCCGACTCCACAAGTAGATCTAAGAAAAGATATTACCTCTACCGATGAATCTCATACAAACTTTAGGCATTGACAGAGAACTAGCTGGTTAGAGAACCTACTGTGTTATAGTCATATTATGACACATTTCAAATAGAGCCATTGATTTGAACTTGCACCCCATAAGACTTTGAGATATACTTTGACAGGTTCAATAGTTAAAGATCTTAAGGCAAATGGGATAATACAAAGTCAGTTTGCCAGAGGTCAGTCATGGCACGTTAACTCACAGCCTCTCTTGGACCAGATAAACAGGAGCAGATAAACGTGGACTAGATAAACTGTCAGCCTTAGTAACATATTTAATACAGTGCCACACAGATGGCTGTAAAAAATGGATTCTGATACAAGACATATAAGTGGATAAGAACTGGCTAAAATCAGATGACATCTCTTCTTTCAGCAGAAGCTACTTGTCTGTGAAAAGGTTACAAGGGAAGTTCCTCATGGGCTGACTTATTACTTTTTGAGTGGTGTTAGTGCAGTTTTGGCTGGTGACACCTGGCACAAAATGAAGCTGTATGTTAAAGAAGTTTTCCATATAACACAAAACTGGGAGGCTGTCATCAGCACAGAGGACTGCATATCAGATACAAAGGAAACAGGTGACTGAAAGGACTGAAATAGAGAAAACAATACAAAAGACAGGTCATGAACTTAGGATCTAATTAACATTTCTGCTATAAGCAGGAGCTTATCAGCTGGAAAAAATAAATGAGGAGAACTAGGTGGGTGTGTTAGCAGATTAGAGAGTGTTTATGAGCATGATACATCTCTGAAAAAAGATAAATGTGATTCTAGGATACATCATATATTTATTTCCAATCAAAATAAGGAAACAGTCACACAGTGTTTAAGTACTAGTACTCAGCTGGGATATTACATGCAGTTCTCATTATGCGTATTCAATGAGACTGAATTAAAACCAGAGCAGGTACAAAGAAAGGCCATGAGCCTTATCAAGAGAATGAATATAGGAAGAGTTAAAAGGCTTTGATTGAATTATCTTAGCAAAACAAAGAATGAGAGGGCAGATGATTTCTTCTATGTATACCATGGAGAGGAGGAGAAATTCCCTCTTGAATAAATTTAGGATGGAAATGAAAAGAAATTCAAAATTCATTGAGAATTATATTTCTGGACCAATCTTTTACTGAAGCTCTCTGGAGTCAGAAACATTTCAAAATGGAGTAGAGGTTTATTTAGTCAGGCTGCCAAGAAAAAGAGGTCCCTCCGAGCCAGACTTATTCTTTTGTCAGAATAGGCAGTGCATTACTCCCTCATGTCTCTCGGTTCATCTCAGTGGTGCTAGTGGAGGGGGTAGCATCCACTCAAGAAAGTGGAAGTGCTAAATTCTAAAACAAATTATATATGCTATGATCCCAGCTAGCAACCAGCTGGGTTCAGATTCCTGTATTATTCAGAGCATTAGCAGCTCAGCTGGAATCCTGTCATGCAGCCTACCAGGTGCTCCTACAGAGCAGCACTTCAAAAGGAGAAAAAGTGTATATTTATCTGTTAGTCACGCGGTGACACAGACCTAAAATGAGCTGTGTTATTCAACATGTTCTGTTCAGATCTACCCATTTTCTTGTAGGGGAGAGTACCAAATTCTCCTAAGTCATATGGAAGTTATGTTCCAGGGATTTGCATTTGTCAAAGAATAACTGCTTCTCCAGAGCCAACTTATGACATCAGTGACACCTGCCAAAAATTATAGCAGGGATCAAAAGTGGCATTCGAAGTTTGTGCCCGGTAACTGTCTGGTCATTCCCTGCCTGACCATTCCACCTCACAAAATGAGACTGTGGGGTTTGGCTTTTTTTTTTCCTACCATAAAACCAATTCAAAATAGTATATGTCACAACTTCTAAATTAAAATGAGTGATGGATGAAATGATTTCATCAGTTACTCCTGGCAGGTGGTGTTCTCTAGAAAAGGGGATCCCAGAAGTAAAACTGACACTATTCAGTAATCAGGCAAGAAATCCTAACTTTGACAGAAGAGGAAGCTACTATACCATCAAAGTAAGCATTTATATTTTTGTATTTTGGCCAAAATAAGATTTTCTCTTCCTGTCTTGATTATTAAACTCACCTAAATATACCTGCACATACATTTATTTTATTTCTGTTACTATCTGTAAATTTGAATAATGCTTTCTTCTTTTCCCTTCATGACCTTGAATTCTCTATATTAGCACATATTTTACTGACAAATAATCTGATCCTGTCTGATTTATAAAATCTCAGATGTATCCTGCCTCTATTCTGTGTCACTCTAACTTTCATTATTAACCTGATGTTTGTTCCTGTGTTAATTTGGTGTACTGTTATTAGAATTTGTATATTTAGTTAAATATACTTCAGTTGAAAAAAAGGCATTAACCAATAAGACTTTCAACCTATCAGCATAATTTAAAATATCTTAGAACTTTTTTTTTTCAAAAAAAAAAGAAAGAAAATTAGATTTTGAGTATGTGTACTATTCTAAAATAACATTTCTACAATGATGGAAAATGTCCTATGTTGATGTAAACAAACCTCAGTGAAGGGCAAGAGGAACAGGAGATTAATTAGTGACCCAAGAAAGATAAAATAGTTCAGGACATGATATGACCTTAGGGATTGATCCTAGCTGAAATCAAATACAACCTTTCCACTGTTTAAAATAGGATCACCCCCAAAACCTTAATTGACTGGGGAATTTCTTTCCAAACATAAATGTTCATGTTCAACATTCAAAACGGTTGAATGGGTAGATTCTTTGAAAGAGTTAAATTTAGCTATATTTTACAGAAGAAAGCTACATTTTATATACAAAAATAAAATTAAAAAATTTTGTTTAATGTTTAAAATTATAAAAATTTAAAATTTAAATAAAATAATTATTGTCAAAGATTCTATTATTTCAAAGTAAAAAAATGAAATAGAGCTTAGAAATATTTTAATGTTTTTTCATCTTCATGATTAAAATATTTTCCAATGAAAAGAAAACACGGCTGGCTTGTTTCTTTCTATAGAGAAACCAAGTGACTGATTTTTTTATCATAAAACATTTAGATTAAAAGTGACTTTGAGGTTTTCTCAAAATTTCTCAAAATTTCTCAAGATGGTTTTGTTATCAACAGCTTTACTGGGTACAGTAAAATATTTGTATAACAAAAAGATTTTGAGTGTTTCTCATTGTATGCTTAAATGCTGTATCTCATAAGTGGCTGGTTTAAGACATATTCTAAAAATTTACTCTGCCATAGATTTCAAAGTACAAATGCGGCTTTAAAGGTTGGAGAAGAGAATTTAGGTATATGTTTAACCTCTTTTCAGGATCTCAATGGAGGTTGTATGGAATTATTATAATCCCATATGTGCAGTCTGGCTAAGACCAAAGCATTTGGAAACACCCAATTAATACTTTCCCAAAGTATGTTTGCCCTATAGAAGAGTTTAAAAGAAAGGGGGTTGTACCATTCTCTGTTTCTATATTAATTTTGGGGGTCTTGAAAAAGATTGTGCATATCCTAGCCAGAAATTTTTTTTTTTCTCCCTTGCACAAGACAGACCTGATCAGGAAAATCTATTAATTCACACTTTAATTTTGTTTAAACATGGTCTAGGGCACAGCTCAAAGGTTTTTGTTGCGGATGCTGTCTGTGTATCATGGACCTGTCTTCCCAACTACTGCATGGACTTACTTATAAGATGTTTTTTTTCTATAGTGACTGCAATTATATTTGCTATCACATTTTTTTAATAGATGTTATCTATGAGTTAACAATTCATGAACACATAAATTAATACTTATCTATAACCAATACCCTACAAAATCTCTCATAAACATATGATCATATTTCTGACAGTTGAGTTTCAGAAATACCTAACAGATAAGCTGCTTCTGCAAAAATGAAGTTTTACCTTTATTTAAATGTTCTATCAACTTCATTCACAGCAAAACTGACCTATTGCACTTCAAATGTACAGGTAAGCCCACACAATCTGTACCAAAATATTCCCTCCTTAGCCGCCTTACCTGAAGATATAGTAAGGGACTCTGCCTTGCATGAGCATTATGGTCCTTCATAGGAAATGGGTTTGGTGATATTTTCATAACATAAACTTTCAGTCTATAAATAATAATCACAACCATTCAAACCCTCTGAATGAATCACTATGAGTTTATAGTAATGTGAGTTGTTACTTATTTTTCATTATTCTATTACTGAAAAAAAGTTTTATACAATATATATGAATTCTAATCTTTCAGTACACAGGTATTTGAACCTATGTATATTGGGCTCACAGAAAGGATACTTTCAAGTATCACAGAGAAATTGTGATTGCTATTGCCAGACACCATCATACACAAAAGTTCTGGATCAAGAGTCTACTTAGCAAGAGCTCCAGGATGATGGCATGTGAAACATTCACTATGGCAGACATTCCTAGGAATTATTATCATGTCAATTTCCCTTACTTTCTAAAGAGTCCCAGAATCAAGCTGCACTAACATTTGCAGAAATGCCTCCCTCTTTTGGCTACCCAGCCTGTCCAACTGAATGCCTCTGAGTAGTGCAGCCAAGGACCCAAAATCCTCAAGCACTTCCCAAAAATCTCACCAATTTACACTTCGAATAAGAACCATGAGGCTCTTTTGTACCCCTTGAAGACCTCTAGAAGTTTAGTAATCATAAAAGCTTTATCATAAATATAAAAGCTTAAGCAGAGGTATAAAAGCTTAAGCAGAGGTATAAAAGCTGGTACAAAAGGTTAATGTGTTATGGCAGGCTCTTACACGAGGCAAAGGATAATAGAGTTTGGAGGACAACCTGCTCAGACAGTTTGTCAGCAGGTTGCTCTTGGCTTCTCAGGCAACAGGATAATTATCTGAAGAGTGTCAAGTGGGCAACTGATACTCATAGAACAGTCTTTAAATGATGCAATGACCCCAGTGACCTGCTGGTTTCAGGAAAGATGATATAATCATATTCCGTCACTTGCTGTAACAAGTTATTATCACAGATTTTCCTAACACTGTTCAAAGCCTGTCGAATTAAGATACGGACAGAGAATATTCCAGTGTGTCTGTGACACGCATATCTTTATTGTAAGAGGAAGTCTTGAACGCTACTGTTGTTGCAATACTTCACAGTGAGACAAAAGATTATTGAAAGATTACTTTTATCATTTAGTCCACATCATTGACATACAAAGCACATTTAGGAAGAGACGGTAGTCAATCAAACTGCCCTGTCCATAACAGTGTAGTAACTTCCTCTTTACTTTGCTGGGCTGCATTTATGGCATCTCAGGACCCCAGTGGTAGAAACAGTAGACACTTGCTTGGTGGTATTACAGCTCTTGCTAACCTTGCTGTAAAGAGGACCAGAACATTAACCTCTCAGATGTGTCTGACACTCTACCCAAGAGTATATAACCCATGTGCACACCAGCTTACACACTTGCTACTCTAGTTGGACTGTGGTGGTCTTAAGGAGTATATATTTCTCTGTGGAAAAAATCCTGCGTCTGGAAACAGTAGAGATGTTTCTTCTTGGTAAGCACATTTTTTAGTTTGATCAGGCAGAGAAAAGCAGAGATTTTGACAAAATAATTTATTATGTAGGGACTTTCTCAAAAAAATGCGAAAATTATGGCAAATTCAAAATATTTTGACTTGGAAACTAAACCACCTCCAAGATCTTTCCTATGTGTCCCCTTAAATTCTCTGGAGTTTAAAATAAAATATCCAGTAGGAAGATCTTATACAAATGTGCCTTCCTGTTACATCCAACTCTCTTTTTCTTCTTTTTTTCTGATCATCTTATATCAGCATTGCATGACAAAATCTTTTATCCAGACTGATCTACATTAGCATAGCCTTTTTAGTACGTCTTAAGAGTAACTCATAAAGTGTGACCCTGTCTACAAAGCAGACTCACAAGAATATATTAGGGCCTATGAGGCACTCATCTCATCAGCAATTACGAACTACACAGTTGGCAAATATTTAGAGATGACCAGGATGCAAACACAAGAAAGCAAAAGAATTTCACCAGAAACCCAAAGTACATATTCCTCCAGTTGCAAAATGCTCCAAAGCATCTTCCATCATCCCATTCTTGTACCCACAGGAGGGAGTTATTGCGCGAAGCTGATATAACAAATTCTGTTTCAGGCTTGGGTTTGCTGAGGAATGTGAGGACTTTTTGGTATCTAATTTAATTTCATATCAAAGTAACAAATAGAGCATATGATGTATTTTTTTCCCATTCATTTCCTTTGGGAATATACAACAGATTTTAACTTTTCAAAGTACCATTAAGGTCTAGTAACCAGTGCATATTTGGTGAAAGCAGCTATCTCCTTAGGCTTGCTGAGAATTTCAATGTGCTCCACATTTGAATATTTTGCATTTAGGAAGGAAAAATTCCTCTCATTTATATCCTTTCTTTCCTTTATTGGATCTCATCTCTAAATTTTATCAAGCTCTATTTTTAACAGTTAAGCCAGATTTTTTGATAAATGAAAGAACAAAGCCATAACATGCTCCCCAGTGCTTTGCACTCTGTGTGCTTCAACTTCTGATTCATCATTCCCCTGCATAGTTTGTGCTTGATACTATTTGCACTAATAATAGGAATCATTTAAGAGCGACATATTTCCTTTGGAAACAACTATTTGTGATCTCCTTTGAAACTCCGGGAGGAAGAAAAAGGGAAAACCCTTCAGAACATATCATCTAAACTCCAGCAAGTATAACACTGTATATGAAAGTATTTTTCCTAAGTTCTTACAATACCACTTAAAACCCTCTCGTTCTGAGGCCTCCACAATACTTCCGAGAACTGTGCCATGCCTAGTCATTACTCTGCACTAAAAATATAGGTATACTATTTAACTTTCACCCCAGGCCTGTTTCAGTGCCTGATATTTGCTGCAAGGCAGAGTAAGCATCAGTTACCTATTCTACTCAGGCAGCATACTTTATTTTAATAGCGTTTTATGAGAAAGAAATTGCAAAGGGCTCAGTAACAGTGTCTGCCTCGGGTTAGGCTCCTGACTGCTCTGACCTCCAAATTGCTTTTCAGAAAATGAGCAAGCATACCAACTTTAACCGCCACAAGATGGCTGGTTACGACGCAGAAGAGCTGAAGAACTTCTGGGAAAAGATCATTCAAGAAAAAAATAAGCAACGAGAAGGCGAAGAGTCTAGATTAAGCAAAAGTGCCTTGAACAAGTAAGTGTCATTTTTCCTTTTGCACAGGAAAGCAGGCACATTACCACGTGCTTTAAAATAAGGTAACTCATTATTGTACTGCTTTATTCATAGCACAGATTGTGTTCTGGATCTTTGGCACTTTTCCGCTCACAGCTGTTTGTCTCATATTTCCATGGCTCTTCTGCATGGAAACTCAGGCACCCCTGAACCTCATGAGCATTCTTCAAAGGCCTTGGAGCACAGCCGCATTAAATTAAAGCACTTTGGCCCTGTGGCTTGTGACAGTCAGAAAATTCCAGGATTTTTACCTGGAACTGGTATAGCAAATATAGAAAAACATATTAAGGGAACAGGAAAACCCACCCATTACTGCGAAATATAAAGAAATCAACAGCACCTTTATCATGACTAACAGCCTTTTATACCACTTAAGCCTTTATATCACAGCTACATATGATATAGACTGTTTTTCTGACTACATGGAGCACATTTCAAAAACATCTCTGGCTTACAACATTAAAAAAAGACTATTTGAACATTTTTGCCTCCAAATTAGAACAAGAGGTATCGCCTAGAAGAGCTGTGCCCTTGGCAGAGACAGCCCACCATAGTGTGTGGTACTCGTTCAAACACTTGTTACACTCATTGTACCAGGATCACAAACACTCACTAACAACTGAATGGAAAAAGAATGTATATTTGGGGTTTTTATTCAGATGGAGCTTCCACCTGAAGTTAACCAGGTTGATTTCCTGTTAAAATTTTCTCAAAAATGGAATATTCATATAAAGTAGGTTGATTTCAGCAAACTGGAATGTGTTGGTGAAGCATTGTTTCTTTAAGCAAAATAAAGGGTGTCCCTGCTGTGTCCCTGCTACCCAAGAATACAGCTAGGATAGTCATTTTAAATATATGGAAACTAGATCTCTACGGGCCTCGTGTCCTGCTGTGGAGAGCCCTGTTGTCAGGATCCTGCTCCAGGGAGTCAGTGACAGGACCAACTCTAGATCATCAGGGTTGCCCAGAGAAGGACACAGCATCCAGCAGGTCTTAAGAAAATTATGATCTTTGTCACTGCAGTGACATCGCAAGCCTCCACAAAAGGACATCCCAAAGCAATTGCCATTGCAGGTATATTAAAAATATTTTTTAAGTTTACCAATGTGTATTTACACAATCTTTTCTGAGTAGCAAAAAAAAAGGCACTGCAAGAACTTTGAATATATGGTACTTAGTTCAGGTCACAACTGAAACAAACCCAAGACAGTTGCTTCAAGGTCACTTGACCAAAGCCGAAGGTGTTCACAAAGTGTTCCATAATTTGAAAAGAAATACCTTTGGAAGTTACTGACACTGCCATTCTAAAATCTATAGGGCTGCTATCTCATAAAGCTGGCACTTGAGGGAGTTGGGTAGCTTTAAGTGTAAATGCTCCCTCTCTCATCCTAAAATGCTAGTTAACAAGGAAAGACAGGGAAAAGGCCGTACATTGAATGGCAAATTTTCCTAACTAAAAAAGTGTGTTCCATGATGCATTTGGCATTAACATGTGACATCTAATCCTATAGCATTGCTGGGTCAGGTGTTTCATAACGTGATTTTCTCTGGAAAATGACCCTGACAACAAAGATCTTATGGTGGTCCCTAGTGATTTGCTTTTCAGCCTGTACTATACTTGTATCTTAGAGCTATGTGGATCCTCTTGCATGTGATGTGAATTCCTTTCGTTAAGCACATATAAGGTCTTCAGAGATTTTGCGTCATAAATGGTTACCCTTTATTTTTCATTGCTTGCTTCAAAGTAAAATGAAAAGGACCTAATTAAAATCCTGCTTTCTCTTCTCCAGAGTACCTTGCAATAAAGTTTAGGGAGTTTTAACTGTAACTTTTAATTTATATATTGCATGACCTTATCAAGAAGATCGTCCTTCTGTGTGGGTTTGAGAATACCCCAGAGGGAAAAAAGAGCACTTCACACTAATGACAGTATTTCAGCAGTTGTTTGACTCATTAGGAATCCAGCAATGTCACCCACTGATACCATCAGCACTATCTCTTTCTCCCCTGCATTCCCAGTCTGGTAAGCTTGAGAGATTGTAGATGGTAAATAAATACGGGGCAAGTGCTGTGGTGATGAAAGAGAGGTGAGCGTGGATACTGCTGTAAAGCCTTGGATGTATTTGAAAGCTTTGGCTCCAGGAGCGGTAACGCCTGTTCTCCCATTGCAGACTTCGCCATGAATGGACTCAGAGGCTGGAAGGACGAGCAAAGCAGGCCCAGGCGCACATGAACAGGCAGAAGGAGCAGATGACGCTGCTCTCCATTGAGGCTCTTCCCTCAGCAGACAAAACTGTTGCTTAAAGGACAACACGGAGAGCACTGGGGCTGGCACTATCTTCTGCACACACCTGGAGCGGGCGGTTACATGGGCAGGTCAGAGCCAGGCCCTTTCCCACACTAGCTGCAAGAGATACCAATAAAGCCCTGCTGCATCTCAGTGCAAGAACAGCCACAGTATGTTATCCCCCCAAAACTGCGGAGGGAGAGATGGGAAGCTGGCACCTTTTATCCTGCATGATATACGATTGCTCTGATACAGTAGGGCTTTGTTATGTAACTCTGCATTTTCGAGTGACAGTAGCATACTCCAAGGAAGGATGATCGCTTGTTTAATAGGTAGAATAATCTCAGATGGCGCATGCAAATTAGCACATTTCCATTTACAGAGCTCATGCACACTCTGACTTAATGCAGATATAACCTGTCCTGCCTGTCTTGATGAGCCACTAGTGAAGGTAGCTAAGGATTAGTGTGATCAGCTCGCTGGGAGGAAAAAGATATTCCTTAATGGAACCAGGAGGAAAAAAAGAATGAGCTTTTCTGATCAACATATAGGTAATTTTCCAGATTGTAATCATTAAATTAAGACAGGAAAGGTTTCTGGCTTTTGTGGGGTAGATAAGGAAAAGATCACTAAGTTTCCTATGAACTAGTTTGAGAAATGTCAGGGGAAGCACGTGTAAGTTGGAACGCAAGAGCGGAAAATCAGCTCATCATAGCAGCTCAGGAATACTCTGCAAGGTATCACTAGCCAGACTTGATTTACACAAATCCCAGCATTTTTTGGATTTGACTTTCTACCAAGTCAGATGAAATACAAAAAGAAATGCTTAGGCACAGAGTAACTGTTTGTGACTACCCCTACCTACACTTCTGTATAGCTAAATATCATATATTTTGGATGAAAACTTGTATTTATCTCTTCAGCTCATTAGTCTGATATCCAAGAGAACAGTCATAAGTCCAAACACTTATTTTTCTAGTAACACTGGGCCAGAATCAATTTAACCTTGCATCTCTATTTATCCTGAGCAAGTACACAGGAATATATTAGATAAATTTCAAAACAAACAAACAAACAAACCCTCAAACAAATTAAAATTTGACCTCACGGAAGTGCTTTCCTCTTCCTTTAAAACCACATTTTATTGAAATACCCAGTTTTATAGGAGGCACTCACCTTTACAAAAGAAAAAAAAAATTATCACAAAAATGTTGCTGTTCCATAAAGGATTAAAAATTTCTATAACATTCTTTAGTTAATTAAAGCTTAGAAGAATGTAGAATCAAACTCTTTTCACATAATCCAACCCAAAAAGCAATAATTTTCCAGTGTTTTATTCTTTTAGAAAAGCAAAATGAACAATAATAAAGTTGTAACTGCTATTGTCTTTGCTATACTGGTCTCCTAATTCTGCGCTCATTTATTTCCCATAATTTTGTAAAACTTCTTATACTGCCATGCTAGTTAAGCGCTAATCTCTTGTGAAACAGGTAAAATAACGTTTAAATTTGCTACTGCTTACATACAAAAGAAAATACTCCACTAGTCCACATCTACTGCTAAAGGCCATAGTCAGGGCCTATTGAAATAAGAAGAATTCCCCACTGCTGAAAACCAGAGACCTGACAATCCATTAATTTAGCTATTGCTTCATAGAATTGTAATTTCACCTTAAAGGGTGCAAGTTAACCCCACTTTGTGTTGGGGTGAAGAGAAAAAGCCTTAGAAAAAAAGGCCCATAAACATTTGTTGGTCTTTTAAGTTTAATGGTTTAAATATTCAGTTGCTGAGACCACTTTTATTTCAGTATATTTGATTGCTTAATAAGTTATGGCTGATGTTACTAAAGGAACAGGAAAAAGAGCGCAATCCAACTGGTAATTTTCAGCCCTCCCTGGAGAGTCCCCAGGAGTGGCATTAGGTCTCTGAGCACCAGCTTTTCCTTTCAGAGCTGGGAGGAACCCTCAGGTGCTGAGGGGCACCTGAAATCACTTCCAGTGCAGGCAGGTAACATGGGGCTGACTACACACCGGAGCAGCATCACAGCTCTGTTTATCACAGCAAGGACTTGGAAGCTATTTCAGTTGTGAATGCAACCCCGATACATTTGCTGCAGAGACAAGTTTGTACATAACAAGTGTGAAAGATGAAAATCCTCCCACTCTTATAAAAAAAAAACAGCTCTTTGGGAGATGTTTGAGTGCATACACATTTGTCATGCTTACTGATTCTAACACATATTTTACAGGACAGCAGTATCCTGGCACCCCCTGATATTGAGTATTTGCTGCTTTTTGTTCCCAGATGCATGCGTTCCTCCATTTTCACTGCTACTACTCACACAGTCAGGCTGAGAAAAGAATCAAGCACTAAAAATAATAAAGTCTGGCAGGAAGATGTAGCCAGATATGCTGCCTGCAAATTGCAAAGTTGAAGGCAGATAATAAGGTGAAATACAACATTTTTTTTCTTTTTGCCTTAGTTACTGAGTTGATGAAATTCATTCCTGAATATATAGGCATTATAGACATGCCTAAAAAAGTGAAACCTGGTTTTCATTAAAAAGGCAACCAAACAAAACACTCAAATTGGATTGTTACATTAGAAAACATCTGTCTCATCCACATGTGCAGTCCTGTACACTGATAAAGAAAAACATCCACTGAACAGCAACCTTGAGCATAGTATTTTACTCTGTTCTGTCCCTAGTTCTTCCCACTCAGCCATGAAAAAGGGACATTTAAATGAAAATTCAGGCTATCAGCTCCACTGCATTGGCTATGTTAAGAGCAAACTAGTCATTTGAGAGGAAAAACGAATTAACCTTTTTTTTTCTTCTTCTGGAATCTATTAATTTGTCTAATAGAAACAGACTTGGAATTCAACATGATCATTACACAGATCAGTACCACCTTGAGCCTGCACTAGCGATACAGTACCATGCCTTACATGTGCATGCCAGTCAGTTCAGTATTTGGCCAAACCTGTAAAGAACTACTGTAAAAGTAAAGCTGTAGTACAAAGCAGGGACTCAATTTTTGGTCATGGGACTTAAACCTTATGACATATGATGCAATAGATGTGGATCATATCTATGAAGTAATGTAATGTATTTAGCATACTCGTGTCAGTCGCAGAACATCCCCCAGCATGCCAAACTTATGTGTGTGGCAGGTGATGTAAGCACATACTACTCGTTTATATGGTTACAATTAAGTATGGCTTCTGATCCTAAAATCAAAAAACAATGCTTGAGAGGCAACAAGGAATGATTCCCAAGATGTTTCTGAGCTATTGAAGTCCTGCATGCCCAAACCAAGGCAATCAAGGGGCTGAATTTAAACCATGTTCAGCTGCAATCCCGCTTTATTCAGAGATTGTCCAGAAGCCCTAACAGCTATGAGATGTTTAAAGAAACAGTAATCCAATACCTACCAGCCACTATACTAGAGTTAATATTTTAATTAGGAGCAGGAGAGTCTTTTTCTTCTTTTTCTTTTGTTTTTTTTTTTTAAGGTGAACCCCACTATTGCCTTCACACATTGACTCGGCTCACAGAGCATGCAAAGCAGATTTTGTCCAAGGGAAATTAAACCATAAATCCTGCTCCAAGTGCATACCAAAGGAGCCTCTTAGGATCTGTGACAAGTACTAGCTTTTCAGATAGCTCTGAGTCACCTGTAAATTGGGGGTGTTTGGTTCAAGGAACAAAATTAGATCCTTTCTGAAGTAAAGCCCTGAACCATGTACACTCCGGTATAGATACCTCAACACCAACAACTTTGATCCATGGAGCTGCTCATAATGTGCTGAACCACTTGCTAATGTAGATAGATAGATAGATGGGCTCTATATAGATAGACAGAAAGATAGGCTCAGTGCATGCCAGTACAGGGCATGCAGATCCAAAGGTGGCAGCTCAGCCGATCCACCGCAGCTGAGTTCGGGTTCAATAATTTAGTTATACAGTCATGCAGACAAGCCAGCCTGCATAACTGCACGGCTTGTTCAGCTGACCTGCGAGGGTGGGTGCGATGGAACAGAGTTTACCCACACTAACACTTGGTATGGGTCTGGCTTTTGAAATCATGAAGCAGCTACATGTGATTCAGTTCTATAATTAAATAATAGAATTATGCGGATAATTGCTGATTTCCTAGCCCAAATGTTCTTCCTAATTACAAATTGTGTCCTGAGGGCTGGTCTTTACTGATTTAACTATTAAACAGCACTTGATTGGGGATTCACTGCCACCACGTGAATAAAGAATAATGAATCACATAACATTTGCACATAACAAATATACTTGTAGACTGAAATGGGTATCTGTAGATAAATGAGGATTAGATAAAGCATAATTTTAGAAAATCTTATGCTTTCTGGGAATGCTTCTGTTCATAAAATAAGCACTTCTGTGCTACTTATGTCCCACAGAGAGGGCAGCAGTTACTTATGATATAACAGGTGGCCCAAAATTCCACACACAAAATCAATAAGCATGATTGACAATACAAAAATCTCCCTATTTCTCCTACTTCTCATCTATTTCATCTGAGTGTGTTTACGGCACTGTATTTTTGCATAGTGCTTCAAAAGCCATGCTAAAATATGTTTGTTTTCAGAAGCATTAGCTACTATTCAGGCAGTAGACTTTTAGACTTTTAAGCATAACTCAAGCTAAGATGGACACAAAGCAGGGAACGTTCCAGCCCAAACAACAGCAGTCTGGCAAATTGCCTGAAAATGTCTGAGTTACCAGGGAAGACAAACTGGATAATAGGTTGCTGTGCACTAGCTCTATAATTAAGTGTACTTGTGTGAAATGCCATTCCTTAAATGAAGCAACAATTTTCTACTAGTGACTACTGAAATGTGAGAGTCTACTGGCTTAATCTTTACCTGACACTCAAGGCTAGTTGTCGGTCTCTATGGGCTGGCTCATTATAGTGTGACTTTGGAAATTCATAATCAGGATTACCTTTTTTTTTCCCATAGCAAACAGCATCAGCTTCAGAAGGAGTTAAAATTTCAAACAACTGTAGTAATAATAGCACGACAATAATCAAAGAGGAAACAAAGATGCAGTAGGAAAACTGAAAGATAACATTTAATTTGACTGTTTTCACAAACTGGACACTTCATTTGTTTTCTACTCTAATGATCCTTGACTGCCAACATGACCATTGATGCTCTTTGATCACAAGTCTAACTTTCCTGTGTATTCTGACTGTTCTGCTATATACAGAAGGGGAAAAAGTTATAAGATATAAAAGGGGAAAGTTGGAAAGTGCTTAATTCTGTTAGCTTTATTTTCTAACACAGGAATGATATCTGAAAAATAATGATAGAGAAAGTTGAATCTTATTCCACCATAGCTTCTCAAAGGAAATTTATTCTATAAGATGTGTACTAGCACCTTTGTAGGTATTCTGTTAAGTGAAAGCCTGTCCAATTGTTCATTTTTATGCATACAAAATTCCAAAAAGGCAATATTTTCTTATTCATTATCGGGTGTTATTGCAGCAGAATCCTTATTAGAGTTTAATGATAAAAGTGTTAACTAATGAATTGATACTTTGCATCTTTTGGACAGTAAATGAGTTTACTGATTTTGCAGATACTGTCTTAATCATTAAATATATATTTATATAATAACAAGGCTAACAGTTACTGAAAATAAGCTCTACAAGCAGCAAGGGCAGCCTAATGTAAAATATCAGAAACAGCAGTTATTATCCGCCAACTCAAATGAACACTTAATAACCTGGAACTAAATCCCTTCAGGCACCATTTATGATATGTACACACTTCTGTTGCAGTGATGACAAATGCTCCATTTTCCTAGAACTAATGACCCCTCTATAATATGTACTAGGGGGCTGACAATTGTATAGAATGAGTCTGTCAACAAACTAACAGAGTGCAGCCATGTTTGAAAAGTTTTATGCCGAAACCACAGGCAAATTTCAGCAATTCCAGACCATAATAAGCCCCTCTGGAGCCATATCGAAATTCTGTAGCATGTGTTTGGTCAAGAGAGTTTCTGCATATGTTTTTGTTTATTTTCAGTTTGGTTTCCTTTGGCTGTTACCCATAATTAGAAGAAAAACATGAAAGTAATTAATATGTAACACTTCACTGTGTTCTAACAAAATATTGGTGTCTCTTGGGATACTTTACTGCTTTAATTGGTGGATGCACTGAAGGATATCATCTCTATCTCAAAATGCAAACATGCTTTTATTCCAAGGCACTTCTGAAGAAGATTTCACACTTGGCACTGGTGTATCTTACAACTTCATTGCAGGGATTTTGACGGCACTCACTTAATTTATCATTACAAAGATTAAAGGCATATAAAATAATAAATAAAATAATAATTTTAAATCTATAGCTAGTCTATATTACCTATAGTAATCAAAACCTCAGAATCTCAGAATCTGAGAATAAAACTCAGAATCACGAAAGAAGACAGTAAGTTCTGACAATAGGTTAGTACTGCTCCCAGCAAGCTAGTTTTGAAAAATATAATATGGATTAGTCCAAATCCTACTACTTCTTATCAACTGTTTTCATCAAAAAGCAGTGAAGTCGCATACACTGCCTGGTTCCATTAGTGCCATCCTACCATTCATTCAGGTAGCATTTTACCTTTCAGCACTTCTTTTCTCTTTTGAAAGGTTTGTGTCTTGACAGCAAAATCACAGTACCAGGTAAAATCATCTGTATTCAAGATGCAGCTACCAAGCAATCCTTTTGCCTAAAAAACAAGTGGACAAAAAAGATCTATAAGTCAAACTTGCAATTTCTGGCAGTCATTTGTAAGGGCTCTCATTAAAGTGCAAATACTCCTAATTGCCTCAGCGCACATTAGTAGAGTCTGGTGTTTCTTTGGCAAGTAGGAAAAAAGAATCTGCATCTAGGTTGCAGAATTTTTGAAAGGGGGAGCTTTATTTAAACTGTTAGGAAACTACAATAAAATACAAGTCAAGAAAAAAATATGGCGTAATGGCATGAATTCTCATCTACATGACAGGGCTTTTTGAGTTTTGCATTATATGTAGCACATAATTGCTGTGTGCCTCTGATCAGAAAGCCATATCTTGCAAGTCTAGAGCAATTCTGGACTTCTACACTTCCATTTTTTAACAAGAAATTAGTATTTGAAAAACATGTCTCAGAAAAATAATTTTTAATCAGTGAAAACAAACAGAAATAAAGCAATTATGCAATTATGTCTTGAAATAGTGGAAAATTACATATCATTAAAAAGAGAAATAAATAAACCAAGCTAAATACACACAAAGTAATTTTACCTGGGTGAGATATAGCTTTTTAGGAAACTCTTGTTAAATTTAATGAGTTACAGCTGAAACAATGAGAGTCTGTCATGTGGAGGCCTGGAACAAGAGCTGTTCCACCAAAAGCATGTGCAAGCGATATCATAAATGCTTCAGTAATTGCAGTCTCAAGTTTAAGAAAATATCAATTCATAATTCCCTGGCTCCAATCCGGACATAACACAAACATGGTGCTTTTTCTCCCTATTCCTTAATACTTGGTGTTCTGCACAATTTCACCTGGCTGTTTGCCAGCCAGAGGAGGCATAGATCACACCAGAAAACTCTGCAAGGAAAAGTAAAACAGTAGCTGCAGCTAGCAGAAAGTGAGGTCTAGGAGTCTCTTGACACAAAATAAAGCCGCTTCCAGAGAACAAATCCTTAAATGCTTCCTTATTTTTTATTTTTTTCCTTCAAAGCAGTAGAGTCCAAGAAGGGACATTCAGGTTCCTATGACAGCGTTGGCAAGTGCAGCCTCTGACCCCTCAGCCTTTTCCTACAGGACACATTTTACACTTCTGCACCTACCTCATTCAGGCGGGTCCCACCTTCTCCAAAGACACAGGAGAAGGTCATGCTGCCTGTGCAGCAGGTCACATCAGGGGTCAGCTGCCTCCACAGCTACCATCCCACCGCCCGGGATAAGAGCCAAGGCAAGAGCTCTCTTTCATCCTGCTTTTCGCAGCCTCCTCCTGCTACTGAAAACTGCCTGCTAGTTAAAAGCTGTTGAAGCCTTGATGGCCTATGAGTTTCATGGGAAACAACGTGGAAAGGGCTCTAAGGACAAGGATCAAGGTACTTCCTGGCTTTCTCTTCTCCATCACCATATTCTCTATAGTACATTTGGGCAGACGGGTTACCTGAAAGGCCCTGAGGCAACCAGCTGCACCAGTGGAGAAAGCAGCGGGCATTGGGCCAACCTTCTCTCTGGTGTCACAGGGGAGCAAGGGAGAAAGGGAGACAAGAAATGAGGATTATGGCAAGGCAGGGCACAGCATTAAGGGCACAGCATTAAGGAGAAAGAACAATGGATCTTCTAGAGTCAAACAAAAAATCTCCCAGAAAAGCTTTAAACTGCTTTTGTACGTTTCTCTATGCAAATGAAAGAGTGCTCAGAAGAAAATTTTGCACGTATTCTTTGAAGCCTGCTTTCTCAGATGCCATTTTTCCTATTCAAACAGTTCCTGTAGAGCTCTCTTTGGAGGTATGCAAATTTTTAACCAGACTGGTACAAAAAAATACACCCACATTCCATTATGCAGTGCTGTCAATCCCTGATATTCAAACATCACAGACTAATCACCCAGAAACTCATAATACTGTTGAAAAAATTAAAAGGTTATTCATTAAAAATGCTGAGTTTCTATTATTCTTGAGTTTTAAGCTTTCTGGCCTTTTCCTAAAACTCTGCAGGCTACAAGCATTTTTCCACATTTTAAGTCTCTAAACACTCTTTAAAAAACAACTTCTGGTCTTTTATTCTCAAGCTTATGAGGTAAAAAAGTACCAAACATCTTGATACTAAGATACAGTCTTGGAGCTGTCAATGCTGGTTATAAGTTAAAATAGCCACTTTAAGTGCTTATATTATAAATTATAAGAAAGGCCTCTATCTATCCTGATTCAGAGTCAAGTTGCTCTGTATGAATACTTCAACTAGCACAGAGGTACACAAAATGGTTGAGCTAATGTAACATTATTCACCGTGATCAGAAAGGGCCCTCCGGACATGTTCATGCCTCTTGCTTCTGCCTCTGTTTTCCTGTGGCTGCAATAACCAGCACTTCACTAATGTGATTCTCTAGCTTGGTAGAAGCCCAAAGAGATTTCCCTGTGAGAGTTTTCTACTGGGTTAAGGAGAAGCCGATCACCATGGGGTCTGGCAAACACATGCAGATACAAGGATATCGTGCATAGGTGAAATTAGGATGGAACTGTGTTGGGAATGAATTACCTGCATAATGTCGCACCTCAGCAGGGTGGAGAGCTCACACCACACAGCGACATTCCACATGCAGTAAAGGCATGCAAACAAAACACGGGGATTACATGCTTTCAGGGACTGCAGCTGTATCTAGAAGGTTCACACGCATCTTTGCTGTATTTAGCCTTGAGCACACCCTTAGCCTTGAGCGCTATGTAGGGTATTCACAAATACTCTGGAAACACCTTTGGGAGGTCAAATTGTTGCAGAATGGCAATAAATGTGAACATACAACCATTGCATATTGCTCTCTGCTTGTTTCAAGGTGAGGGCTTCCCATGATTCAGGTGACCTGTTCCAAGCTGTCATCTTTTGGCTAATCTCTTTCAGCAATTCTGACAAGGCTTTGCAAGTTGACAGGGAACTCTCTACTTTGGGGGATTCTACACTGATACTCTAAGTCTGATCACATTTGACAGTGAAAAGCCAACAAATCTGTAATGAATCTCAATTGATCAATTGTGCTTTCTTTATCACACAGAAGAGCTGGTTGACTCCTGATTTTTTTTTTTATTCTCTTCATTGGCACCTTCTCCGAGTTCACTTCAAGTCACGCTGCAAGTCAGAAACATATTAGTCAGCTGGCAGAGTACTGAAATTAGTAAAATAGTAATTCACTGTCCACGGAACTGCCCAGAGTGCATTGAGAGAGACAAAGAGTCACTTTCAGCAGCTTTCTGCTCCCTCTAGATAAAGTTCAGAAAATAGTTGGAGATCCAATTTATATGGAATTCAGATTTCAATAAAATTTGCATCAAGGGACTAAGTAAATGCAGAAAGTTACCCAGATAAAGGATAAGCTGGAGAGTACAGTACTGGCTACAATTAGTATTTGTCTCTAAGCAGAGGAAGCATCATTAAAAGATGCATTTCAGCTATTCTCGAAGGAGGGAAAAAGTATTCCACAATATAGTTCAGTTCTTGAAACTCAGGAGACATTTCCTTTTTTAAGTTGGGGTTAAGTTAATACTCTCAGGTAACAGAACTGATGTTTTAATTAGTAGCTTTAAATGCATATTCCCCCAGCTTTCTGGTAACAAAACAACATTAATTTTCCCTACCACTTGAAAAAAATTGTTTTGCCATGTCATAATACTGCATATACCCTTGAAATTTTACATTGCTTTTTTGAGAAAGTCCTACAGAGCCTAGACATTTTTATGGAATTGTATTAGTGAGAATTATGTATTTTTTACAAATCTGTAGAAAAGAAAAATCCTTTCTACAGCACAAAAACACTCAATATAGGAAATAGTACCTATGTTAAAAATTATTTTTTACAGGTGTGGACTGTAATACAAAATATAAATAAATTCCAACAAATTAAATTACACAGAAAAAAGTTATTGGTATATTTAGTATATATAATATGCAGACTATATAAGAAATACAGCATATGTGAATATATACAAAATATTTTATCAATTATGCAGGTCTAAGCTACGATTTTCCTACTTGTAAGTTCACAGTTTCACTCATGTCCAAGCTAAAAGTTAAATATAAACATTTTTGATCAGCTCAAAGAAGTAATGAGAGTCATAATTCCTGGGTAGATCTGGTCTTTCCTTCTTTTTTTTTTCCACTTTATGGTAACTAAGCAGTAAATTCATTTCTTTTTCCCCTTTTCTGAACAGCTTCTGCTTCATAACTTTCAAGTTGATCTACTGGTGCAACACAAGGCAGAAGTTCCTGCAGTTTTTGGTGTTTCTTCAGGTTCCTGCAGAAATGTGTTGGGAGGTCTAGTGCCGCCACACTCAGCTGACTGCCCTAGCTGTCTGCTTCCGTTTCCCACATTCTCATCCCCTAGAAGCTCCCAAGCACATTCCAGTGAACTAGCATGAACCAAGAAATAAGGTTTTGCCCTAAGATCAATTGTCCTTGAGCTGGGACAACTGAGGTGCAACTGCAATTTCTATTCTGTTATCCCTGCTATGAAAAGTGGTAACCTGTAGCTGATAAGAAGAAATGGGCAGGTAGCAGCAACATCCTAAACTGCTACAGCTAAACCAGCCGTAACTCTCCTGTCACAGTCCTAAAGCCCCACATGAGGCTGTTGCAGGAAGCCAGCCTCCACCAACACCCTAGTCAGCACCAAATGAGTAAACAGGATTGGTACATCCAGCCCAATCATCTGTTCTTCAGATTTTTTTTTTTTAAAAAGGGTAAATTAGAGCTTTTTTTAATTCTTTTTGAGGATGGTGAAGTAGTAACAGGGATGAATACCTGTGAAAAAGGAGTAAAATTTTGAACCTTTCACCAGGAAGACACAATAGGAAAATAACTCCGCTGCCTGACAGATACGATCACATTGCTTTCACACCTGAAACTGGCAGGTGACCAAGAATTTAACATGAAAAATAGTTAGGTTCTTCAAAACTTCATAAAGCTGAGAGAAGTTATCTGCTTTTTAATATGCTTATTTCGTTACAGACAAATCAAGGACAAGTAAACTGAAATAGAAGGAAGAGTGCCACAACTTTTGAAATCCAATCTCTCTTGCCCTATGCTGCTAATTTGGGATGGAGGAAATTATGTGGTTCGATTTACAATTAGGATTCCTTCATAATGATGCTTTTCCTCCACAGTTCTAACATAGGGTACACATCTTTTCCAGAAACCTAAAAATAAAGTATATTGCACTGTCCAGCTGTAGTGTTGTTTAATTTGATGTGACAGATTGATCAACACAAATATAGACAACTCAGAAAAGACGATGTGGTGCTTTGACCAAACAGATGATTTGAAGGGCATGGCAAAGGAGCAATCTGAGCAGCTGTTAAAAGGGTAGACTTTCTACAATGTGGTTAATGTTCCAAAAAGTGCCCTATTATGTGCCTATAAACAGCTCTTCACAATGAGGCAATGTAGGGGGATGTATTGTTTTCACGTGCTGAAGCTCACTCATCCGTTCAAAATTAAAAATAATACGTTTAATAAAGGGTAAAGCTCCCTGTGATCCAAGCACACCTGCAGCGAAGGTAAATCCTTTGTGTTTTATTACAAAAATGAAAGTTCATCCACATAACGCCAAAACTTGTTAATTAATATTACTTTTGGTTTGGTTTGCCAGATTACAAGTTTAGTTAAAAAAATATTTCTGTCCTTCAGGAATTTTGTTTGCTGCATTCAATAATCTGCCAAAATATCCCTTAGGAAATAGAACTAGCAGTTTGGATGATATTCTGTATGTTAACACAGAAAGAGATTTTACTTTCAAATTTATTTCTTTCAGGGAGAGGGAAGGCTAAGCTGTTGCTCAGAATGACAAGTTAAATGTCTAAAATGACTCCCAAAAACTAAGAAATCACTATGGCTTTATTTTTTCACTTTGCCAAGATTCACTACACAAGATAACTATCCTGAATAAAATTAAAGATCCATGGGAAACATATGAAATACCAGGAGCACAGCAAGGCCTTAGCCATAATGCCACCGGCTGGCAGAGGAAGCTTTTCTGGAATGAGAAGCCCCTGTCTTGAAAAATGCATGTCCTTCTTCAGCTTGGTGCTCAGACTAACTGCCCCAAGCCATCAAATTAGCTTCATGTAAGGTGAAGCACATGCACTTTTTTTTTTCCCCTAAGAAAACAAAATAGATTAAAAAAAAGTAGATTTAAAGAGCATTCAGAGCAAGTTCCGGCATTTCCCACAGCTTGGCTACTCTTCCTCACACAGGTGATGGTCACAGACGAGTGAAGGCAAGAGCGTCATGAGGTGAAACCTCAGCCCCACTCAAGTGTATGGAGTTTTGCCATGGTGCTCAATGTTGCCAGGATTTCACACCAGCGTTCACTCATCAGCACAGGATGACAGGGCGCTGGAGCCCCTTGGCGTCAGGAGGAAGCACATCAATCTGCTCCAAATCTCTGCCTGTTGCTGTGAATTTAGATAAGTTCAGCTGCACAGCTCCTTCTCTACTCCTCTGTGGTGGGTCCCTCTCCTCCATTCTCTCACTTTCTGTTTTACTGGCAGCAACTCTTCAGACAGCCAGGAAAAAAAAAAAAAAAAACACTCTTCTCTTGAATAAGATGGGAAAACATTCCCTGCCAGACAGCAGCGTCCACACAGTAGGCACTCCAGCCTGCCTAAGTGAGAACTGTAGTACTCTCAAGAGATGATTGGAGAATATTAAATGAAATTACAGTAATGCATTTTGCAGCATTTTATAAACCAACAATTCTGCAAATTTCTTTCTTCTCCTCCCCTGTTATTTCCCCAGTTTACAGCCTTCAACATATAATTCATAAACACATAAAATTTTGGTGTGATGTCTAAAATAAAAGAATTACAAATCAATTTTTCGTTATTTGCCCAGACTCTTCTGCTTTCACAAGAGTTCAGATTGAAATAGCAGCACAGTATCTAGAGAAATTGTTAGAGTGCCACCTATTGGAAATAGATGTACAAAGGAAAAGACTGTAATTAACCTGAATAAAATAAGCATTTATCGTCCAAGTGTTGATTTTAACTATATCAAGTAAGAAGGCCTTAAAATGCTACACTTCACCTTCTGTTCATAATTATGTCAAAACGTAGATCAATGTGTAGCTTTTACAAGTAAGGCTGTCCAAGGAGAAAAACACAGGAAGTGGTAGAGATTTATAGAGATGGAGTTATACAGCAAAAATATGAGCAGATTCACTCTGATAACCTCCTGCTTAAAATCTGATTCATTACGTTAAATTCCATACCCATTATTGGAGTAAGTTTTGTATCAGGCCCTGGTTTGCATTCTGGAGAGATATAGGTGAGATTTATCTTTTCTCCCTTTAGTTATATCTTACAACTTAAGTAAAAAAGGAAGCATAAACGTACAAAAAGGACAGAAAAGGAAGCTGCTTTTCTAGGCAAAGCAGATGCTTCTGTCCTCTTGTGGAACACTTAAAAGTCAGGAGGTTTGATTTCATCCTTGGGACAGTACAATCTTTATAGCAATGGTTCGTAAATGTCATTACTGTCCAGAGCACACCTGGGCAATGCAGTGACTGAATTCTCTCCCCTCTCTTTCCCTCATGAACAGATAGACCTATGTTTTTTCTCAGAAAAAACTATCCAGAACTGTACCTTCAGGCCTTGAAGTCAAAATGTGCTGATTTGCACTTGAAAGTAAATTAGATTGCAAAGACTTTAAGCCTGTCTAAAATTGATCCACTCTTCAGCCTTGAACTTCATGCTTGGGCTGTCCAATCTCTCCTCTCTCCTTCCTTACTTCCCAGCACTGGTTGGCTGGCAGTATCTGCCCTAAAGAGTATCACTACTGAAACCCCACACACCCACTCCATCTCCTCCTGCATTTACTAGAGCAGCCTCTTCTTCCACGCTTTATGGGCTCCCACACCAAAACACCAGCTCTTTTCTGCCCGAACATCCCAGGCTTGACCTCCGAATCAAACTATTCCTCTTCCAAGTCCCCCTGTTAATTAGCACTGACCTCTGCACAGTTCCTGACAGCTCTTGCATGCCTCTTCTAAGCAGAGGCACAGAAACATGTCGAGCAGGTGCAGGTGGAACTATTTTAAAAAATAAACCTGCTGTTGATTATACCTACCAGTCCTGCCAGACAGGAAACAGGAAGATTAACAAAGCATAGAAACAAAGTAAAGCAAAATATAATGAATGTTGGAGATAATGGAAAATAAATTGTGTGTGTATATATACATATACAAAATACATATATATAATATATATAACCATATATGAATTATATGTACTTACATATAAATATATAATTTATATATAATTATATAATTTATATATAATTATGTACCTATAAAATAGACCATATGTGTCTGTGGTCTAAAATTCTTCATTCAGATTACTTTTGCTTGGTAATATTTCATAAGATGTTTAAAAAGAGGACCTATGGAATGTGTTCATGAATACCTAAAGTAGATTTTAGTCTTTCTTATTCATAAATAGATTTTAGTCATATACATGATCATCTGCCTTGCTGATGAACTGATTTAGAAAGCGATTCTTTCACTAACTTTCTAGTTCTGCCCTTTGTCTGTCATCTCCTTTATTTTCAGCCATTATCTGGTATATATTTTAATTCTTTACAATCACTTCCTCTTTTTTCTGTTAAGTTACATCATTCTACCGTTGCACACTTTTTTTATTCTTTAGTATTGTCTCTTCTTCCAAATACCACAGAGTATGCTCCAGGCTTCTCTGTGGGTTATAAAGACCTCTCTTACCTCCTCTTGAGGCGTACTCTCACACATAATTTTCCTGACTTAACGAGCATATTTTCTTATTCTGTGGACATATTTACAACAAAAGTTCAGAGAAATCAAAAGTAACATGGACTCATGTCCGAGAACAATGACCTGATTCCTATGCCCACTACAATATTCCCATTTACATTGCATACTAAGAAGAAGGAAATATGAGGAGAATAAAAACAATTGTGACAGAATTCTCAGTGAGGTCAACAGGATATTTTGTCCCTGTTTCAGGTGTTACAATATTTTTCCAACTCAAAATAAATATTTTTGCCATAAGCATTTCAGATAGGAACTAACATGGCGAAGGAGCACAGAGATAATTTCTCTTGCCAGAGGTATTTGTGATGAGCAGGTTGTCCAAATCCTGAGCTCTACCTGGTCCTCTTTATCTTTCAGCTGCAACTTCTTGGCTATTCTAGTAACAGGAGACAAGGATTCTGGGCCCATTCCCTCATCTATTGCCTCTCAGAGAAGCAGTCAAGTGCTTGGCCCTTGTCCAGGCTGCCTGTCTGTTCTAGGCCATTCATTTGTTTAAAGTTTGCTTCTAGTTGCTTTTTTTTTTAAATTGTCAGGAGAGGGAAATGCAGTCTGCTGGTGTTTTTCCTGGTGTACTAGATGGAACATAAAGTTGGTCAAGTTAATCTCCATGTTGTTGTTTGGATAGCAGTGTTCATTCAAATGGGAAAGAAAAAATGAATATTTTTATTTTTATTTGAGGCCTGGAAAAAATACTATTTCAATGTGGTCTTCAATTGCAGATAGCTTATTTCAATCACCTTCAAAATTTTTCTCAAATGCTTTCCTGAAGGTATTTTGAGGAGAAGTATAGAATATATGAGAACAGCAGGAAAAAAGCAGGAAGGGCAAACCTACAAGCAGTGTTGGTCACGATATACAAGAACTCTGAGAAGGAGCTATGGTAACTGTGGATGGAAATTCGTATTTTTCATAAAGAATGTAGCCGGATAATGAAATAAGCAGGCATCCCGCTTTTCTGTCACCTCCATAAATAATAATAATAATCTAAGGCCTGAAACCATTTTCAATGTCTTTTAGGATACCACTGATCATATGATTTAATCTGAATAGGTATACCAAATGAACAAGGGGATTTACAGTTTCCAATTTATGGATTTATCCCTTACGGTATAAATATCTGCAAAATGCTCCCATGAGGAATGGCAAAATATGCCTTCAACCTTTGCATACATAATTTCAGATCAGCCTGGCACCATTTTACTAAGAGTGAAACCATATGTCACCTAATGGCTCAGGGGAGATGTGACATATGGAGCATGTCATGCTTTCACTGCCAGTTTGACTCCGGCCCAGGTCAGTAACGACCAACACTGCGACCCTCTGCATGAAACAAGATGGACAACACAGTTAGATCCTGCAGCAAAGTTTGCAGCCCAAAACTGCCATTACAGATGGCTCAAACTGACCTTTGCGCTGACAAGTCAGCACAAGTCATCTAAAGATTAAATATCTATAGTACTTAGCTTTCATTTTGGAGAAGTCATTTCCTCCAGTAAGGGATAATAGATGTTCACAGGCAGGAAAATTTTAAGACAAAACCTCATAGCACTCACCAGCCCCACTGGGTCACCTGTAGCTGCTATGCATTAACATGACACCACATTGGGTCACCTGTAGCTAACATGCATTACACCACCTCTTCCCAGCCCTTCCTCTATGCATCAAAGTTTGACATCTGCCTTAATGCTGCACACACTGCTGTAGTTATTCAGGTAATGACAACTGTATTCGAAAGTGAAAGTTCAGACCTGGGAAAAGTGTTATCTTTTTATAAAAGGAAAATACAGAATTAAACACCACTGTAGTGGGGAGAGGTTAAAACATTTTATAAAGGTGATGGGAAGGAAGAAAATAACTATAGGATAGCACATAGTTAAGTCTTCCTGAAATACTCTTCTGGAAATAAAAAAGAATTACATTACTAATATCAATATGTGCAACGAGTTGGAGAACACTGAATGCTTAAGGAAAAAAAAAAGACATTTTAAAGCCTCATAGCAAAAAAATTACCAGGCAGTCTTTTCTTAATTATCAACAGAGAGTATGACGAGGGAGTTTTCCCTTTGCAGCAATGAAAACGTTACATGTCTATGTTATGGGTTAGGCTTCAAAAAGTAAGATTCTGATTCTAATTCCTACTGGAAAATTTATCAAGACAGATATTTTCATACTTAGTGTGATTCCGACTGACACCGAAGCACTGCTGGGAAATGCAAGCAAGCAAACTAATTGATAACCCAGTACTGCAGTAGTCTTAGGGAGCCCGGCCACAGAGGAGGCCAACAGTAGGTGCTGACAAAGACAATCATCTCCCGGAGGACGGGAGATTTTAAAAACAGGACTGTTCTTTCTGATCAGACGTATTCCACATATCGCCAGGTAACCAAAGAGCTCATGAGAATGCATTAGTGTTAGTGAATCACTGTCTCACTGATGTAACAGCCCATACATACCTATTTACACAGAGGTTTTTGTGTTGTTAGGCTTGATATTTTGCAGAGTTTTTTCTGTCATAGCTTTGTGTAGCAAACATGCATATACCAAAAAGCAATATACACCATTTACACATTTCATTTTTCCACTATTGTAAATTACATTGTTATTTTAGAAAAGATACATATTATATCAAACGAGTGCTGAAAGGGATCCTGTCAGCTTCCATCCCTGCTCCCCCGTGTCACTATAGTAACTAGGCTGTTATCTGCATCTCAGCCCTTCCTCCTATGTCAGACTTGACTAGCTCACAGCGAAGCTCCCAGTCTCCTGGAGACTCCTTTTTGCACCTCTCCCGGGTTGTTAAGCCTCGGAAGCGGAGCTGTGACACCGTTGCCAGGAGGGATCTGGCCCCACACGGCTCCGTGAGGAGGTGTCGGATGAGGGCACCTGTGAACGGGGGGCTGCGACGGCCGCTGCTCTGCGAGCGCCGTGCCGAGGAGGCCGCAGCTGCGGCAGGTGAGGGAACACCCGGCTAAAGGTGCAGCCCATGGAGCGGACCCGTGTGCGTGGACGAGGGGAGCACCGGCGTGGGATAACGCCCACCCGGAAGGCGCGCTACATGGCCCTCTGAAAAGCCTCCTGCTAAACCCAAGTGCTGACTTCTCCCGGCCCCCAGAGACATATCTCAGCTTCTTCCTTGCACACCTCTCTCTGTGTCTATAGCCGACCGTAGACCAGAGGTTGTACAGATCAGCTGTAGCATGTTTAGAAACCCCTGCTATTTCTGTATTTCCTTCAGATTGTTTGGATTATTAAAATATGTTCAGATAAACTGTATCTATTGGATTCTTTATTTCTTTTTATATGTTAATTTTTGCCTTGGATTTCTATTAGGTGTGAAGTTCAAACTCACACAGCTTTTGTATGGGCTATAGAAGAGCCATCTGTGTGCTTTGCTTGGCAATAAGGTGTTTTCATTTGGGCTGCATAAAATGTGAGGACAAAGGGTACATATGTAAAGTGTACATATATTTATTAATCTAAGAATTCTTTGAAAAGTAATAACAATATGATTGGGAATTCTATGATTGGGATTCCCAATATGATTGGGAATTCTAAAATATAGAGTTCAGCACTATTTTAAAAAGAATATACATTTTTCCACTTAGCAACAGCAATGAATCATGAAAAACACAATTGTCTTGCTGGACTGGGTGCTCTATCTGAACACTAGAAGCAGCACCCAATTAAAAACACAAGGGTAGTATCCTCAATGCACGTAACTCGTTAACAGTTTTTAAAAGTCGAGGGGAAAACATTGCTGTAGATAATGGTTTGGTAGTATTTTGTTCTGCAATACAATTGGTCTGGCTGAGGAAGAGATATCATGCAATTGATTTTGGCATGGAGAGTTGGGATTTTTGAACTGGATAAGGTAAAAGTAAAAGGGAATCAATACACATTGACTACGGAGATGGCTGGAAAAGACGTCCCTCCGCTGAGTCTCTTTCACTTAGTTTCCTTAATCTGTATTTAAAAAAAAAAAAGTAAAAAAAAAAAAAAAAAAAAGAGTGGTTAGGTAAGTAACCTACCCAGTAAAATGCACATATCCATCAGTAATTAAATAAATCCATCACCAATTAAATAAATCACTGAACAGAAAAAGAACAGCCTGTCGTCACTTCTTTACAGATGGACTAGTAAACAATCATTGGGCTGATTTCTCATCACAGTTTGGGTTTGGAGTATTTTTTCTTTGACAGAAAGCTTACTATATCATAACACGACATGGCAGGGGCATGTATTTAGCAGGCGCAATGTATTTTCCCTTCCCTTGGACTCAAGAAGAGAAGGCTGTGGGGGATCAAACCACTCCTTGCTAATACCCAAAGGGTAGTTACAGAGAGATGGGGGTGCTCTCTACACAAGGGTACATGTGCATGGTGACAGGAGAAGCAGCAGCAGGCAAAAGCTGATTGAACTGAAAATCCATCTGGATATAGTGAAAAAAATACTTAATTGTAAGGATAACTAAACCCTGAAGTGGTGGAATCACCCTTACTGGAAATATAGAAGACTCAGCTTGACAGAGCCCTGGATAATTTTATCAAAGGTCCTGATTTCAACAGGGTGTTGGAACGGATGTTCTATCAGAGTCACTTTCAGCGTAGATTTTTCTGTGACTCCATTAATTTCTATCCTAATGGATTTTTTTTCTTTTTCTTTTTTTGGGGGGTGAGGAGAAGGGGATATTGTTTGCAGCCAGATTAGGTCAAAAGAATACAAATATTAACAAAAAAAATATTCCTTTGAAGCAGAAATGTTACAAAAATATTTTGGAGCTCAACTCCAGCTCAATTCCAGAACTATGCCCAACCAGCTGCCACTCTGCTCTCACTGTAGTCCAGAGGCCTTGTGGCTCCTTTTTCTTCAATGGGTTAGATATCCAACCAGATGGCAAGCTCCTGCTATCACAGAAAGTGTGGCCAAATTTTGCTCAGAAGAGAAAAATAATTCAAATTGTGACCCCAAAAAATATTTCTGCATTCTAAACCTTAGGTTGTAACATTATTTCATTGAAAAGTAATTTAAAATGCCACTAAAATAATAATTTTAAGTGCAGAAAATACTATCTGCCTATTCATGCTTTCAAAACTGCAAATTCTTTTTCGGCAGGGTCCTTTAACTTTTGTTAAAAAACTCTGTTCATACTAATTGCTACACAAGGTAATAAGTATAATGTGAGGGTTGCTAAAAAAAGAGCAAGCATAGTCATCGCTTCCTCTGCTTACTCATCTCTTTCTCAGAGAACATATTTACCTTTTAAAAGGATGATACTAGGACAGGACTATTAGCCTATTGCTTTGTTCTGAATGCAAGGTAAAAGCAATTACAAAACAATATTGCCTATATTTCTGAAAATCACTGCTGTTTTTTATCCTTTATCAACATAAAACATTTCTTTCTTTCTTTCACCTCAGGGCTTTTTCTTACTGGGAAATTACTTTTCTCCCATCTTACTCACAATTACTTCCTTTACCTTTTTATTAGATGTTAGTCAGCTACTTGCTTTGCACATTTTGCCTAGTAGTTTTATACTTTCTTTCTGGTTATGACTGTTGCAATTAATGCCATTCCTTTTAGGATGCCAAAGTCCAGTCGCAGTAATTCTCCTAAGAAATTGCAGATCTTACACAATCTAGCATACAGAGTTTGATAATAGTAATAATACTACTTGTTCTCTCTATCATCTCTGCTATCTCATCCAGCTATCCTCTTATGTATTTGTTGCTTCCATAACTTTGCTATTTATCACACTTCCCAGTAAGTTCCCCAGACTGAAGATAAACTCATATTAAATATTATTTGCTAAGAATACCAACAGCTTGAAATACTCCACTGATGTACGCAGCTTGTTCCATCATTCTAAGTATGCCATAGATCAAGCTCCCTACCTGCGATGGTGAGCATATTAAATCACTTGAAGTTCCATTTGCATGATCATCTTTCTAAACACTCTTGCTGTGTTGCTGACTCAAGCACTTTGAAAGACTCACTTGAAATTACTGTTCAAAAAATGCGAACATTGTCTCACTGAGTATGCAGGAAATGAAATGTTAGCTCTTATCCATTTCAAATTAGATTCAGCACATAACTGTCTAAAGTGAGCATACCTAGCTGTAGTTTACATTTGTCTCTCCAGTAAGCTTTTTAATCAAAAGTAATTTAGTGTTAAGCATATCGAAAAGCCTCTCATTAGCCATGGATGGGGCTTGATTTATTCATATGCTGCACAACATATGTTGCTGATGCCGTAGTCTATCACATCGCCAATTTTAAATAAGTGTTTCAGTTTTCAGTTAATATTTTGGCAAGGTGCCCATCCGCGGCTCTGCACTGTGCAGCGGTGTTCACTGCGCTCACACGAGCTCCTTCGCACTGGAGACTCCACCCGTGGCAGGACTCAGGACACTGCCTGGCAGATTGAACGGGATATTTTTGTTTGCTCAGGTCATGCTGGGTTTTGTTTCTCCCCAGGCAGATTCAGGCCAAGTTTTTTCTTTGCATACTGTTTTTTCTAACAGTTGTATTTACCTCCCCACAGGGCCTTGGGGGAACTAAGATGCTATTCGGAACTCTTCAGATATGCAGCAGCCAAAGCCACAAGGCCTTATCCTGAACAAGGTACCTGGTTTGAACAAGACATTTCAGCACACAAAGCTCAAAGGTGTCAGAGCAGGGCTGTGTCAAGGCACAGCCATTGGAAGGGATTCAGTGCCCGCACTTACTGACATGTCATCGCGCAGTTCACACCGGAGTGTATTTAGAGGTATGTAGGAAGCAGAGAGGAGCTCCTGAGAGTCCTGTCGGTTTGGCTTGGCATTATACACAGGCATTTCTGATTCGTCCCGCATGCCCCTCTGCATCAGCTAAATATTAAAAAAGTTCCTCCATAGCTCCCTCATACCTCAGTTTTTTATCTCCAGATTGAAAAAAGGAAGGAGGTTTTCTTTCTTGTCTCCTTTGTCTGCTTAATTTAAAACCTTTAGAGCAACGAGCTTTTCTTGTAATATGGTTGAAATACTGGAAACACTAAGATGAGAATTTCGATGCAATTTCACTGGAGCCAGGATCTCACTTGTTCTTATACAGTGAGGATCAAGGAGGGTCACTTTGGACTTGGATGAGTAAAAAAAATGAGAATTGTACTGCCAATCTCATATCAGGACAGCACCAGTCACACAGAAGTTTGGATAAACGTGCATTTTTCACTGCTGCTTCAGATAACCCAGACACGTTACCTAACAAATTTATGCTACCGAGAGACAGATAGCTGAAACATCGTTATGGAAACGATAAGTAGTGTTAACAAGTTGAAAATTGGCTTATTATAATATGTTTAAAAAATTTTAGTGCCTAAACACCGAATACAACTAGGTATGGCAACAGCATCATGTGAATAGATTTACCTCACTGAACTAGAATAAACTGAACAACACACCAGAATGAAATCTTTAAAGATGCATGCTTACAGCTGAAGGATTTAGTTATATGGAAGCAAATTTTTCTAATTCCCTCAGTGGTGTGCACTTTTTCAGAGCTGTCTTCATTATTGGAAAATTGCTGACAGTGCCTGGTAAGAACTGCTAAAATGCAAGGAAGATTAGCAGGGTCTTGTCAATTCTGGAGGCTTGAAGGAGGGTAAAAGGAGAGGCATGCAGTCCACCAGAATATAAAATCAAGTCTATTTCCACTCATCCTGAGAAGCACAGTTCAAATAAATATCCCTCAGCCCAAATAATTTTATCTTTATTAAAATACATGCTGTCTCATGTGTGGCACTAGATACAGTTCAGCCACTTTTCCTCCATACTGTCCTTTTGTCCCCCAAGAATTTAAGATAAGGAACAGAAACTGAGTTTTTTATTCTGTTGCTCTCCCCACCTCCACCACATGAGATGAGAAACTGCTTTCATGTACCCTTGCTGTGTGCCCATGCCGGAGTCTATTTCTGCCAGTCTCTCTCCCCTTGGTATTTTTTGAACCTTATGGCCAATTTAAGCCAAATAAGACATATGGGTCTCAAAGGAACTTGACTGAAAAGAGGCAGCCAGCGAAAGGAGAAAGACCATATTAGTGCCCGAGAGATGCAGGCTGAGGCATACATTCTACATTATTAGACACCTGAGGTAACCTCCGGAAGAGAAATTTGGTGTTTCTCAATAATCTCTGAATATTCCAATTTCCAGAAAAGATTGGATTCAAGCTTATACCTTATTAGATCCCATAAGGCACAGACATCCCTTGGGAACGTGGCTTTATTAGTTCTGCAGTTCCTGCAGCAACTTCTTTTTTTTTTTTCTCCTTTCTCACACAGCTCTGTCCTCCTTCCTTCATTGTCTCACAAATCAGTTTCATTTTTTTGTGTGACAGACTGCTAAAAAATTGCTAACATGGTTTCCTTCAGCAAGATCTTTATTCCACTTTGCTTCTGTGAAAAGCAGCCTCTTAAGCATGGAGCCCTGCTGCTCCCTGTGTATTTCTTCATCAGCTCCTTGGACTGACTGCCTCTAGTTATCCGTTACTTCACGTAAAGAAAGCAAGCGCTGGAGCCCAGCAGTAATACAGGAGTGAGGAATATCCTCTACGCTGACTAGAGTTATTCCTACTCCCATCAGTGGGAAAGTATTTTCCTGTCTGTCTCTTCTGACAAGAGGACTTCCCTCCTGCCCATCTCGCAGCACCACAAAGATCTCCCTAATCTTCAGGGGACAGAGGGAAAGTTTACAATTTGCTCGTACAAGTCAGGAGGCTCTCAATAGCGATCTCCAGCTGTGCAGGAGCAAAACAGCATGTGAGACAAAGACAATTGACTTGCAATGTTTCCTACACTAAAAAAAAAAAAAAATTATGAATGGACATAATTACTTATATTTGTGATGCAGACTCATCCATCTCAATAAAACAACACTGTATGAACAAAGATGATTTTATAACAAGGAGTGAGGGAAAGAAAGCACGTTCATTTTACAGAACAATTCTTTATATACAGTAGCTGAGCAGTATTAATACAGCACACGATGTTTTTAATTTAAACAAAACAATCAAGATTTTTTAATTAAGCAACACTTTTGTCACGTGCGATGTTTTCAATATCGCCCCCCGCGGACCCAGGCGGCGCCCGCGCTGCGCGGG
>VWPW01031921.1:240059-266110 GCA_013389825.1 Crypturellus undulatus
GCACCGCGCCGCGCCGCGCCGCGCGGCCGGGGCCGTCCCCGCCGCACGGCAGAGCCGGCCCTAAAGGCTGCGCAGCAGCGGTGCTGGGCTGCAGCTTAGCGGGGTCGGAGATGGAATCGTATCTTGGGAACGAAGCCGTAAAGCCCTTCACCTTTAAAGGACTATTCTGAAGCGTAGGGAAAACAAAATACGTTGTTCCATTCTCCGAGAAGTACATCTGGCAGCTGAAATGCTCCATTTCACTTACAAGCATGATTTTCGACAAACAAGGAAACTGAACTTTTCTCCTGCTCGCAGAGATGTAGACTTTATGGCAGGTTTGATAAGAACACTGGGTCAATGTGGGGATTCTGAAACGCTCCTAAGATCCAGCGAACTAGACACAGACATTACACAGTTTTGTCACCTTGTCAGCTTTCCTAGACAGGAAACTTACTTTAAAAACCAAGATGTTCAGCTCCAGGCTCAGATGACTCAGCGAGTTATTTGGGGAGTGATTAATGAATGCCAAATAAAGCCAAAGATGAGTCATAGCACTGTAACACCAAAGAAGTATTCATGGGTTTTATTCTTTTCATGATATTTTGTTTGCTTGTTTTCTGTTTTGTTGTTGTTCTTGCTTGTTTTGTTTTGTTTTCATTCACAGTAATTTCAAGCTATTACACTTTGATTTTATTTTCTTTAATTATATTCTTCTATAGAGCTGAATCATGGATCAAGGGGGCACTTGTCTTCATGGTATGGATTTAACCCGCCTCCAGGTTGGTTTGATCTGGTCTTTTTTTTTTCCACTGAGTCAACCAGTGTTTGCCCTAAAGCCCTCACCATGCAAAGTTACAAAGTCCAGTACCCTATCTAGCATGATCACCCCACAAAATGGATCAACTGGGATAGTTAGCAAGCAGTACCAGATAGCAGCAGTACTAGAGATTACCCCATCTTTCACAGGTTCCTTGAAAGAAAATGCTATCCTTACAAGTTTCGTAATACTTAACCCACATCAAGACTTTCACTGAAAGCCAACCAGAGCTGAACTTAAAGGAGAATAAAGTTGGTGGGCCGTCACTGGGTAGTTGAGAAGACTAAATGTGAGAGAAAGGATGAAAATCATCACCACGAAGAGATGAAGAAAATGAGTTTCTAGAAAGGGTTTCATGGGATGGGTTTCATGGTCTTTTGACTGAGCAATAAATATGGCTGCAGCACAAGAAAAAAGCAGCAAAGATAACTCAGATCAGCTGCAACTTGAAAGATGACTTCAGGATCACTCAGTGACAACATTGTATTTGAGATAGAGACAACTCATCCATTTGGACCAGACAACACAGAATCTCACAGCAGATTTCATGTTGGTAGTCTACAAAATTAAAATAAATTAAATTAAAAATAAAAATCATATTCACTGGTGAATAAAATCAGTCATTTTTTTCTTGCAAGGTAGTAGCATCAGAGATGTAAAGATGAGATCACAGATGCACACAGTAGAACATTGGGTGGGAATGACATCAGTATCACTGTACAGTGATATACACTGTACAGCAAAAAACATGCACTGTACTGCAATTGCAGTGCTTGGAGAGAAAAGCTTGTGGGTTGCCTTTAGTACCACAGATATTAAATGCTTATTTACTAAGAGTAAACTCAGTGTTTGCTCAGTAGCTTTCTTGAAAAGAAAAAGAACTTGGACCACAAATGGGAATGTGAGGAGTGTATACCCATGGTGACAACTTCCAGTGGAAATTATATTAATGTACCTAAATTTCATCAAAATCCTAGTCCACACTACCTCTGCTGATTGCAATTTTGTAGCAAGCAATAACATCTTGCACCATTAACTTTTATAAATCTAGTGTTTATCATTTGAATTATCAGAGTTGCCTTTCCTTACTCCTTGCTCCAAGGAGAGAGTTATATAAAGTTGTCTCATACACTTTCAACAAGATTAGTTCATTACCAAGAAGGATGGGGCCGATGAAGGCAGGAAAAAAATGCTTGGTTTTCAGATCCAAGTCTAGATTGGCAGCTAGAAAAAAAAAACTTACATTACAAATGGAACAATTTTTTTTACCAACAACATTGAAAGAACAAATATAGTATCACAGAATGCCAGTGATTCTGAATGAAGTGTTATACATGCCAAATCTTACAAACTGTGGTGACAGAGGTTGGAAAAATATCTTAGATCATATTTAGCAAGCACTGTATAAAGCTTATTTGATATACTTCTCTAATTTCAAAAGCTGTATATAAAAATAAAATGTCTATGCCATACTCACAAAACCCCTCTTATAGCCATCATACATTTTACTTATATAGTGAGCTAGTCATCAAGGATAGCTGACATAAAAGTTTTCTCCTTATTTACAGCCAGTCTAGAAATGTTCTGTCTCTTTAAATAGCAAAGACCATGAAACAAAGAACCTTGGCTCATACAGTCTTCATTAACGTCATTAATTCTGGCAACAGACATACAGGAACAAACAAAAATCACTTTCCCCAGTAACATTTTTGTTCATCCCAGCTTCCTCAGAATAACATAAACTTAACCCTGAAGCTTCTGCAGCTACAGGAAGAATTGTATTACTAGGAAGTGAAAAACTGAGCAAACTTGAAAGGACTAAACAATCACATAACTTAGGACAAATTCAATATGTATATATATGAAAATTAATTTATCGAACCACTTGGCATATATCTCCTCTGTAATAGCATCCTGTTCTGCAACATGAGAACTGGGCTTGATTCTTGCACTCAGAAAACCTAGCAGAATATATAGTGCAAGAAAAGATCCTTCTGTTTCAAAGCTGAAGTGTTCTGAATACCCAGATAAACCACCATGCAACACTTTTATCTAGAGCCCAGCATTAGACCCTCGAAAATCCAAGATGAGATAGCACACAGATTCAGAAGAGGAGAAAAGCTCTCAGGGAAGCTGGTGTGTGTAGAAGAAGAGCAAAGATTAAAGACCAGAAGGTTACACATAAATATCCCTTTTAAAATCAGAAAAGGCCAGCACTCAATCCTCCTTTATTTCTTCCTAACCAGAGCCTCGGTGCAGTACGTTATTTAAAAGCAGCAAATTGAATTGAGGCGGTTCTGCAAATACCCCTACAGGCCTATAACAACATTAAGCACAGACTGTCAGCTGAGCACGGCAGCCAGGAACAAACAGCGCAGGCCTGAGCTGCCTCCTGCCCTCGCACACTGGTGTAAACAAGGTACCTCTGCTCGTAAAAGGATGCAATTACTCCGGGTTTTCATCAGCGTAATTGAGGGCAGATTTGGCCCAGCTTGTTCGCTGGTCACCAGGGCCTGCAATACACATGCAACAATGTGCAGATGTGCAGTGAGGTTTGAAAAACACACTCTGTCTTCTTCGTTTTTGAAGTGCACACAATGAATATTAAACAACCCCCTGAAGTTCCCGGTGCCGCTCGCTAGAATCAGCATCACGGTCCCTGCCACATGCGGCACTCTTCCGAATGCTGATGGCTATTTAAACTAATTCAGAGCAGACAGCTGAAGAGACACGGCAGCGACAGAGAAATGGCATTTGGTAAGTGCAAGATTTTTCCACAGCCTTATGTATTCCTTTTCTTCTGTATTTCGAACAGACTTGACATTTTATCCAAATTGGACTATTTCTGATAGTCTCAGAGGATGAAAAAGTGATTTTTGCATCCAAATACTTAAGATGCCAACAGGCCAACTTTGATTTAGGGAAAAGAAAAGGCTACCAGTACCAGAATATGATGTTAAAGATTGGGGTGGCTAATTGAAACATAAAGGTAATGGATATGAAGCTTCAGAAAAAGTGTGGTATATGGAATTTCCCTGTTAGCCACAGGGCTTCTGTAACCTTACACTAGTACGGTCAGTATACTCACACTAGACATCAAAGAATTACAGAAATAAAGTGGCAGGAAGCTTAAAAGTATATTTAGTCAGGGGACAGCAAGTAGGCGGTGTAAAAGCAAATTATTTACTAGGGCATGGTATACAAAAAGAAAAATACAATCCAGTAAGTTACTTCCTAACTAGTGTGCCTCAGTTTTTCTTTCTGAAAAGTACCACTGCTAAAGCATGTCAGCAACATAACAGGCAGTCTTTACTTTCCAAAGATCGCTGCAGCTTCCATTTAGTACCTTGAAAATGGGTTACTGATATTATTCTCTGCTCAGCTGAGAACAGGCCTGTTCCTTACTTTCTTCTTCATGATCTGTATAAGTCAAGGCAGTACAGTGGCAGGGAAATTCTGGCTGCAGAATAAAAAGGTATTCCTGGCACTGGCAACTGTTGCTGTTTGCCCTTTGCAAAGTGTTCACAAGGCAGGAGAGATGGAGAGCCACTGTTCAGCTTTTGCCATAACACTTGTGCAAAGGCTAGAAACCATGTAATACAGGAAAAAAAAAAAAGGCTCATCTAAATCCTTAAAGGAAAAGTGAGGTTGTTATCTAGCTGTCCTTGATATTCTTAACTCGGTTTATAGTGTTCCTTTGCCTAATGAGAACAGGATGAGTTATGTTAATTTTTGAGTAGATGCATAATTTACTTCTAAACCTCCCCATATAAATCATTTTAGGGTTTGAAAGCTCCTTTCAAAGCCATATTCTTTTAAATTCTGCTCATATAAGAGATCTCCAGGAAGGTTTATTTCTCCTTCATATAACTCCTGCTGAATATATTCCATAAGGGTGCATTTCTACCGACATTTCAGCAAGCTAAAATATGCAAATGAGCAAGATAAAGATGAGGGAAAATGAAAATTAATTATGAACACTGAAGGAGTGGAAAGAAGGAAAGAAAAAAATAGGATAATTAAAGAGAGAGACAGAGAGAGACAGAGAGAGGAGAGACAGCCTTTTGCTGAAACTCCATCTTACAAGAAAACGTGCACTGTGATAGCCACAGTCAGCATGTGACTGGTCTCGCCACATCCGAGCAACACTGGGCTATGCTTTCATGACACCAAGTGGTTAATCTGCAGAGATGCAGTCTGCCGATCTCTTGAATGCTCTCCACCCTCGAGAGGGTGTTAAAAAGAAGTTGCACTCAAAGGTGTTTAGAGACATTTTTCCTAAGCCCACCCTCGTTTGTGTTACAGGTCCAAAGATGGCTTTTCAACGAATGTAACATATTATCGGTTCTATTTTTGATATATTTCACTCCACCCTTTTTGCCTTTCAAAGGAATTTTCATTTAGTTGTATTCAAAATTGTAAGCTCATGTCAGATCAAGAAGTTAAAAAGATCCAATCTTACAGATGTAGCATACATTGTATGTATAGTCTATGCAGACTAGTAAATACATATACAATATTTTTCAGAAGAAAATCACAAACAATAAAAGAGCCCCATGAGGAGATAAAAAGCAGTTTGACACCAAGCCAGCTTCTCTCCTTCCCATGCAGAAGTGAATCAGCAAAAAAGTATATGAATGAAGAAAGGGAAAAATAAACACACCATCACAATTGTAATTCTGTTCAAATCGATTGTTCCTCAAAGTTAATGATTTCTAGGATCCTGATGTCTTCAGACTCTTGCAGCAGTAAAAAATCTGCTCCAATTGACTATGATTAGCACGCAGGGAAAAAAAATCCTTTATAGTTTCAATAGTCTAGTTAACAATTAAAATGAGTATAATTATGTTTATTTCTGTTTCTTTTAAGGCTGTTATCACCACAGTTTCTATATATTTACAAATCATTCAAATATTTTATGTACTGTTCGCACTGAAGCTTCTTGTCTGTCTCCCTGTTAAGTAAAACATGCCCA
Organism: Crypturellus undulatus; assembly: GCA_013389825.1. Taxonomy (NCBI): domain Eukaryota; kingdom Metazoa; phylum Chordata; class Aves; order Tinamiformes; family Tinamidae; genus Crypturellus; species Crypturellus undulatus. The sequence goes on from VWPW01031921.1 coordinate 245,834, forward strand.
GATTTTAATTTGCTTGTTCATTTCTTTCATTCCTGACCTTATTGTTATATAATGCTATGTAAGGTAACATGGAAAACATTTTCCTCGCAGGCAGGCATTGTAAACATTATTTAAATTCAGTTTCATTTCATTCATTACCTCCCTCCAGGTGACGTTCTTCCAAAAACCTTACCTGTCATGAGCTTTTTAACTGCATGGTTTCTGAGAGCATAGTTCTGGCATCGGGCTACAAATGAAGAAAAATATCTTGAAAGGATACCAGAATCAAAACAAGAAACTCTGGAGGATCCTGGGAACTATAATAACTTGCTGGTGGTGTTAACATTAGGGAAACTAGCTGCTGCATTCACTCCAGGTGAAGTACCTATCCAGGTACCTATCACAGACTTCATCTATGATTCATTACTGTAGTCCTGAGGTGACAATCAGAGGGATGTATTATCATCAGGAGCTTTTCATAGTAAAGAAAGAGTATTTTTGCTTAGCAAGTTGGCTATTAAATAAAGCATCTCATTCTTCATGATAATTTAGATCTTTGCAAGGCTTACCTTTGGTAACTGAAGACAGGTATCTTAAAAGAGTGTCTGTTCTGCAAGCAAGCCTTAACAGATTTTGTTTCTGAATTGTCTCACTTTCAATCTCATCTACATTCATTTTGGATAGGCTTTTTCCAAATTGCTATTGTCTAGTGGACACTGACTTCCTTGAGGATGAATCAGTCTTAAGATAAATGCTATTACCAAATCCCAAGTGCAATTCTCTTATTTTCTTATTTTAAGATGTTTTAAGAGACTGCAGCCACCTAGATAGGACATAAAAGATAGGGTTTTGGCAGCTGGGGCCTGCAGTGGTGCTCTGTGTGGCAGAAAGACACGAACAACCCATGTCAGTGATTTCCAGATGGCTCTGTAACCAGTACGAATGTCTGCTTCATGCACCAAAACTTTAACCATGTGCTTTAAGGAACATAAGGCACCTCCATTCAGACATATTTTAGAAAAAAAAATAAATAAAAGAAAAAAAAATAAAGTGGCAGCTTCTGTGGGAGTAAGAAGAAAAGGAGACACCTGTAAGGGGACACTATTGAGGGTATGGGTGGAGCAGGACGTCCCTGACAGAGGAGGTTCACCTCTGGAAGCACTGTGGTCTATGGAGAGCCCTCCCTGGGGCAGGGACGCCCCCAAAGGGACTGCAGCACATTGATAAGCCATATTGGAGCAAAGAAAAATGAGTAGAAAATAATAAGTGGCAGAAAGAAACCATTATGCACACAACCCCAACTCCAAGAAGAGTTTTTTTGGCCCATGACACCACATCAGCCAGGCTCCAGGAGTCCCACTGGGTTAAGATGTTCCTGCAAGGTGATGGAAAAGGCCCTGTGGCACCTGCATCTGAGCCCTGCTCACATCAGGGAGATTCAGGAAGTGAGTCCCCACCAGCTTTCCTAGCACATTCAGGGATGCTGGGCTTGTTTCAGCCCCAGGTTCAGTTTCACAGTGTTTTTATCTCTGAGGAAATTGTACTCTAAACTCTTATTCTCCAAAGACTATTACAAGTACGCTAGATAAAATGCATACTTGTTTTCTTTTGAAGTAAGAAATAATTGCCACATGACCTGTTTCTAGACAAATATTGGACATTGGTGATTCCACTGGTAGAATCCTTACTCCTAAGTTAGAATTACACTAATGTCCAAGCAGGATGTCAGTGAGCAGAATTACTGCAAGTGCTGTCTGTAAGATGAAGTATTAAATCTAGATCTGGTGTATTTACAAGCAGAGATTTCTATGGCACTGTATACATGGTCGTCCCTGGAGTTCTGACTAAATTACATGTTTGCAATTGTATTCTTCAGCCTAAACTTCCGTTGAAGTTTTGTTCAGATACTGCATACTCTTTTGCCTCCTGTCTTAAAATGTAGTAAAGCATTTGTGCATACTTGTAGAAGCCAACACCTTTCTGAGTGCTTGGAGAGGAGAACACAAGGTCTTGCAGCAGCTTCAAAAGGCAAACTGCTTTTATTTGCCCTCAGGCTTGAATGGTATCACTACATTCCAACCTACAAGTGTCAGCCATATGCTGTTAATGTGAAGGCAGACAACTCAAACATTGCAGTGTTGATAGGAAGCATCAGAAGAAGGTGGCTAATTGTGACTTCAGTATTGTCAAATTCAAATATTCAAAAAATTCTTTACCTAGAAGCCTTTTAAGGGGGAACGTTTTGGGATCTTTTTAACTGCATTTGAATAGTAGATACATGAGTTAGTTATATTTTCAAGCTTTCTGTTGTCAATGAAACAGAACTAACAGCTTTCTAGTGAAAACTTGGAATTTCAGACTGACATTTGTCCCTCAAATGAGCAAGAGTACCGAGATCTATGATCTCTGCACCCACAAAAAACTACTTTCTCACTCTCTCCATCTTTTAGAAGATTTTCCGTACACTTCTAACACCCTACAACAATGCAACACCAAATTTTGTGGAGAAACTATGCTTTAAAGCAAACACTTGTCTAAATGCCACGAAAGCCTCAGGAAGCACTTACATATAGGCAATATTGTACCCAGAAAAATAGGGAATTTTTACGCCTGCTATAACTGTTCCCATTAATGTGAGAAAATTATTTATAAGTTTAGTAAAGTACGACCTCTTTTTTATTACAATACTGTGGTTTGTAGGAGAAACTCCAGACAAACTGACAGAGAGCCTATTACCCTCTTGGTGCACAGACTGCATCTGTCAAGCTTGTCAAGCAGTCCAGCTGTTAACTCCCTGTTCATGTTTTAATTCCAGAACTGGAATTCAGTAAATAACTTATTCTGGAAAACTACGGTTGATCTTCCTCAAAGAAAGAAGTCCTCTTCAATTTTAAATAAAAAAAGGCTATTTTTATCACATTGTTATACCATATGTCACTTAAAAGAAATGTCCTGTGAAACTCCCATAGAAAGCAAAAATAGCACTGCACTAAAAGACTTCTCACAGTTTATATACAGAACAAGGTAGATAGATATTCTGAACAACTTTGTTTTGACATGCCTTTTCCTGAAAGATAATCCCTTGTTTTAATTTAGCCTCATTATTTGAAATCTGTTTCAGATAAGCAACATTCAAATAAGCACACCCACAAGTGGAATTACTCAGCAGTAATGACAGAACTTGAATTTAAACCTACTTTAATCGGAGTTAACTCTTGAGTGTTGAAATACAGTAATCTAGTCAAGACAGAGCTGCACAGACTTACAAGAAAAATAATTAAAGACATGAATTTTATAAGTGTCTTATTAAAAGCACAGATGAAAAATCCAAAAGTAATACCCATGAGACACAGAGGTATAGGCCAAAGAAGAAGCACTCTGAGTAGTCACCTATAGACATATTTCACATGAGAATATATTGTGTTTAAAACATATATATATATTTCCAAAGCAGACCAAGTGTTTCCCTCAGAAAATATTTTTAGAGCGGGATACATACTTTCACAGATGGAGCTGAACAAAAGCCATCTGATGCACTTGTTAGAAAATATAATTTAAAACACACCTGCATCTTCCTTGCCTATGAGCACCCAGTAGGAAGTAAGCAGGAGATAGAACAGGATCTATAAAGACCATCAAGACAACTGTATTTTATTTAGTCCTGGATTATAGGGACTTTCCGTCTTACAAAAGCAGCAGTGTTTATAACCACTCAGAAAAGGCTACACAAGTTACATTAGCTGTGACTAAAAAGAGACTCCTGCGGGTATGGCAGTTCCGGACCCTGTGCTGATCTCATGTGGTCTGTTGTCCAAATATCAGTCATCATCTGAATGATATTCCAATAAACTGGATCTTTAAAGAATTTCCCTTCATAGAATTAAGGGTAGTAGCACATAAACAAATGGCTTGACCATTTTTATGGTTCACTTTTACAACACTTGGCTAATTTATTTATATGATAAGTCGATAAAAGTCAACGGAGTTCTGTGTCAGAAACTAGGCAACTGGCAGAAACACAGCCTCAATGTTAACATACCTAATAAAATTTCTGAATAGTAACTGTTGATTGTTTTTGAACCAAGTGAGTTAGACAATTCTGCCTGAAAAAGTGATCTGACCACAGGGTTATAAACTGCTGTGCAAAAATGACAGAAGCTGCTTTTGACAAGTTGTTGATTCATGATAATCAGCATCGAGAATACTCAGTGTAAGTTGTTGTGGGCATTTTATAGAAGAACAGTAAGGAAAACCAAACAAATTCTACTAAAACCTTGATGGGTGGAAATGTTAAAAAATGTAATGCAATCACATTTTTACTTTCCCTTGCTATTCTCTTCCCTTATTTTCTTCTTGTTTTTTTTTTTAATTTTTCTTTTATGTGTGAAATCTTTAGATGTAGGCAGCAGGTTGTTGCACATGCTCACTCATAACATGAAAGGCATCAGTATAAGGGAAAAATAGTACATAAATGACACATAATTCAGTACTTTAACTCAGTGACCTTTCACCAGCCTGCAGAAGTTGATAACACTGGATCATTTATACATGATTTAATTACATGAGTGTGTTTTAGCTGATATGCTAATACATTTTAATTTAAGATTTCTTGTAACTAAAGTATATTTCACGTACTTGTACTCCCTCCTATTGTGTTAGGTTTGTATAAAAACAAATAACTGCAATAGAAATGTATTTGTAAAGAGACGTGAATGCAACTGAAAAATAAGGAAAGATAATAAATAATTCCATTAAGAAGTAAAAGTCTTCTGAAGCAGATCCACATCTTTGTTAAAGAAAATAATTCAGTTATGATGAAAACACCACAAAAAAATAGCTTTTATGTTTAAATATTTGCATACTATTAACATATTGCAGGGGTCGACTTCTTTAGCCTTAAGCCAAGGATCAGTTCTCAAAACACCAAGTACAGAATTCACTCAATGTCAGTGCAAATTCCAGGGTCAGGAAGCTTTAAGGACCTGACTTTCAGACCCAGTTGTTGCATGACCTTATGGACAATGGTGGAAGATATCATCATTTGAGAACCAAACACATTATATCCACAAAATCCACATTTTAAAAGGCCCAGTTGAAGAATCCTAGAGTTTAAAATTTTGGATGAACAATTCACATAACAGCCATTTGAAAACTTTTTAACTTTTAACTCCTCTACTTTAAAACCATTTTTTTCAGAAAGGACTTAAAAGAAACCGTGGCTTATTTGGCCCAAGTGAGGCCCATGCATCATCTCAGCTGGACACAAAGTATTCAGAGATAATGAGGTATCCTATTTGTGTCATTTTCAAAGGAAGGAGACTGTGCATGGGAGAAGGACTTGCAGCCCTCAGGATACAAGCAGTTGATCAAGCTTAAATGCTTGCATGCATATGCACACATACAAACTACCTGTATATGGGAGAAGGACTGGTCTCTTAATTGAACCCTGTAGCAAAAGGGCGCAAGAGATGTATCTGATGTCAAAGTGATACTACTCTTGACCATATACCAAGAAATAAATGAGATCTTTTCCAAATCTCTGCTAGAAGTAGCTCACCTTGTTAATCCCTTGCAACTATTTTACACCATTCATTAGCCTTAAGAAGAGAATTCCTAACCATAGCTAAATGCCAAAGTTGCCATATGTAATAGAGCCAGTTGAACTGTATCCACTTTTAAGTACACAACCACCTCTCAGAAAACAGAAACGGCAACTGAAAAAAATCTTCTTATAGCATGTTTTTGTTAGCATAGGCAAAAAAGTAGAAAACTGGAGAAGAAAACCTTAGATTGTTCCACTAGAAATAAGTGGTGTTTGTAGATAAAAAGTATGGTATCTAAAATTTTCAAGAAAGTGTTTACTAGTGAGATACTAAAAGAATCTTATATAAGGCAGTTTATTTTGGCATGAACATTTTGTGTCATAACCCACACTTCTATTCTCATTCTTCATCTCATAATCCTCTGATCTAGTTTAAAATATAATTTAAACACTAAAGATAATAAGCTTACTTTCTAAGAGGCTTACTACTAACAAGATGTATGACAAACTGCTTGATCAGTTTAGATTACAGCATATCTTGTATTTGTTTTTTTGCCTCCACTTTATCTATTTAAATAGGTCATTCCTTCAAGTAAGAAACTTGCTTCCGTTTAGCTCTTCAAAAAAAGATTTAAATCAGAGAGGAAAAGAACAGTGTCTCCCCATGTATTTACTGCTCTTGCCTAAATAGCTGGTCATCCTAGTTTTTCATTTACAGCACACAAAGTACCAGCAGAAAGGTAGGTAGCTGTAAAATATAAGTAGAAGGGATACAAAGGGCTCTGACTAAATGTGTTAAAGGCTCTGTTCATGCCTTGAGGCTACTTCAATATCCAAGTGATGTGCATTTCACTTAGTAGCATTACATTTTGTTTTGTGGTGAACTACGTAGTTACTACTACCCCTGTGAGCTCTGTACAACAAAACTAAGTGTGTTCAACATATTGCAGGGGTGGCTGGAAAGTGAGGGGGAGTGTTCTCAATGTGAAAGTATGATCACTAAGCTATAAGACTATATTTTTTTGTTATCTTTATGTTATTATTGTATCATGAAACAACAGCTAATCAGTATACAATGCACACCAACACTGCAAAAATACTCACAAAGCCACTAGTCCTGTGAAAAACCTTCAAAAATAACCTTCAAAAATGAGAGGATTGAAAATCAAAGTAGTCACATATAAATTTTTGAAGCTGTAAACCTTCCTTCCTCAGTAAGAAAGAGACAAAAACACACATCCAAAAAAAGAGAAGAGAAGAGAAGAGAAGGGAAGGGAAGGGAAGGGAAGAGAAGAGAAGAGAAGAGAAGAGAAGAGAAGAGAAGAGAAGAGAAGAGAAGAGAAGAGAAGAGAAGAGAAGAGAAGAGAAGAGAAGAGAAGAGAAGGAAAAGAAAAGAAAAGAAAAGAAAAGAAAAGAAAAGAAAAGAAAAGGAGAAAAGAAACCACAACAGGAGTTACGAGCACTTACTAGGAAAACAAAACAAAACAAAAATAGGGATGAAAACAAGTGCAACTTGGCTCTTTCAAGGGTGTAAGCAATTCTCTTTAAAACTATAATCTAAAAGCAATTTAATTTTAGCTAACATATAGCACACTAAATTTGTATTTAGAATTCTAGAGAAGAAAAAAATTTAAGTGATCATAAATAATGATTATAATAATAACCAGTTGTATATCTAAGTAATATTTATTTTCCAACCCACAAAAAATCATATATATCATAAATACACTAGAACTAAACCCATAGCACATCTTGTAGTAGATAGATAATAATATACTTTTTAAAAATAAACACTACATGTTCTAGGCAGGGTAATATGCTATTTATATAGGCCAAGTGACTCTTGTCAGATATTTTGTTTTGCTGTTACAAATAAAAGGATTTGGGTTACATAGCTACAGATGACATTTTGTTTCATTAGCCAATGTGGAATAAATAAACTATTCTACATTAATGTGTAATTATTTTCTTCCTCTTGAGGTGGTAGGAAACTGAATTTCTTATTCACAGCACAAAGCAAATCAGCTGTTAAGTATTTACCTGGGTTTCTTTTTAAAATTGTAAATTACATTGCTGTGAAGAAAGTGTCATGAATCTTGAATGCTGCATCAACACCATGATTAATAATAACAATCTACCATTTAACTGTTCTTACGGCATTAAAAAAGACATCACTTGGATGAGTACTATATTTTCATGATATAAGTGTTTCTATATTTGTATATATCTGTAAAGAAAGATGAAAAAGGGAAAGAAGGGAAAGTGTCCCTATTGCTACTCAGATTGTAATAAAGCAGTTGTGGTACACAGGTATGGTATGGCATGGCATGGCATGGCATGGCATGGCATGGCATGGCATGGCATCTCTCTGTCTTTTAAGATAGTACCATTGATTACTGAGCTACTCAAAACAGACAGGTCATAGCAGGACTTCACTTGTCTGGTAATTCTTTGTAGTACTAATGTGTAGGTAGCCATGGCTCATTCTCTTCTAAGCTTGGGGTTATACTGCAGCTTATAACGTGGACAGTGAACACGGTGGCCAGGGCTGACCAGTGGTAATATCTGTAACCGTTCTTTGCAAGTCTGACAAAGAATCATAGAAAAACTTAGGTTAAAAAGGACCCGTGTTTGTCTCTATTCCAAACCTCTGCTGAAAGGAGGGCTAACTCCCAAGTTCCTTGGGTTCACCGTGGTTAGGGAGAAGAATTTGGACATCGCATCAGATTTTACTTTTTTTTTCTGAATTGAGCACATTGCCTGTTGTCCTCTGGAGAAATCTGGCTCCATTTTCTCTACATCTCTGGTGGCTGCAGCAGGAGGAATACCTACACACTAATCAGAGCTGCTTCAGCCGTCTTATAAAAGTTGCAACTCAGAAGAGTCTAGCAGAGGAGTAGAACAGTTTAGTCTGAGATCTGCAAAGCACACACCCCGGTGAACCAAAATCCAAGCCTAGCATTTTTCTCATGTTGAGGTTGTGGTCCTGTGGTGCAGGAAGTGGAGCTAGACCCCAAAGGAGGGTGTAGGGCTAGATATTAGCTCCCAAATGTCTGAGCCACCTCCCAGGCTAAAAGAACAAAATAACCAATGTTTCCCTGGAACTTGAGTGCTTGATAACAGCTCCACTGCAGCAGTCATTGCCACTTGTATTATTTATAAAGATGAATTGATATGACCCCAGATTCCACAAGATAGGAATACTATGATTTATTGATGATCATTAGCAAAATCAAAATGAAAGAAGTAGAAATGCTGATTAAAAAAAGAGTATCCAGAACACTGCCAAATCCTGCAGCATGGCCAAGTTGCTTCTCACTTGCAGAGTGGGCTATTAGCACGTTTATGCCCGGACCTGACTGCACCTTACTGGCCAACACCTCTAGGTCATGGAAGATGCGCATGGCTGAAGGCTGGATGATGCCATCACTGTAGAGAATGTAAATGCATATGAAGAGTTTGCCTCTCTGCCTTCAGAGTCTATCTTGTGAGTACCAAAAAGTACTCCAAATACATTTTACAAGTTAAAAGTTACCTTGAGCAAAGCATTTCAAATATCAGGAAGAAGAATTGTTGCTCTTTCAATTGTTTTTAAGCAGGGGCTTTTTAAAAAAATGCAGAAGTTAAGAAGCAAAGAAATTTAAAGGAACTTTACTCACTGAATACTGCACCTGCTAATGCAAAGTTTGAGCCATACTGTCTGCTCCGGTCTATTAGTTTGATTTAAAGGCTTTCTTTTCTAGCCAACAGTTCTGAACCTTTAACCTTGAGTTTGTAGAAGTCTCTTCCAGTCTGGCTCAAACAGCAGTAACAGTCTACTGCAAAACTGGAAGGAGAAATACTGTGGTGGAAAACAGCTTGACTAAGTCTTCCCAGCTCTGCAGCACTTTTAACAGGACTCAAATCATGCAGTGCAGAAACAACCAAGAAAACAAGTGATCATAACTGAAAATGTGAAGCAAGTGCATTACAAAGTCTCCAGGACTGTTTTTTGGAGCATAATTACATTTTAAAACTAGAAATAAAACCCCTGTAAAAACAGTGGAAATACTCACTCGAAGGAGTGCTTTGGAGCATCACTGGTTATGGTAAAATGTCAAGCTCTCCCTTGTGAGTATCTTACCCAAATACCCTAATCACTAACAAAAAGCATACTTAGTGATTACAAATATACCAATGTGCAATGGCATATTCCAAAAAGGAGCATAATGCGCCAGATAATGCCTCTCATGGCTTCAGGAAAGGGGTTTGCAAACTTTCTCCATATATTCTGTCTCTGTGTCCATCTCTCTGCTCCCTTAGAGACAGTGATGGTGGCTGCACACCAATGTGAGAATCAGCCTGGGTTTACCTTTTCATCCGTCACTGCCACCTCTGCAGTAGGCCGGGCATAATTCGCTTCTGCTTGTAAATGCGTTGAGCTCAGCACATCATAGGCAACCTATAGGCCTGAAACAAAGAGCACAGGATTTGTGAGATGTGACCATATAGCAGCAACAGCCTGCACAGAGCACAGAGCAAGGAACAGCCCGCACAGAGCAAGTGGTCACATCCCATGAGAATAGAAGAAACTCCCTTGGAACTTAAGAGAAAGAGATACAATCAGGTGGGTCAAAGAGAGATATGACTATGAGTGAAAAAAGTAGGGGACAGAAGGCAAGGATTCGGGTAACTAAAATTGCTACAGTGAAAGTCAGCTTAGCTTTCTGGTGATCTGCAAAAGCTAAGAGTAGTTTTACACCATGACAAACATTTCCACCACAGTCCTGAGATGTTCCAACAAGCCACAGAAACAATAATTTCAATGTAGGAAATGTACAAAAGAATTCACCTGGCTAACTGTCATCATCCACTACCAGAAGCAACACTAACAACTAGAACCATGTTAATATCTAGGATATCCAGGTTATCATCCACACAGTATATGATGATGAACCTATGATGACGAACCTAACCTAACCTAACCTGCCCTAACTCTACCCTAATGTAATCCTACCTTGCACTAACCCTAAACTATACTAATCCTACCCTACCGCATCTGCACCCTCCCCTCTTGTCTGCCCTATCACCTACCTTCCACCAATCCTCTAGTCTCCACACTCTACTCTATTTTTCCCTACCCTCTATGCTACACTCCCCTATGCTACATGCTACTCTATCCTGTCCTCTACCTTATTCTACCCTCTGTCCTAGGCTACCCTTCACCCTACCCATTATGACCACCCCCACCATGCCATACCCATTAACATCACCACTCTCATTACAATATCCATTATCAAAAAATAAATATAATAATACCCATTACCATCCCTTAGTTAGTTTCCAAGTCAAATGTAGAATGGAGTAGCCAGTCACTTATAATGCTTCAAAAGTAAGCTCAATACAATTGGTGTTTGAACTGCTTAGACTTAACATCATCCATGCAAGTTATAGCTACATATTTGTTTTACACACCTGTCTTGGCTCTAGTTTCAGTTCCAAACTGATTCCTTTTTTTTCAGGTTCTGAAAAGCTTAAATATCATCTCTGTGCTCTCCTCCTCATTTGGGAGCTATTTAGGGTGTCTGGTCACTAATGTTGTTGGGCATTTTGTACCTCTGTGACAAATACTTCTCAGTAGCCACTGTGACAAATTCTTCTCTACTAAGCAGGGAAAGAAAATGGCAACCACACTCCAAATATATTATTTAAACTGAAATGTCTAATGATAACCTATTAATCTTTTAGAACTCCATAAAATACATTATAGAATCAATGTAGAGCCCCACATTCTTCTCTCTGTAGTGCTGATTTTGTCTCCTATTTATCTACTTCTTTACTCACATTCTATTATGTAATATTAACTACTACTTTGAATTGGCTACAAGCAGATAGCCTTGTTCTAATATTTTTGAATTCTAGATTCCTATAGCAGTCCCTAAATCCCAAAAAGAAGTAACCCATTTCTTTGACTAGAAAAAAAAAAACAAACGACAACAACAATAACAAAACAGAATAAGAGAATAGGAGGCTACATTCATTGCAGGATGGAAAGACAAGGGTGCAAGAGGAAACAAGAAGGTTCTCTTCACACCATTTGTGTAGTCCCCTTGCAAAAACATACAAAACATACTGTATCAACTAGATGAACTCTAGAGGTCCCTGTGTGATTCTGTCCCTCTAGAGGTCCCTGTGTGATTCTGAACTAGAATATTCTCTAGTGACATGTCAGTCCTTTGACATCTTGATATTTACTCTGAGTTAAACCCTACCTAACCTAATCCAACCCTAATCCTACCTACCCTAAACCTACCCTACAAGTCTACTCTATGGCCTTAGTAGACATTTTCTTAGGCAGTCACTGTAACTGGCAGGAATATTAGCAAAGTTTACCTAACAGAACATAATTTTCATAATATTCAGAAATCATTTACCAATTTGAGCTCATTGCCTTTTAAACTAAAACCATTCTGAGGACATACTGTTCCACAAATTAGTCCTTGAAGTGCACAACATAGACAAATATACAAAAAGGCATTTTACTAATAATGCATTTTACTAATAATCAAAGTGTGTTTTACTATATCAGAAAAGTCTTATTATGGTTACAATTAAGTACAGTGAAGATACAGGCTAGATCTATATCATGAAGTAAATGTCCATGACTGAAACAGAGGGTTAAAACAGTGGCAGGGTAGTTTTGCCCCCACATATGTGCTAGAAACTTGTACAGAGCTATATTTGCAGGGATCGCTTCCCTTCCCTTCATGTTGTGCTTTCGCCTCATATATTGCAGTTCTAAATGTTTTCCTCATTGTTATTCCAACATAAAGCTTTTTAAAGTGCACTGATGCCCTTTTTGGCAAGAATTTTAAAACTGTTAGGGACTACCTCAACTGTGGTATATTGTATCATCACATGTAAATGTCTCATATAGAGCTTATTTGACCTTTCAGGCATTCTGAAGTTAGAGAGATTTTCTTCACTGAGTATTATCAGAGGAATGGTAGCAATGCACTCCCTGCTAGGGAAGGCCTGTTGAAAAGCAGCTGGGGGTTATAGTGGACCTCAGGCTGAATTGAGCCAATAATGTTGTGCAGTTGCAAAAAAAAGACAACCACAGTGCCAGAATGTTTAAACGGATTTACAGCCCCTGAGATGCATGATGTAAAACTGCCACTTAGCTGAAATAATGTGTCTAGCTCTGAACTTCATGAATAAAGAAAACCATCTGTAAATTCAAGAGGAAAATACAAAGAAATATATTCTAGAAGTTCTAGAAAACCTTGCCTATGAGAAGAAATAACTGAACAAATAAATAAATAAATAGTTGTTTAGTCTAGGAAACAGAAGATGAGGACAATCTCATTTGCCTATAATACTTACAATAGCCTACCCAACAACAAAACTCAAAGCAGCAAAGGGATTGACCAGTTCTGTGTACTCACTTCCAACAATGTAAAAAGCAATGCGATTAATCCAAAGTTCAGAGGATTTGTATTTGAGAAACATTAACAGTATAGATACTGGGTCACCCAAGAGCACTCCAAAATTAACACCATGAAAGCGCATCAAAAAGGAGAATAACTTCTGGACATCTAACCAGTGCCATTCCCTCCAATGCAACTTTTTCTCTCTCTGTTAAGAAAAAGATGCTGTCCTCATTACAAACTTTCAGCTGACAAAATAGACTCTAACAGATTGAGATATTCTTCATGTGTCTGATGTTTTTCTTATTTTAAGGTCTGTTTGTCACTGTGTGTTGTTTCTGTACCAGCATCAGCACTGCTCAGAACCTGCTATATCTCTGTTCACCTGCCAAAGTCAAATAAAGCTCTACTTTTACTTCAAATGGGAAAACAGGCTCTGCCCTTTCTCTTGCAGCAGCTTGACATTCCTGGGGGACAAAAGTTTCCCGTTTGTTCACAAATTCCAGTTCACAAATGAACTGCTGTGGCATCCCACAAAGCAAACTCCCTTCTCGAGACTTTATAATAACATCAGTGCTCTGATTACACATTATTTCTGGTAGGTTTGGTTTGCTTTTGTCATATCTTCCAGGCTCAAACTGCATTCTGGCTCCCCATGATATGCAATGATTTTGATAGCTGATTTCTCTCCTTATATACTCTGAGGCCCCAAACTCGTCAACTCCTCCTCGCTTTTGTCATATCTTCCAGGCTCAAACTGCATTCTGGCTCCCCATGATATGCAATGATTTTGATAGCTGATTTCTCTCCTTATATACTCTGAGGCCCCAAACTCGTCAACTCCTCCTTAAGTGAATGAAGCATCTGCAGACGTGGAGCGCTCAGCTGCTGACCCTGCTGCTATTGGAGGTGGATCCGTTCCAGGAATAGAGATGATACCCTCCCACCGAGCCTCGATACTTCGTCACAGTCACATCCCTCTGCTGAGGTTTTAGACTGGCTCCGCCTTTCTTTTCCTCTGATTTTCCAGGCCAGGAAAGCCAGGCAAAGGCAGCGAGAGCTGGAGCGAGGCCACTCGGCCATGGCCTGTCCTCCGTCAGCCCCCGTCACACAGCAGATCTGCAGTGCGCACGTCTCGCAGCAGCCGGAGCCGGAGGAACTGCGAGAGGCCGCCCAGTGCCTGGTGGTAGACGCGGATGGGAAAAAGATCCCCTTCAGAGCGCTGTACGGCGAGCGGAAAGCAATCGTGGTGTTTGTGCGGGTGAGGAGAGGGAAGTGTCCAGGCGGGGTGCACTTGCCTGTCTGGAGCTTAGAGGCACTTGAGCAAACTACAAAACAAGTTACAGGCAGAGAGCTCTAGCTTGGCTGTAAATGGAGAAGGCCTTAAACAGGTTAAGCAGAGAGAAAAGAAAACACTATAAAACATATCAGCTGTTTTTAAGAAACTCCCCCTTCTTGGGTAGAAATAGAACTTTTATCTGAAGGGAAAGAGCTCTGCTATCATGTGTTTATGAAAACAACTACTGTGTTCCCTGATTTGCCTGTCTGATAAGTCAGCTATTGCTTTCGTAGTGATAAAAAATAGCAAGGTCTCAAACCCAATGTCCCAGTTCAACCCCAGGAAAAAAAAAAAAAAAAAAAAGATAAAAAAAGATTCTCACAATCTGAATTTGGCTGCTACAATTAAATTGAGACCCTCCTGTTCTCGGTTTCTGGTCACCCCAAAATGGTTTGTGCCTGAAGTTGTTCCCTGATGCTTCACTAATATGCACTGACATGTCCAACTGGCTGTGTTGCAGAATTTTTTATGTTACACCTGTAAGGAGTATGTGGAAGACCTGGCAAAAGTCCCCAAGAGTTTTTTAGAAGTAAGTACTATTCCCTTAATATGTTTTTGCACATGGGGTTTCTGCAGGGACACAGCTCTCTTACCTCCTGTTGCAGATTTGCATGATGTTTAAGCCTTCTAAGAATAAGAGTTGCTCAAAAAAAGTTAGTATTTTCATTGTTTGCTACAATTACATCACGTTTCTGCTTAGGAGACACGTGAACTATCTATTGCCCTGCATGTTCATTTGCAGCAGCATTATTTCTCCCTGCACCATTAGCTTGATGCTAATGCTTTTTCTGTTTTCGTTTTTACTGTGTTCTGAACAGTCAGAAAAGACTTGACAGGCATTTCTCCAAATTAGTACCACTCTGGGCAGCAGCCTGTTCTCTACTGCTAACTCTAGGGCAATAGTTCCTGCCCTTTTGTTACGCTGGTACAGCCAACTCATGTTGGTGCATGAAACAAGACCAGGAAGTTGATCTGGTTTAAAAACAGTCTAAATTAGCACAGCCACTTACTGTAGATGACAGACAAAATTGCTCCAAGTGCATGACTTTATTTTCAAACAATTTTAACTCAGTATACCCTGACGATTAACCTGGAACACTAGATGATTTGCAGCCATGCAGAAACAGTTCCTCTTTCATAGTTTCAGTACCTGTGTTCTGTTTCAGGATGCAAATGTGAGACTCATAGTTATCGGACAGTCATCTTATCATCACATCAAGGTAAAATAGTCATTAAACAATGCAATTAAGTAAAGAATATATTCTATTGTGGTTTTGTTTTTACAATTTGCACTGGAAGATTTTATTCAGAGGGAAAAGATGACCATCTTACAATCACCAAATAAAAATAAGCTCCTATTATTTTCCTTGAAGCAATCCTAACAGTAGTATATGAATAAAACACATAAATAAATCTTTTGTTTTAAAATCCACTAAGAATTGTTCAGGAAGATCTTAACTTGATTCCACTTGAAGCTGGGAACTGTGAAGTAAAAGCCTCAGGCCTAAAAATTTTTGGGTTTATGATAGATTCAGAGGTCTTAAAATCCAGAATTTTTCAGAGTCAATAGATCCTAATTACTATCTTAAACTTATTTTTTTTGTGCACACATATTTTACAGCCCTTTTGCAGCTTAACTGGATATACACATGAAATGTATGTAGATCCACAAAGGGAAATCTATAAAATACTTGGCATGAAAAGAGGTGAAGGTAACAACATACCAGGCACATCAGGTAAGAGTAATTTTCTCACCTTGATTTGTCTTACACAGAACACAACAGAATAAATCAAGAATGCTCTAATAAAATAATATGATCATGATGGAAATAGCAATGGAGCTGCCCATCAGGCCATCTCACGGAGGCTGTACTTTCCTTTGTTTAAACTTTGAGACATTTGTGTTATGCAGTTTTGCCTTATGCAGTTTTTCATTTCCAGGTAACAAGTACTTTGCTGTTTTGCTTAGTGCAGAGTCCTCATGTGAAATCAAACATGCTTTTGGGAAGCATTAAGAGTATGTGGAGAGCGATGACCAGCCCAGTTTTTGACTTCCAGGGAGACCCAGCTCAGCAGGGAGGAACTTTGATTTTGGGCCCAGGTGAGCCTGATTGCTCTCTCTAAAAGTCACCCCACCTCCGGCCAATCGCCTTACCTGCATCCCTCTTGGCCGATATCCTGGGGCTTCCCAAGGGGGACAAGGAGTTGTGTGCTGGCCCTGTGGTCTGATATCCACAAGAACCCTGCAGAAGAGCATCGCATTGTCCCTTCTCCCACAGAGAGGGCATAAAACTGATTGCTGTCCTGATCAATAGCAGTGCTGCATTCAGCACAGGGGAGCAAGTGGCTTGAAGTTTGGAGCATTTTTGTGTTTTTTTCTGTTCGTTTTTTGGGGTTTTTTTTTGCAGCTCCATGTTTCTTACACTCTGCTTTTGCATTTGATCTTAGGCATTTAATGTATTTTTTAATAAACAAAGCACAAAGAGAAACTATAATGTGACAATAATCTCCCTGAATTGTTGGGGAGCATCTTGCTATAGCAAATTTAATTTAATTTCTTCCCTAAATGCCCCTTCTTTCTATAACTTAAAAAATCTTAATAAAAAAAATCCATGACACAGTTTAAAAGAGAGTATATTGCAAAATTGACAAAGCTAATGCCAGTGGCCAGTTTTACACAAAACAGTAGAAAATCAGAATACTTCTTTGATTCACTTTTGTGTTAGAATAAATGAACATTTTATTCAACTTTTTACATTTTTTTTTCTCATTCCATTCCAGGTAATGAAGTTCATTTTTTGCACCTTGATAAACACAGGTTGGATCATGCTCCCATTAACACAGTTTTGCAGCTTGCAGGAATTAAAACAGTAGATTTCACAAACAAATTCCAGATCATTGACATATGATACTGAGACAATATGTCACTTTTTTTGTTTGTAATCTACATGGACAAGACTCTAGATAATTCCCACCAGCTTGTTGTGTCTTTATAGGTCATTTGCAACCACATCTAGAATATCAGAGCACAGAATAATCTACCTTGCATTGCAGATAAACACAAAAGTGCTGTTTTTACTGTATATAACTGAGTCTTACTGCAAAAAAAAATGTTTATTATTTTCTAATCAAGCAATCTTGCTAATATATTTTAAAAATCTCTGTTCAGGATGCATTAGCCTGTGGTGGGGAAACCTCTGAACCTGGCTTTGCTCATAAAGAACTTGGGGTTTGGGTAGATCATATTGGCTTTTCAATTCAAGACTTTTCAAAAATTCGATCAAAGTGAGTGATAGAGTTGTACTGAAATATGCCTAGAAAAATCACAGTTGCAAACACTGAGACTTAAGCTTATGCATACTCATGTATCAGCTTATGCATACACTTGTATCTGGCACTGACAGACATTATAAAGCACTTTTTATAATTTTAAATAAATATTTTAAAATTTTTAAATAGATTATCTGTGTCTTCAATTCTTTTTGGTCCATACAAAGTAGCAGGCTTATAAAACAGAGAGGTATCTCTTAAATATGTTTCTGAGCAGATAGTCATTTTTAAAGCAGGCTATAGTTGGTTAACTGTCTTTCCATAAATATAGGCAAAAAAAGGTAATTTTTCCCTTGCTCTCTGAGAGGGATATTTTAAAAATATATATCTTTAGTTATTTCTGTAATAGACAGCAGATCTGAGGACAATCACATTTGGTTTGTGGCTGTCTGATTTTTCATTACCTTTTTTTTGACAATATTTATGTTTCGAATCTACTGCTTTCATTAGACTAGAACTTCCTCTCTGATATCCAGGAGCTGCATTTTAGCCATTTGAAAACAAGATTGTCCGAGATTTATGGAGGAGCACATCCTCCTCTGCAGCTCATGATTTTTAGCCTTTCAATGGAAACTTCAACTATTCATACATACCTCAACTGCAAAATCTCTCCAACGTTAAACCTTAACAATAACTGTAAAATGGTTTTCTACAAAGAAGTTTGTCCTTGCATCCTTTAAGGTTACTGTCAGGCCCAGGGTAACCCCTGAGAACTCAGCATCATTAGGATCATCTGAAATCAAATGCAGCTTCTTTGACCAAAATAAAATTCATGCTTAAAAAAATATGATATTAAGTAATGCAATTCTAGCAGAAGAATCCCTCAGCAATTTATTAATTATATACATGTTTTACAGATGATTCATATGTTTGAGAGGATATTATTACTGTGAAAATATTGTATCTGATTCCCTACTTTGATTAAACAGCACTCAAAGCAGCACTCGAGAAGTGATCGTGTGCAGACTTTGAACTCTCATGATGTCAGAGTTGGCCACAGCTTTTCTCAGTATTTAGCATAATAGACTGCGAGCAGCTCAAGAGCCTTTCTGGCAGCTGTGATTCACAAGATAAGGTCTGCTTTTAATGAACCACTGTCTCTACATTCATAAATAAAGAACTGTCCTCCCCTCTTTCCAGGGTTCCTGCACCTTAACAGCATTTCTAAGCCAGAAACTCTCGATTCCAACTGCCTGTATGTTACTAAAAACACAGCAAAAAGGAAGCTAGAAAACTAGTTAAACACAAGCGTCACTAGAAACGCAAAAAATTTAAAAAGTGTTCAATGTGAAAGAATGATAAATGATCTTTTTTTTGTAGTGTTTCCACTCTAATTCATTAATCTGATTATCACTGTCAAGGACAATGAATTCAGTTCCACTTTTGTTTTGCAGCTATTTCATGTTCTTGATGAAGCAGTGTTTTGATTTTAAAGAAATTATTTGGCTGGTTGTTTTTCTGCTTGTTTTCTTGTCAGTAGAATTTAAAAAAAATACTTCTACTGTTAGATTTTATTTACAAAACAGTAATTAAAATTAACTCTAGGCATATGTACCTTTGGAAGCTACTGGGAAGGCATGAGGTAGTGGTTGACAGCTCCATAGACTTCAGGCCTCTGCCCTCACCCCTTTCAATACTGACAGGAACCCACACAATGTTACCCTAGCAAAAATACTTCTCTTCAGAAAGCAAAAACTGAGGAACAGACATGATGCAGTAGCAGCACAACCCCACTTAAGAGGTAACCCCTATATCTGCTGCAAGCAGATACCACAGCACCTGCCCACAGCTTCCGATTGGGACAGCGATCCCCCTGCATGCTTAATAAATCCCAGGAATGATCACTCTGCTCCTCTGCAAGAGAAATGACTTTCAAAACGTCAGTGCAATTTTAGGTCCCCCTGCTATTTGGGAAGTGTTTTAAAACGGGATGCAGTGAAAAGTGGAAAACAGAACCTCGTCGCTGGCCCAATACTCAGCCAAGGGCAGAAAGTGATGAAGGTTTTCTGCACGGCCAATTATGCAGATGAGAGGATACAGTTTTTAGAAGTTGTTTCTACTATGCTCTCGGCTTATTTGAACACCTACTCAAAATACTAGTGTATTTTAAAGCGCCGTGCACTTGAGAAGTGGATACAAAAATAACTAGTGCAACTTTTCAAGTAAATTGCTTGGATTTTCAGGCCAGAAGAAATATGTGTGAATGGGACTGCTCCCCTTCCAACCACACCGGCCAGTCCAACAGGAGAGAATCTCTCCGCACAACCCACACCTTCCATGTATTTCAATAGGTATCCAGAGAGTGATATGCATCAAGAACGCATTTTTAAATACTCCCTTCACACGAAGACACAGTTTTACCCCAGGGCCTTGACTCCTCTCGAGAAACCCCATTTCAGCCGCGCAACCCCAGCCTCAAGAGAGGTGCCACACAGGCTGGTGGAAGGAGGCGACCGCTAATCAGTGGCCCCGTGCCCGGCGCCGGGGCTCGCCCTCGGCTCGCTGCAGGGCACGAGGGCGTGCGGGGGGCGAACATGGCGCCCCCGCAACGGCCGCGCTCGCGCCCTAGCCCACCTGTTACGGCCAGTCACTATGACGTCACCGCCCCGCGCTGGTGACGCCACGCCAGGCCGGCCCAATCAGCGGCGGCGGCGGCGGCGCCGGGGCCGGGGTGGAGG
>VWPW01031921.1:267233-322287 GCA_013389825.1 Crypturellus undulatus
GCGGCGCGGCCCGGGGCCCTCCCGCAGGCCCCGCGGCGGCAGCGGGCTCCCTTCGCGAGAAACGTCTGCCCGGTCCGATAGCGCGTGGGAGCGCCCGGCTCCAGTGTGCGCGCCCATCGCGGGGGTCGCCGTATGCAGCAGGCGCGATTAAAATGCGTATATTCTGGGCTTTCACAGGCTTAAGGTTCTGCTTTTTTAAACTATGTATGTTGGGTGCTGTTCACACGTGTTAATAACAGAACTATTCTGGTCTAATTTTATTTCACCAGTGTGCGGTACTTATTTTTTAACAGAGAGACCATAAAATGGTAAGCACACAAGCTTACCTTTTCATTCAGTTGTTTTAAAACCTGGCAGTTTCAAAAAGAAAGTCTTGAACTTGCAGCTCTGCTTCTCTTCAGAGTGCAATTCTGGAAACGAGCTAATGCTTCTGTATTCCAGAAGGTAAAAACATAAGGCCCTGCTCTTGCGAATAGGCACACTGGTAAATATTTTAGACTCTGTATATGCGAAGAAATCTGCGCTAGCCTGTCTGCTAACAGAAATAGTGCAAAACTCATTAAGAACACTGCATGCTATCCTCATTTTCATTTTTGCTAATGATAGCAGTAGTAAACAAACCCAAATATCTTTAAAGAACCCTGAAAGTAACATATTTTCTTGGCTGTTTTTACATCCATACATAATAGATCTTGTAAACCGCTTTTTGCAAAGATTTCATATTCAGAATACATACAATATGTATTGCACTTCTCACTTCATTTCCTGGTGAGCTTTGTCTATCAACTGTGTGTTAGAATCATCTTTAAAACACATTCTGTGTATCTTATTAAGCATAGTTCAGGAAAACTATTTTAAAAGTTCTTTATATGGTCTGTTAAGCTACATGGCAAGTTGTACTATTTTGTCTTTGTCTACCAATGCATGTGCTTGCTGGTATGAATTCAATTTGCTGGGCCTGAATGCGTTTCTGCAGTTTATTAGAAGCACATTCCCATATCCTTGTGATCTCTCAAAGCAGTAACTTTTATAACTTAGCAATTTGGAGATTCTTAAAAGCTGTTGATTTACTTTCTGGCTGTTTCTTAGCTCTAGTTGTGTAAGTAGCATTTAAAGAAAATGTGGACTTGTAGCACATAAGTTTGGTCGAAAAGTGTGTATTTCTCCCTCATCTCTGCATTTAATTCCAGAAATAATTTAACAGTAACCATATCCCGAATTAAGTTATTTTAAATGATAAAATGTAGTGGGGCATTTGTTTAAAATTGCCTTTCCTCCTGCTAAATTGGTATGTTTTGTTTACAGTGAGAAGTAAATGGATATCTACTTTTTACAGTGAGGAATTAATGAAAAAGGTGCTATAAACTGTACCATATATGCCTTTTTTATTTTTCATTAATTGAGAATCATTTTACTTGCACAGCCATTTAGGGTTTCTGTGAAATAGAATTTGGTTTAGCATGTTCATTGATGAATTCATTGGTTTCAACAGAAAAGAAAAGAAGCTTTGTTTCAGTATTGCTGGTTTGCTGCTAAAAAGCTTGCACATTATGGAAGAAAAGTTTTCTGGGAATGATAAGAACACTTTTACTGACTGTCACTAAGCTTGTTAGAAATTTGACTATCAATATTTTCAGTTTTCACTATGCAACTACTTCAACACAAAAGTTTTATTAACTCATTTATCAAAATGGTCTCACATATTAGTGAGTCTTGGACTGGAGGTTTTAAAAGTGAACTTAAGGATTTTCTTTCTAACCCAGCAGTGAAAGTGCATGGTATATGTGATGTAGTCTTAAAATCTGATAGGAGCAGAAGCACAAGGACTTTGTGATAAGTAAAATAACACCTTGTTGACCAGTTATGACATGACTCTGAAATAACTTTCACAGTTGTTTCTCAAATAAAAAGTTTCTATAATGTTTTAGTATGTCTTCATTTTGTTTTTCAGAAGTCCAGGTTCTTGCTATAATTACCAGTAATATCAAAACTTAATTTTGAAATATAGTGCAGTGATGAATCCTTTCAAGGATAGAACGACTAAAAAATATTTGCCTTTTTACTTACATTTTGGCATTACAAGAGCATTTATGCTTTTTATATTTTCAATCTGTCTCCTTCATACTCTGGAGCCTTTTAAATCTAGCGTATAACAAAATATTGCGTGCTAATTCTGAACTTAGAAATATGCTGCATTTTTGCTACAATGGTAAGAAAAAACCCTCTGGTTATGTTCCTGATAATTCAAAACAGACTTAAGCTGTTTTCAGTTGCACTGTCAATCTCCTTTGCGTTTTTCATGCAAGGCATCTGTTGAACAATCAAATATAGAATTTTTTCTTTTATGAAGAATGATGAAATAATCTTTGCTGTTTGAATACAGACCTGTTGTCCGCATTAAGTGCCTGCTTAGTATTTAGATGATTCTTGAATGACTGAATTTTTTTTCTCGTAGGCCTTTACCACAGATCCCTAGAAGCATCAGGCTTACTGAGAGCAAAGGAGAGGAGATTATTTTATGTCGTCTCCAGAATTACATAAACCTGATTATGAGGTGGCAGCTCTGTATTCTACACGGATATTTCCACGAAACGCTGTTGATGTGAAAAACAAGCAAAGTGCTTTTCTTTCTGTGCACACGCTGCAGTCGAATGCATGATTATAGCTTGTGTAGACTTGCTTGTGCTAGCTCTAATTTCCCCGGTGCACGTACCAGCAGCAGCCAGGCTGTGGGAGCGTAGCCTTCAGCTAGGGGTTTTACAGGCCTTTTCTGCACCTGGGGTGCCCACTGAAGTTAATAGCCCGCAGTGAAATGCTTGTTCCTGTATTTTTAACTGTTTTGTTATTTGAGACTAACAAACATAATTGAAGTGCATCTAACCTGCTGCAGTCATATCTTCTAATTGCAGTGCAGAAGCTGCCTGTAAACTGCATCTCATCCTCCTGATGGAGGATTAGAAAAATCCTATTAGCTTATGATAGCGTGAGGATGACCTTTGATCAGAAATTTGAAAGATTTTTGTAAGTATTTAAATACATTAAATGAAATGCATTGAATCTAAATGCACTGTGCGAAAAGCTAAAATAAACCAAAGAAACAGAAAAATATATTAAAATGGAAGGCTTGTTCCATCATTCCAACCCTTCTGGAGTCCTGTTGAAATCACTTCATCAGTGCTGTGGTGTATTATAGGTAATAAGCCTTGATCCTGCAATCAGACTCTTAAGACAGGATTGCTCCTTTCACAGTGTATATTGCACCTGTTCAAAGATTAACGCTCCCATCCGTGGCGACTGTAAACAGAACTGGGAACGTGCTTGCAAAAACTGGGTGAAAACAGACATAGCAAGTAATTTATCATTTTCTCCAATATCAGACTACTCAGTCAGTAGAAAGGTAAATACTTTTATGGGAAAAGACGTCTCTTTGTGTAGTTCATTTTTCAAATCTCCCAGTAGGAAACACCTGAAAATGATGGTGCTTGCTGTTTTCTTAATGGGGAGCAGTTGTTCACAGTGCATTGAAATGGACGGCTTGTCCGCGTAATGGTATTTGACACAAGCCTCTATTATTGTGAGGTAGCTATGTAAATTCATTAAACTTGAGCTTCTAACCTAAATTCTTTCTGGTGTCCTCAGAACAGCAACAGCTAAAGTGATTCGAAGGTACCAGTGCAGAGTATAATGCCAACAAAGGCTGGTGATGTATGCTGCTCAGTCAGAACATTAATTCTTATTTTGCAGAAGAGCCGCAAGTAAGAAAGCAATTCTGTTACTCCAAAATCAATACTATATTTTGGAGCAAAGCACTTAAGTCTTTTAGTTCTTTGACCTATGCAAATACATTTCTTTGTGCAGGGGTTGTTTTTTGTGTATATGTTTTTTTTTTTTTCCCCTGCTCTTGTGTTTGACATTTTAGACTACTCTTTCTACAGAGGTTTTATTATTATCAGCGGTGATGTAAGGCTTGCATGAAGAAGAGTGGCACGAGGGTCTTATTGCCAGGTGCTGGCGTGAGTTTGGTCGTACTTGCATGGAGGCGGGTACTGTGCCGTGGTGAGGCTGGTCTGAAATGCAGGTGCTGCAGAGAGAGAGCTGCTGGCCGAGTGTTCCCGCTGCTGGCCCACGTGGAGCACATCCGGAAGACAGCTTTGCCGTGTTGGGAACCTGGTGGTACCTGGCCATTAAAATCAAGTTTAGAAGTCGTGTGAAATTATGCTTTAGGCCTACTGTCATGTGCTTAATCTGGCAATGCCCATTTAAACACAATCCCTGGATATCTTAGGCTTCCAGTTCTTATTTTTACTTCCTCCTTTGCCTCCTTTCCTACCTCCTGTGCACATGTTAGCCTTTATCCGTCGGGAAGTGGGACACAGCCAGTGATGAGTTATATTTGTTGTTATTTTTTTAGATGTGCTAGTACACCTGCTCTGGATGGTGGTCTGGGCTCTCGCAGAGTACTGTGGGGCTAGGGGCAGCAAGGCCGTGGCTCTGGACTGGACCAAAACATGTTTCTGAGCTGCCTGTCGGAGTAACTGTGCCCACAGCCTGTGCTGCCTGGACGGGGAGCCGAGCGCTTGCGCCGCTGCACTCACTACCCTCTGCTGAGCAGCTCAGGCGCTGGCAGAGCCACCGCTGCTCTGTCAGCTTGACCCCTTCAGCCTGGTTTCGGGAAATGCTTTGATAAAAGCTCGAAATAGGCTCAGCAGGCAGAACCGTCGCTCTTAGTTGTTCAATAACTAAGTTTAGTGCCTTGCTCCTGCTGAGACTGAGAGGTAACTAGGTGTGTAACTGGCTTGGGAATTAGTGTGCGTCCCGCTGGTTGCATTTGGCTGGTATGTGCAGAGGTTAACTTTTGTGTCACACGGTGCTCTGCAAAAATGTACATTTACTGAACGTGCACTGCCTGGTGTCCCTGTCAACTGTATATGCTCCCCATCCCCACCTGATGTTGTGAGTCTTGTAGAAAATGAGGCCTGCTTTGGTGTATATTTTGGTGATTTATTTTACAGTCTATTTTGAAGGAAAAATTTCTAACTGCCTGTGAACTTGTAGAGGGTTCTGGCCTAGGACACAAAAGTGTTTCTGTTTTTTTCCTGCTCTCAGAGAAAGGAGTTACAGTTCTACTTTATTAAAAAGTTTACTTCTACCTTTTCATGCAGGTGATCTGTTTCAGTACTTAGGTACATGTATCTCTTCTAAGCATCTAATTCTGCAAAAATCTTTTAGATTTCAACTTTATCCCATGTACTTTGTAATGATATTTTTTCTTCATCAGAAGGAAAAGAAGTGCTGCTGTGTGCTGCAAGGTCTCAATTTTTATTGACCAATTACCGCAAGCCCTGCAATTTACAGCACAGCACCGTCAGTGTTTAAAGTTCACTGAGGCTACAGCTCTCACAGCCATAAAAATAATTTATATCTATGTGGATACCAATTCTTTCTTCCTTTTTTTTTTTTTTTTTTTTTTTTTCCTTTTGCCCCTTGCTCTCAGCGTAGCAGAACAAACTGGGGCAAACCTGGGGTGCGGGTGCTCAGGGAGGCTGGCAGGCCCGGCTTGTGACAAAGCACCGTGCAGGAGCCCCCTCGCACTCCTCACCCCTACGCACTGTGGTCTCACATTGCCGTGTCAAAACCGTTGTTTTGCTGCAAAATGGGATGCGTCTGTAGCTGGCTGTGCGTGCGGCTTGGTGTAGTTCCGCGTTGGGGACAGCACGTACGGGCGCCGCTGCACAAGGCACCACCGAGGGCAGGCGGCTGCCCTCTGTGTGCGTGCGTGCGAGCGAGCGGGCTGGCCTCCTGCTGCCTCTGCAAGCCTTTGAGTGGCAGCTTTCCTGGGAATGCCTTGTTTGGCAGGAAGTATTAGAGAGCCAGGGGTTACAGGAACCGCTCCTAAAAATATATATATAATAAAAACCCCGATCTTTGTGTGCCTTGTTACCTAGCACCCAAGAAATAATAATTCTAACTCAGTAATACTGTAAGGAAGATGTGGTTCATTTAAAACCATATAGAGTTTATAAAAGCTTTAAATCTCTTGTATTTCAGATCGCCTTCATTTTGCAATTCTCTGCCAAAAACCAAAGAGTGGAGCTGCAAATGCCCATTATTTCTGCATAGATGATGAACTTGTATATGAGAAGTAAGTACAGTTATTTTATTAGTCAGAACAAGAGTAATGAAGAGCCACTCTAATTGACATTCTGTTTTTAACGTAGCTGAGGGAAAAACATCATTCCCATTATAAAACTAATTATACAAGTTCTGTCCTCTCAAACTTATCTGCCATAATGTTTTATACCCCTTAGAATGATTTCCTGTCTTCCCTTCAGAATTTCTTAAAAATCTTTTCAAAGCAGAAGCTCTCATTACAGTAGCTCTTGTTGTTAGACACTGGGACATGCTGTAACAATATCTGTGCAGAAATGCTTGTTGGAGTACTGAGCTAAAGGGGATGTCTTTACAATGTTCAGGTGTTAGATGGAGTGTCTGAGCTTCCTAGAAAGAGAGAAAAAATCATAAACTTGACACAAAACTTGGAGCCAAGGATGGATATATGTCCCTCGTAGTGATGAGCATACTCCTTTGTATGTAATCTGAAATACTGCTGATACTTGAAACATTATTAACCAACGACATACTTCTTTTTAAATACGTTTCAGAGTTGAGAAACAATGAAATTCACTCATGAATGAATCTTTGCTGTCTATATTCACTTTTCTCCAGCAGCACTGTGTACTGAATCTTCATTTCATGGAAGTGTTTTTCTGGATATACTAAGAAACTACATGTATCTGTACAAATTTATTTCTTTTTTTGAGGTCCTACTAATTCTTGAAATCTGGCTTTCAGGTTCTTAAAATAGTATGTAAGCCAGTGCTACAGAGTGATATTTTGTTGAGAACTTCTGAAGCCTTGAGTATTCTAGATATTTTGGGGGGTAGTTTTGTACAGAAAACAAAGAAAAAGCTCTCTATTTTAGTCCCTATTGAAAGGTGACAAAAATGTTGCCTCCAGTAAAACAGTATGAATGCAAGAAGGCAGTCTTGTGTTTAGAATGTATAGAATGTGTTTACTATACAAATATATATATGTGTATATTATTATTCCCTGCTTAGTTAATTCACTTTAAAAAGAGAAATCATTTGCAAACATTTTCCCCATTTTTCCTACAAGCTTCTATGCGGATTTTGGACCACTCAATCTGGCAATGATCTACAGATACTGCTGCAAGCTAAATAAGAAATTAAAGGTATCAATTTATTATTATTATTCAATGCTCTTGCCTTTTTAAAGAAGAAAAAAAAATGGACCCAAAGTTTTTTTTGTTCAAGTACTTCCCTGAGTTACTCATCAAGCTCATTTTTGAATGTGCATGTTAAACTTCATCAAGATGCATTTGCAGAGGAGGATCATGAAAGCAGAATGCTTACTTTGAAGGTGTACATTGCACCATCATGGCAGTAGCAGGTACTAAACTCTTCAAAAACAGTTTCCAGTTGAGTACAGACTTCTGTGAATGTAAAGCTTCCCTACTGTTGAATTTAGTCTCCTTGGCAATCTGCCAATACTGAGTGAGCAATGAAACATTTTTATTTGAGATAGCTTGTGTTTGATGAGTTCTTCTTCTGGTCTTGACATCACATTTGTAAGAAGCAACATTTGATCTTGAAATGATAGCATTTATGGCATCCTGAAACAGACTGTTACACTCCCATACACTGCAGGAATTGAAGGTTATCATATCTGAGATACGCTTAGCAATCTCCAGGATAGGACTTTGGGTAGAGCAATAGTGTCTTTAAAATAGAGTTCCTGCATTAATTAAAATGAACCACTGCAAGTTAGTTGACCTCTAACAGAAGGTATAGTACAAAACCTGTTAGGCAGATAAAAAGCTCATTAGCATTAATCACTGTTTGCCTCCAGAGTGCTTAGATCTTGAAACTGCCATTGAACTATTAAAATTGTCAAGTAACCAAAACATTATATCTTAATAGGGAAATCCTTCTCTTTTTTTATTTTTTTTCCTCCTCCTCTCTATTTCTTGTTGTATATCAATGATTCTAATTTGCATGACTGAGTTTCATTTTGTACCAGTGGCATTATTGACAGATTTGCCTGAGACAGGATTGTTTGATTTATATTAACAAGGTACTCTGCAGCAAGACCATATTATAATCCTTTTGAAAGTGCTGTGTTGTGAAACGAGAGAGATAATAAGATGGATGAGACCCTACTGGTGTTAGTTATATGAGGTTTATTTGCCGTGAATAACTGAACAAGTAGCACAGATATTTAAATAATAATATTTTATGATCACGTTGCAGCTGATCAGCTGACAACTACAGCTTCAAGCATGTTGAAATTTGTCGTAAGGGCAAGTTAGTGCAGAAGTTTTGCTGCCATTGTCCTTCTATTAAGAGTCCCATTCCACTCCCTAAGTTGGCAAAACTGTTGGTGAGACCTGTGTTGAAATTTTAAAATCATCTGTGATGTTTTTGAGAACACTATATAGTATTTTCTTCTCAAAAATGCATAGGATATTTGCAGAGGAGTAGAAGTAAAACATTGAAAGCATCTAAACAGGAAAAACAAAATCAGTGTAATTTAAATCGAATAGGATTCAGGCTGGATGCCAGTAAAACAGAAACAATCTAAATAGGGATCCAGTACGTTCTTCTGAAGCTACTGAGGGATTAGAGTACAGTATACTTGGTGCTCTGTGTATGTATGGTAGAGGGTAGGGTGAATTTTGCTTAACCGTTTATCTGATTTTATGAAAGAAGGCATAAAAAGTCTAAATTGCAGAATTACAATACTGTTGTTCATTTCTCAATACAGTCATTTTCCTTGATAAGGAAGAAAATAATTCATTATACTGGCTTTGATCAGAAAAAACAAGCAAATGCTGCATTCCTCATAGGCTGTTACGCAGTAAGTATTCTTATTGTTACCCCTACATCAGAATGTTAAATGTTTTTGTTCTTTCATACTCATTTTTAAAATTTCAATAAAGAAGTACTTTTTCCCTTTACTAATCTTCCTACAAATATATTTTTTAATAAGGTGTCACATCCAAAGACAGTTTTTAAACTTTAGCAGCAATGTGTAGATGGGCCTTTGGTTTGTGTGGGATTTTTTTTTGTTTGTTTCTTTGTTTCCCTACTGCAGTCTGTGCTTCTTAGTCGCATAGTCGTCTTCTGGAGAAATAAGAGTACTGCCGGGGAAAAGATATTTTTCAATGTTTTCATTTAGAAAAAAATAACTATTTCTAGATAGTTTTCTTCTTCTCCCCACTCTCTATTTTTCTTTTCCAAAATAGAGAAATATTATCCTGCACAAAATATAGCATATCATTTCCTATTGTGTGCACTTTAAGATACATGATTTCCTTTCTAAAGTGAAGTGATCTCTTCAGGTAACCTTGGAGGAGGAGCAAGATCATGTGTGGCAGGCATAGGACCAGTAAAAGGGCAGAGAATGTTCAAGGCATCTGAAAATTTACTGCATCCTGATTATGGAGGGGAAAAATGACTTGCTTTGGGTAAAGCCACCTCTAACAGATTGTTGCTTGGTGCCACCAAATGGAAATGTCAGAATAAAATGCCTAGTGCTTAAGAAGGAAAAATGTGATGGCTAATATTAATATTTTGCTTTGACTTGTACGATACATTCATTGTGAGCATATCTTTCTCATGTTCACTCCCTAAGAAAGTGAAGAGAGCTTGTGCTTTTCTCATGTTGGAGATTTGAGGGGTCAGAATTTGTGTAGCCTTAGGTTGACTCTTTGGATCAGCTGCAAGGCTGTGTGATGTACTCGCCGTGACGCTGGCCGTCACTTGGTGGACTTTACACTATGGCAGGAGTATGTTTCCTGCTCCACAGTGTTTTCTCTGTTGTCTGTTTTCCAGAGCACTCATAAAAGAGCTTGACTTTAAAATGTATCACTGCTCATGTTTGAAACACACAAAAACTTCAGGAATGCAGCTGTTGATCCTTACATTCTTGGTTACTAAACTTGTTTGTAATTGAGGCTTTAGGTTAACCAAACAGCTGCAGCCTTTCTGAGGCTTTTGTTTAACTAAACTGTAGCTGTAAAAGCTGTAGCTTTTAGGAAGACTGAGTTTTTGAAGTGATTTGATTGTATCCAGAAAATAAGTGTGGATTGATTTTTAGTTATCAACCCATATTTGGAGGGATTTTTTCTTTTGTTTTTGCCCAAAACTTTCATTGGGTAATACTGCTGTGGAACATAGCATGCGCTATTTGAAGCATCCAAGATGATGAAGTTACTAACTAATGGCAAAACAATCTGATTTGAAAATATTGTGGTTGACTATCCTGAAAAAAACCTAACTCTATGATCATTCAGTAGCCTTGCTACATTGCAACAAGGATATGGAATGCTTGAATAGACTTGCACAAATGCCTAAGGTCTTAGACTAATATGGCTTGTGGTGATGGTGTAAAACAGAGCAGTTAAAATAGAGACCTTTGGACAGAGCAATGAACAGTTTTTGCTTCAGAGAACTGCACTGAAGGAGGCAGATGATGCAGAGCACAGAGAGGATACTAACACAGAAGCCGGAGGGAATGGGAAAAGACTTGGGAAATGGGGAATCATTTCTTCACAGATTGATGTGGGAAGGATTCCTGTGAGGGAAGATCACAGAAAAAAAGACTCTATCCCTGAGGCGTACTTCTTTTCCTTACACTCTTTGATGATCTTTCATGAAGAGTTGCACTTAATTACTGCAGTCACTTTTAAAGTGTTTAGACACACATCCAATGTTTCCACTTTCTGTAGGGAGATGTTAGTTGTTTTCATGTGGTGAGGAGTGGCTTAAGATCTCTTCAGGATGCATGATAAATGTATGGCTGTAGTTACATTTCCTTACTGAAGAGAAATGTATTGAGGCTTTTTCTGCTTTAAATATATGTAGATTTAAGCATCCAATTACTTCTTCAGTCACAATGATAAAAACTTTACTTTCTGATGAAGAAAGATCTGTTCAGCTATTGGTTGAAACTTTATAAAGCTTTTCTGTAATTTTAGTTTATCATAGCATAGATCTGATGATAATACTATTTGCCGTTTGAACTGAAAGGGTGATTTAATTTCTAATCTCTGATCTCTTGCTGTTTAAGTGATTAGTTGTCAATGTATTTTGTATGCTGTGGGTTTTTTTTTTTTTTTTTTTTTTTTTTTTAAGATTTATGATGCATTCCCACTTCAACAGGTAACATTAGGTTCAGGAAACATGTGACAATCCACCAGACTAGATAAGAAGAGATTAAATGGGAAGAATAAGAAGATAGAAATGGGAAGCAGTGTTCACTGAGTTATCCATAATACAGTGTGTGTGTGCGTGTGTGTGTATATGTGTGTGTGTGTGTGTGTGTGTGTACATTATAAGGCCTTCAATGCCTTCAGCCTCCTTTTGGAGACAAGATACGACACGATGGCTGCAGGAGTTTTAGTTGCTTAGGAATAAGACTACCAACTTTCAGGAATGGTGTAAGCACAATAAGTATGTGCATGCTTCTTTATTTATTTTCTTTGTTTGCTTTAAATGCAAACATGCTTTAACACATAGCTACATGAGTGTATAATGAAGTAAATATAGCAGACTTCTGTCTTCTGTGTCTGAGAGCAAATGCTCCATGTTGTTAAGCTGGCAACTTGCAAGTCTGTCATTTTAAAGGCTAGTGGACCCTAAGCTGCATTCTCTGCAGTCTTAAACAGACATTGTTTAACTTCAACTTAAATTGAAATATATTGGCAAGATTATTATTTGACCCTTTCATTTATGTGCAGTATATACACTGCATATGCAGTATATGCACTGCATATACGTGTGAATATATTGTGGGGATATGCTAGTTTTGACTACGAAAGCAATTACAAAAGTTTTCATTAACTGTGAAGTATAATGGCAGCTGTTAGTGTTCCAGTTTACAAGCAAAGTCTGTTCCCAATCTTTTCTTCACAGTTAGTGTTTTAATGTCCCCCCTGACTGCTTCATCTAACTTGCCTTTCCTTCCTCTTTAGTGAAGATACTTTCTGAAGGGGCTGTCCAAGCTACACACTCCTTTCTTACCCCTTCCGCAACCACTGCTTCTTTCCAGGTGTCCTTTGATGTGCCAGCACAGCACAACTAAAGCTACAGGTTTCTTCAATATTAAATGGCCTTAAAGATGAAGAACAAAGTTTTAAATACACAGTTATATGTGTAGTTTCAGGATGCATTACGAACTTTAGAGTGAATCTTAACAGTTTAGACCTTACTGCTTTATCATTCATCTTCCATCTAGTTTAATATTGTATTTTGTTTAATTTTTACAGATAACAACATAATGCATAATGGGAATAGTACTCCTGCGTAGAGTAGGACACATTTTGCATGTTCAGCCACACACAGAAGGTGGCTAAATTCAGTGTGGGGGGTGAATGTCTACACGCTCCTTGGGAGGTGGTGGGAAAAGGAGGGGAAAGAAAACCTTTGTTCTTCACCTTTTAAAGAAGAATTGCTTTTGCATGGAAGCAATCTGCACTGTTCAGGCCTTGCCACCCTACCAAAGCAGCAGTGATCTTCTGAGTTGATCTTCACAGTGGCTTCTCTTGATTCTCACCAGGACTTGGCTGTGGGTGAGGAAAGTCTGCTTCTTCCACCATTGCTCCTCCTATATTAAAAAAGAAAATGTACCCTCTGTGCTCTGTACACCCAATTCCCAAGCTCCCCCTCTCCCCTTCACTGCATTAACTTAGTAACAGTGTTTCTTTTCTCAGGCCTGGCACTAATTATGTACTTGGAGGGCAACCCTACGTGGGTAGCACCCCATGAACTGCTGTAATTCAGGTCACCTTCTCCAGGACTCATCTCTGTACTTTGTCTATTTTCTCATCTTCTTTCTTCAGGGTAAGCAGTGTTTCCTTCATCTGTTCTGATCCATAGTACTGTTTTTGCCTTTTCAGTTTGTTAGTGTCCTTCCTAGGTATGGCCTGCCATTGGGTAAAAATTGGAAGCCGTAGAAGCAAGCAGTACCAATCTGTATAATATTGAACTGCACTGCTCTTACAGTGGGTTTTGTAGAATCACCTCTGGTAAGCAGTGGGAAAGTAGGTAAACCTGCCTATTTCATGGTCCAATCAAAGTAAGAGCAATTGGGCAAATGCTGCGGTGCTCAAATTAAAAGTGAGGGAACTGTGGTTACCCTCAGCTACATTTTGGCAAAGCGTTTGGAAAAATGCTTGAAAACTGAATGCCAGAGAGGAGATGGAGAAAGGAGGACCCGACTTTTCGTCTAAGAAAAGTTGCCATAAGTCTTTTGTCTTTCTCTGTATTAAGTGTTCTTTAAAAGAGCTGCCTCCTCTGAATTGTGTTTTCAAAATCACAATTAGCCTTCGTGATAGCAGTTTTTCCTGCTGTTTCTAACAGGCTCTTCCTCAGCATGTTCTTAGCCGACTCCTTGTCTCCAGAACAGAAGGGCTGCTCCCCAGGGTCCCTTGCTGTAGTAGCAGCTTCCTTTCTTAGCTGTCACGCAGTACTGCCAGTGTGCCCAGCCCGGTTTGTTCTCAACTGGTAGGGATTTTTATGCCTCCTTTCCCTCTGCTGCTTGGAAAGTAACTGGAGGTTTCTTGCTTCTGCTTATGGTGAATGAAGAGTTGTCAGAGACAGGCAATTGTTTCCTCTCCGCCACCTTCATCCCCTTATGACTGTTACCATTAACATAGGTATATTTGATCACTTGTGGGTTTAGGTCACCATACAAATTAATGAAGGAGTTGTTTGTTTGTTTTACTTTAATATATTTCTAGTTTAATTTTACTATTTTTAACCTGGTCTGGTAAGGAGTTTAATTAGTGATTTGTTAGCTGACTATAGTGTATTCAGTGGAGGCTTTAATGAAATAAAATGTATAACACTGAATTTTTGCAGTAAAATTATGCATATGCCTGAACTTGTATTTCAGCCCACTAAGTGTCATATAGGACTTGCTTTATTGGTTTAGAATTGATTTGTGTTTGTTTGTAGTTTACAGCTGTTGAGATTATTTTGGGTGATGTTTTTAAACAGTTGTATTGCATGAAATATACTTGTATTGATTTAAAGTCAATATGGTTGGTAAAAAGCATTATTTTGTTAGCTTCCGTATTAGATTTTGCAGTTAGGATGAACAGGAAAACAAACTTGGTTACACAAATCACTTTATAAATGTGAATTCAATGTGTTATTTGTAGGCTTGTATTGACAATCATTTTAACCAATTTAATGTATTTAAATATCAAGTTTGTTTAGTTTTTCTAAAAAAGCAAGTTATCGAAGAAGTTTATCAAACATACTTTGTCTTGCCTGCAGTAATGATATTTCACTTGGTAATCCCATGTATTGTGCTTGCCGACAGAATTCTCGTTCTGTGGTTAATTTTAAATGCTCAGAAATAAGGACCTGGGTAGCCTAGTCTTGCAAGCTCTTCTGAACAAGGTTGTGTTGGCAGGAGCATTGCTCAAGTGCACCTTTCACAGTGCTCAATGCTTGGATGGTTCTTGACCATCCACAGAGCTGCATGAAATATCTTAATTAGAAACAGATGTCCTAAATGAAAAGCATGATTAGAGCAATGTTAATGGTTCAGTGCTAACTGCAAATTTATGTCTGTATTTTGAGCTCAGCTTGATTTTTTCTACATGCATAAAGAAAGCAATGTTGGTACACACATGATTATACAGGGTGACAAAACAGTGTTACTTAAATATGTCAGTTCCGTCATGTAACAGTTTTTTTCTGGAAGATCCCTAGGTAAATAACTTGTAAAGGATTTTAAGAGTGTTTTTGTTTCTCTCCATGTGCATGCATTGTGTGTATGTGTTTCACCGAAGTGACTTTCTATTCTTGTATATCTTAATTTGTGTAGGGTCTCCGCACCACCACCACCACACACACACACACACATAGACACCCCTATCTCATGAATTCAGAACTATATCATGAAATGGCTTGGTTTTGCTATTCATCAACTCAATATTTCCATTCCGTCCTGAAAAGTTGGTTCTGTTTACATCATTAGAAAGTCCTTGTTTTCTCCATCTACAACAGGTCTCTAAACTCTAACTTTCTGGTCTTCTAACATTCGCTGGCCTTCTTTAGTCTGCTGCTTTCATCACCCACATCACTCCAGTAATATTGTTCTCCTTGAAGGCTTGAGTGAACTCTTTCTGGTAGGAATATTAGCTGACCTTTTGCTGTTAGTTATTTCTTAGTGCATCTACACTATAGTTTAAGTGTGGTTAGAAATTTTTTTCTTTTTCTTTTTTAAGTGGATCTTCTCTCCCTACTAAGCAGACTCCAGGTCACCTCACAGAGCCCTGCAGCAGCTAGTGGACATTTGCTCAACCAGAATGACTGGAACTATCCTGCAGCTAAAATCCGTGGAAGTGCACAGTGAGGTGTCAAATCATCAGCACCAGCTCTTGGTCTGCAGAACACTTTCTGTTGGTGCTTGTTATGTTCCAGTGTAGATGTGATCTCACTTCTGTTGCTCCCCTGGGCTCTGCTGCTCTTTCTGTCACTGCTTCAGGGTCACCTGTTTGGAGCCGCTTGGAACTGCTCACCCAGGTTCAGGTTCAGCTTCCCATCAGCCATACAGCCATCCGAGGGTGTTCTCCTGTGGTCTGAAGCAGTGCCAGACCTGATGTTCCTCACCTGGACTGTTGCAACTGCCTGTGTTGTGTTTCTGCCAGGATACTGAACTAAGTACTATCTTATGGTCTTTCCCATTTTGTGTAAAAATTGAGTATCACTCCTTCCTTTTGAAGGACTCCAGACCATCATTTCTGCTGCTCAAATAACCTCAAAGCTAGCCAAGTTTTTGCAAGCCACTTTTCACTGAGAATACCATATGACCATTTCATCCACACCTGCCTCTGCATATGTTCACATGTTGTACCTTAGGTGTGTAATAGTGTTAAGTCTGAAGTACAGCAGGATCTCTCTTGTTCCAAGAAGTTCTGAGAAATCCAACCACATTGAAGAGCTTGCTTCTTCAGTGAATGTACTCTGGGTTGCTTCAGGTGTACTGAAAGTACTTTTCATTTTTGCTTGGTAATAATTCCTTTGAGCTTGCACACTGGAAAATGCCATGGCCTTCGAGTGTGTTTTATGAACATACTAAATGATGTGGTGAGTGATCATATAGCTGTGTTAAGTAAATCTATGCTTATTCATGTGTAGTGTTTCTAGCATCTTCATCACTTAAGTCATTTCTTAAGTTGGATCTATGCTTAAGAACAAACATGTTTCAGTGTGGTGCAATGTTTCTTAAACCTCTGGATACAACACTAACAGCAAAAACTGCTCTTGCTACTGTTACTCTTGGGGGGGGGGGGAAAAAAAAATTTTTTTGCTGCCAGAACTTCTTTTGGCCAGGAATCTGGTGAGAACTCAACAGTGTGGAAGGAAGCCTTAGCCCTTCTGGAACACATGTGTACAGGGTTAGCCTCTCTTACCTGCATTTCTGTTAGCCTGTAGTGTGAGTAGTAGTGCGTAAACTACCAAACCTTGCACCAATAAATCCTAAACTTTTCTGAATAGAATTTCACTCTATTTCTGATGATTGACTACAGTCTCTTCCTTTTGTTAGTGCCATTTTACATCTATTTNTTTTTTTTTTTTTTTTTTTTTTTTTTTTTTTTTTTTTTTTTTTTTTTTTTTTTCCATAAGGCTGTTTACACCTTTTGGCAGTCTGTATTCATTGTGCTGCAAGATGCAAAGTATCAATGTATCAAAGCATACAACCTTCCATTTCTTGGAATGTAACCTTTATGTCTAGTTCATGAAATGATTTGTCCTGGTATAAAACTGCAAAATCTAGTCAGAAGGTAAACTAAGGCATCTGAAGAATAACTCTTGAATGGTATTTTGACTATTTTTACTCTTTTTAATAGGTTTATGTTCATGACAATGAATGCAAAATCCATCTGATGAAAACAGATTCAAAAAGCATGCAATTTTCATTACCTAACTAAACTGCTTAAAACAGATGGATTTTTCTTTGATTTTGCTAATTGCCCAGGAAGAATACTAAAAAAACACTTAATGCAATAAACAAATTAGAGGACAAACAAAAAAGAGCCAGTCATTTCAGTATGTGTTTAGCCCTCTGTTGCGCATATGTTCCAGGCTTCTCCTCTCTGTCTGTCTTTCTGTGTTACCTCCCATTCCCACCCCACAAGAATGCGTGTGTGTGTGTGTGTGTGTGTGTGTGTGTGTGTGTGTAGAGAGAGGATGTTGAAGGTATGTTAAACCATTTGTTAAATCTAAATTTGCAGCGGAATAAAAGAAATCTGGAAGGTAGTGCCAACTTTTAACAGAAAAGAAAATCAAAATCAACAAAAACAAATTTGCCACACTTAGATTTTTGAAGGATGTTTATTGAAAATTCATTAAGCTTCTTTAAAATAGACTATTAAGGATAAAGAAGGGTAATTATTAAAGGAAAGGTACATAACTTTACAGAACTCTATTAAAAAAAAATTGGATTATTTTAATGCTTAGCTAATACAATTTTTGAGTATTGAATTACTGAATTACTGAAATTACTGAAATTACTGAAAGTTGATGTATTGCTGACAACCTGTTATTAATAGCTATTTTCTTCTGGCTGTGCTGGTGTTGGTGTTTGATCCTATGGCCTGATAGTTTTGGGACATGATCTGCATAAAAAGACTACCTAAGGACAGCTTAGTGCTAGCAAGTCAGTCATGTGGTGAGGGCAGACCATGCAGATATTTATCAGGTGTTGGGGTTTGTTTATTTGTTTTGCAATTCTGGTACTATTTCTTGAATGTTTTTGACAGTAGAAAAATTGTATTTAGTGTTTCTAGTATGTTGCTTTATTATGTTCTCAGGATTTTGATTCTTAAGCCACAGATTTCTTTTTCCCTTTATGGCATCTGGATTTAGTTACTGGGCACTGCCTCACCAGTGCAAGGAGGGAAGTAAAGTATTTGGAATAAGGCAAATTTTGTTTTGCTATACGAAAATCAAAACATATACTAATTACTGTTTTAACCTTGTCTATCGAGTACCTGCGCTGTTTTATGTACAGGCTAATTCATAGCTTTGCTGAAATATTTGAGGGTTTTTGTACTTGAAATTACATCTTAAAAGCTTAATTTTAAAATGTCTCCAAACTGGTCCAGGCAGGCTGTAAAAATACAGAGGAGTCCAGATTGACAGACAGATCTTTTGCAGTAGTCTAAAGCTGAACAATGCTTTGGAAAATCCATAGATTTAGTATAAAAATAAGACCATTTTGTATTGGTTTGATTTATTTTAATTTATTGTTGCACACTTGTATTCTTTTTCAAGCTGATTGTGATAGTTATGCATTCTGTAGTAAATTGACTTGAAGTATTCTTATCAATCATCAAGTAACCATATTTGTTTTTTTCTTTTCTCTCAAAAATAGATAATATACCTGAGAGAATCCCCAGAAGATGTGTATAGGCTTTTATTGGCTGGAAGCATTTCATATCTTCCCTTCAGGTAAATATAAAGGAAATAGAAAGAAAGTAGAACATTCTGTAACTTGTTGTTGTGGAGTGTTTTTTGTTTGTTTGTTCTTTAAGAATAGATTAACATTTAACAGTCCTAATTGTTTTTCTTTTTTTCCCTTTTTGCTGAAGTTTTAGCACATGACGCATTCACTGCCTTAGGTTTGAGTACAGACTCCTGAACAGGGTGTTGGCAGCTGATTCTGAAATGTATTGAAGGACAGGGAGGAGCTGAAGTAGCTACACTGCTTTGAAAAAGCTTTTGTTGAGGTTTTTAATCCACATTGTTCTTTGCTTGACAGCCTGTTTTTGTGCCCGCATGTAGTAGTTAAACTTATCAACATATCTACCAGTCATCACAAATGACTTATAGTACTTTTGGTACTCCTTTTTTTTTTTTCTTCCTGAATGCATGAAGCAATTTAAAATATATTTTGTGAGGAGGAAAATAAATAAATAAAGTAATGCTAGCTAACCTCATTTGATTTAGTTCAACTCTAAAACATTTCTTTTTACCAACAAGGAAAAGTGTACAACCATTACTTTGTGGTTGCTTGACCCTGAGGAGATGTAATCATAGCTGTTGCAGACCACAGACTTCTCATTATGGTATCTAATATGCTGCTGCTTTGGGCAGCAAATATGGTTGATCCATCCTGCAGAGGAACAGCTTTTCAGCATGAGTTTCTAAAAGTTGGACTAAACTAGCATTTCACTGGCTGCCACAATATGCAGGAAAGAGTGGCCAAAAAGCTTTTCAGAAGGCAAGTTGACTGTCCATTTATGTTGTTATGGGTGATTAATTCAGCCTTGGTTGTTTATGTTTTCCATCTGCCTTGCCAAGAGCTGGGGCTTGGTGCTTTGAATTTCCCTCCCCCACCCTCAGCAGTGCCAGGATGTAGGAGCGCCTCTCTCTGCATGCATGCTTTCATCATCCTGTTTTCCTTGCTTTTTAGTTCTACATTTTTATCCACAGAAGAGCAAAAGTGCTTCTTAAGGAGACCTGTAAATTTTGTTTCCAAAGATCGTAGAGACATGCGTAGGAGGGGAAATAGTAGCTTTTAGCTTTCTTTGAAACCTTGCCTGGAAGCTCAGATCATCCTCACGTCAGGGGAATACTGAAAGGAATGCAAAAACGTTTTATGTAATAGGAATTACTGCGAGTTCACTTCTGAAGACAGCATAGATATGTCCAGCCGATAGGATAAGGAATACAGTATGAAGTCCCTACCCAAGTTTCTAGGAACTTTAGCATATTCTTGAATCTGCTAGAGCATTTAAATCTACTGCAAACAGAGGAATTCTGATTAAAAGAATGGTGAACTGAGATGCTGCTCTTGACCCTCTTTCTTTCAAGTCTTATTCATCTCTGAAAAAAGCATTTTCTTCTCATAGAATAATAATTAGGTAGTTGCTACTTCTGGTCATTATAAACAGGAAATATTTTATTAGCAGGATTCAAAGAATTTCTTTATCAGATTCTATTATTTGCTTCTCCTGCTGATTTCTTCATTTTTTCCTCTTCTTTGTGATTCAATAAGGAGGAGAAGGATACAATAATGTGTAGAAGTAGCCATTTAGGTAGTTCAGAAGTACATCAGTGTGTTTGTTTAAATTTAAGTACACATATATGCATAAATATATATGTAATTCTTTTTACTTTACATCACATTAATAACTTTGTGTGTGAGAGCTGTATACATTCTTATACAAAATTCTCATGTTTAAACGTAAACTATTCTATGCACCTCAAAAATAGTTTTTTAATGTAGTTGCACAAATGTGCGTCTTGGTGTATATAAAGAGCATGTGCACTACAACTTTTTGTTTTAAGTGGAGTTTTAGAAAAAATCTTCCAGAATATTACAGCTTGAAGGATATTTTGAGTGTGTACTTCAATGAAAAATGTTTCAGGAGTGGATATCAGAACATAGTGTTCATTTGGGAATTAGTTTTTGCCATGGGGAGTTTTTGTAACTCTTCTTTCTATTTATTTTTCAAAATATGCCTGTGTTTCTTTTGCATTAAAGGTTGAACATCTCAGTTTTACCAAAAAGTGCAATTAGAGTAATCTTAGTCTTGGATCATCTGCATAATCTGTATTATGTTGTATTATGACCAACTGCAAGACAGGGGAATTAATCATTCCGTGTAGTTATTTTGCTGTAAGAGTAATCATCTTTTAAAGTTGTTTTCAGAGAAATAACTTTTAACTGCTGACTTGGATTCACACGGGAACAATTTTGGTCATGAAAACACATGTGTTACAGGGATGCATCATTTGGAACTTGCAGTTTTCATCTAACATTGCTGGACTGTTTTCATGCAATAAACAAGGTCAGTTAAACAATGTTTTTCTTATTGCAAAATGTCATCTTATAAATTGTAAGATTATAAATTATGCATTGTAACAAATCTTCATAAGACATTTGTAGAAGTTGCCTGATAAGTATTCAACTAGGGAAACTTTTGAATAAGGAATTTCAATTTTTGTTCGGGTAATCTTTTCAGAGCACCTCTACACACATTTGCACCTCTAAACACTAGGTATTGCCTGACAGTTTTATCAAATGGCCCTCTGGTGTTGCATTTTCAGGCTGAATACTCCCCTTTGAAAGAAGTTGTGCATGGCTTAGTGATGCCTCTTAGGCATTTGCAGAATGTGCTAATGACTTCAAGTTTTGCTTTAGAAATACAAATAGAACAAAAGGTGAAGTAATATGGAATTTAAGGACAGGGGAATTTCCTGTGTGTTCTTCATTCTTTTTAGTCTGTTCAAGCAGTAAAATAGGGAATTCTGTAGCTTTTCTCTTTACTACTGTCTTTCTGTTATGACTGTCTTTGCCAAATGCTGGTGTTCTTACTGATTAAATCAGCCTCCTGCAGATTTGTGATTTGCAGTTTTTTTGGATGTTCTGACATTGACTGCTCTTCTGCCAAGAATGGTGAATTGCTATTCTTGTCAGGACCGGTGAGCAGCAACAAAAACCCCAGAAGGTTGCACAGCAA
Source organism: Crypturellus undulatus (assembly GCA_013389825.1). Taxonomy (NCBI): domain Eukaryota; kingdom Metazoa; phylum Chordata; class Aves; order Tinamiformes; family Tinamidae; genus Crypturellus; species Crypturellus undulatus. Next base: position 288,802 of record VWPW01031921.1, read on the forward strand.
AAGAGAAGATTAGAATATGGTATTTAAAATATCTGGGGATATGGGATTATTTATGTTTGTGCATCCTGATTTAACAAATGGGTAAACTGACAGACACCCATATACTTAATACAGCCTAAAAATGTAAACATAATGCCTGTGGATAATTACTGAGCATCAGGGACTGTGCTAAAGTTTGCTAAGGACTGTAGAGAGACTCCATCTGCAGCCAATTTAAAATCAATGAAAAATTTAGAAATGTAATGACCAAAAATAGAGTTCATGCACCCAAAATATTTGTAAACCTTGAAAGTAAGGTTTAGAGTATACTCCTAATTTAAGTACTAAATTTTGGCCACCTATTTTTCTCTTTGGCACTCTGTACTGCTAACAAGAGTAAGAAAGCGTGAATTTATGTAATCTAGAATTTTCTATTGATGAAATGAAAACAGAAAAAGAGTGGGTTCTCTTGTTTACAGTCACCCATTCTGATTTTAGGCTTTGCGGTATGGTTTCCTGGATTTCAGTGTGTTTGATGTAAATGAGTATGAGCATTATGAGGTAAGTGTGCAGTATGCACAATGTAAATCTTCTGGTTTGTTTGCAATTTAATGCAAAGATGACTGTTTTATCGTTTGCACTGTTTCTTTTGTAGTGTAAGGTTCCATTTCAGTGTTCTGCTTTGTCTCCTTAAGCTTCAAATGTTAAATAAAATGAGTTGTCAGAAAGATTAAAACTCAGATGTAAACACAAAAAAAAAAATGGAGGAAAAAGGTGGTTCTTGAAGGACCTAAAAGGGAAATCTAAGGATTTAGGAAGAACCTAAAAGGGATTTTTTTGACATTTTATTTAATCCCTGGTAGATGAGGTGAAGGGGAAAGGGAATTTCTTCCTTGGGCATCTTTTAGAGGGTATTTATTCCTGAGCGATTTTGATAAGAAATTGAGGACAACAAAAGCCAACAAGACACAAACTTGTTGAGAACAATTAAAGTGTGTGCCTGTGAAAAGGTGACAAAAGGTCTGAATGACTTTGAGGTAAAGAGAAAAACAGAACTGGGGAAATCCAAGCCTGTAAAATTCGCTTTGGGCAATCAGAGACTAGTATGAAGGTAAAGGGCTGCAGTACTTTCTTGTACATATTCTCACAAAGGCAAAGCAGTCATTTGTCTGTGAGGAGGGAATTCCGTGTTTTTGAAATATAAAAAATTACTTAGTGGACAAAGGTAATGCCAAGGCCATCATTTGTAGATCTAAAAAAATTAAAATATTGGAATTGCCCTTCACATGAACGGCATCAGTTGCATCACTTAAGGATTGTAATTTAGAAAGAGGAGAGTACAACAAGAAGTATGAGATTGAAAGCATCTGGCTCCTGATGAAATAAAAAGCAGACCACTAACATGCTTCCTTTGGCAAAAATTGTACATCAATTCTATCTAGCATGTTATTTTGAAACAATAGGGAAAAACCTGAAAATACAGGGTTAATGATAAACCAAGCATTTTCTCTTGACAGAGAGCAGAAAATGGAGATTTTAACTGGATAATACCAAACAAATTCATTGCCTTCAGTGGACCTCATTCAAGAAGTAAAATTGAAAATGGTATGCTTAAAAAAGGAGGTGGGGGACACAAGCCCACTGCTTTTAGTTGGTTGTTACCAGTAAGAACAAGCTTTAAAAATTATTCCTCAAACAGTGTGTTTTTTCCTTGGCTATTTTTATTTTATAAAAATCCCAACAGTAAAATTTTAATGCTTGGTTTAATTGTATCTGAATTAGGTCGTTATGTTAAAATTCCATTTTCGGTTAGTCAGTTTCTTTGTTGTACATGAGTTTTGTTTTGAAAGTGTTTCATCTGTAGATTTTGTGAGTCTTCACATATTTCTGCAGTTTGAAACTTATGCTTCTTTTCTCCTTTTTCTGGTAGGTTATCCCCACCATGCTCCAGAGGCTTATTTCCCATACTTCAAGAAACATAAGGTCACCACTATAATACGCCTCAACAAAAAACTGTATGATGCCAAACGATTTACAGATGCTGGATTTGAGCATTATGACCTCTTCTTTGCTGATGGAAGCATACCCAGTGATACTATAGTTAAAGCATTCCTAAATATTTGTGAAAGTGCTGAAGGTGTTATAGCTGTTCATTGCAAAGGTATAGTGTACAGGCTCTTTATATTAGACTTGATGTTTATAGTTATAGTTTCTGAGATGTTTAGTACTGTAATTCCTTTATTTCCAGTTATTAACAACCTGCTGAGCTACAGCTTTTTCAAACAAATTCTTTAGAGCTTTTATTCTGAGTGTTTTTTTTAACTGTTTTTAAGATCCAGCAAAATCTTTTCAGCAGTTTCCAAGAATGAAGCTGGGGGGAATAAGCTTGCCAGCATTAATAGTTTCTGCCTTGAGCTGCCAAGGTTTATGGTAGATCTTTCAGAATATGCAGTCAAATATACCAAATTATAAACTTTTGAAATTATCAGTAGAGCTTTTTAAGAAAAATCTTCACACAGTACTGGAGTGTTCCTCCAGAGCAGCCATCAGAAGTCTCTAGCCCTCAGAAGTTCATTTTACTAGCGGTATTGAATATCCATTTCATATATGGAAAGTTGAGAGTTAGACTGCCAGATGGGGTTTCCATCATAGCAGAAATGGTGTTTGTATCCTCATTGCTTGACCAGGATTGGAAGCCAAAATAAAACTCATCATTTTTGGTTGCATACATTTAATACAACCCTCATTCCTGAACAGCTTTTTAATACTTTTATTTCTAGTCAATGCCAGAAATTTATGATTTATGGGTATTTTATTTCAGAGCTTACTTCAAATCATTTCCCATTGAGTCAACGGGAGAATTGTTTGTGCTCATTTCAAGACTCAAGAATCCTTCACTTGGCTTCATTGCATTTCAGAATTAATATGCTAGATGTGTGTCTAACTTAGCTCCACTGCTTCTGATCAGTAATCGGCACTCTTTTTTTAGAGCCAGAAACAAGTCCTTAAAAGTCTCTGCAAATAGCTATGTAATCTCCCCTTCTAGAGATTCACAGGTACCCTTCATAGGTACTCGTAACTCCTTTCAGTTTAGCTGGAAGAGGAGCTTTCAGGTCTAAATAATGTCTCAGGGCCCTTATGTCCAGTAGGAGAACCACAATAGCTCTACCATTGCATTTTAAATATCCACCTTTTTTTCCCTTTTTTTCCCTTTTTTTTTCTTTTTTTTTTTTAAAAAAAAGACTAAATCCATATAAACAAACCTAACATTAAAATAACAACAACAACAAAAGCCTGGTACATCAAGTATTTTAGTTTCTAGTTACCTGTGAAGTGCCAATGCAGCCCCTGTTGAATGTGTGTCACACCCTATTTGTTCTCCATGAGCTCTGTCTTAGTAGGATACCTGAGACAGGAGCTTCCTTCAGTGTGAGTGAAGGAGAAAAGCCTTTTCCTAAAGCATTTTCCTTGGACATGTGAAGAGTGATTTTTTTTGTTGTTGTTGTTGTTGTTGTTGTTGTTTTTTCCCCGAATCTGCCACTCATTGGCTGCCCGTTAAACAACGTTCCCTTTGTCTGAAGTGGAAGAATTGGTTAAAAGTGCTGCTTGAATTTTAGAAAGTGAATATTCTTTCCTTCCACTGAGATGGGAAAGTTGGTCACATTGGTTAATTGATAGCACTTGAATATTGGGTAGCAATGATGCAAATTCCTAGTCTCTGGTCTTTACCACGATCAGGGTGTCCAGACTGCTTCAGATGCTACCTCTTCAGAAAGCAGTGAATGCTGCCACCTACTCTTTAATTTGGGCAATGCACAGAGTCCTGTGCAGTTGTCTTGATTATTGGTCTATTGAGGATTCAGCACTGGGGTTGAGTCAATCTTGGGAGAGATCTGGTAGTGTATAGCTTGGCTTTTAAAGCAGATTATCAAGGACAAGAGCACTTGAATCTGGAGCTGTCTTCCTTTGTTTTTGGAAATAAATGAGTGTGTTTATAGTATTCTTTCAAAGGCCTCTTTGTTTCGAGTACTCTTTGCCTCTCTTGGCTAGTGCCCAGACTTAGTGCAAAATTTAGTCTTCCTTAAGAAGTAAAGACAGAGATAGTTTAGAAGAGGGATTGGAAGAACAACTGTTCCTACCATAGTTCATGCATAATTTACAATTAACGTGCTTTGATAATATTGTGAAGAAGCAGCTGATTGATACTATGCACAAAAAGATTCTCATAAAAAAACATACATAGGGGTGTGTTTATACATATATGCTGGCTACGTATATATTTACTGGCTTTGGATGGAGGGAGGAGAAAATCAAAAGGTAAGTTTCACACTTACCCAGTTTAATCAGAAACAAGTTTAACAAGCTAGGAAATCCGAGTGACAATGCCTGTAGCCATAGAAGGTTCCAAATAGAAACTGATACATAAAAGAATCTGATCTTTTCTCTTATACAGCTGGCCTTGGGCGAACTGGCACACTTATAGCCTGTTACATTATGAAGCATTACCGTATGACAGCTGCTGAAGCTATTGCCTGGATCAGAATAAATAGACCTGGTTCTGTGATTGGACCACAGCAACGCTTTCTGATGGAGTAAGTAGATTAGCTAAGACAAGTAATTTTGAAAATGGATCTAAATGTTTTTCCTTCTTTTATTGCAATCTTTATCATTTGATATTTTAATTTGTTACTTTATTTTCTCCGTATCATGATAGGAAACAGGCAGAACTTTGGACAGAGGGAGATATTTTCCGTGCAAAGATGAAAGAAAATCGTAATATCGCTGTGACAAAAATCCTGTCAGGAGTAGACGATATTTCAATTAATGATGCAAAAAACAGGAGAGCCAGACGAAAGGACATTGAACTGGTAATTGTCTGAACTGGTAACTGCTGTTGTGAGAGGTTAGGTTTTGAACTTCCCTGTGGGTTCAGTGTGTTACTGGATTTGCCTTGCATGTTTCCGTTCTGGACCAAGAGATTTGGAGGCAAAAAGAAGTATGGTCAGCAAGCATGAAAGGTGAAATGCCATACAAGTAAGAGCATCTTTATCATGCTTTACTCTTCGTATTCGGTTAATATCCGAACAGGCAGGGACTCAAGATCTGCAGTTGGAAATGGTTTGATTGAATTTGGGATTTTGGTTTTTACATTACCATGTGTGCTCTTGGGGAAGGAATTAAGAGCTTTTTGCTCATTTTTTGTTTCTAAGTAATTACAAATTGTCTAGTACTTGTTTGCAATGGCTTTTAAAGAATTGGTAGTGTTGTTTTCAGAAGACAAATGGAGGAGGATGCTGTAGTTGAGAGAAAATAGTTCCATAGCACAAAGCAAAATTTTGGGGTGTATCTCCATTATTTTTAAAGGTAGACAACACTCCAGTGCACACAATTTATGGCATTGTTCAATAGTTTACAACTTTAAAAGGAGCAGCTAATAGGAAATAAAATTATATGTATGCAGGTAAAATTGCAAACTTTACTTCTGTTGAGAAAATCTTATTTTAAATCTTAGAATCAACTCTTAAATGTTTAAGTGTGTATTTTAATTCTTTGGGGTGTTTTTTTTTTTTTTAACTTTATCCAGTACAGTGATGAAGATGAAACAAACTGTGTAACACAAGGTGATAAACTTCGTGCTCTGAAAAGCAGAAGGCAGACAAAAGCTACAGCCACATCTCCACTAACGTAAGTCAGTTTATGTATAATGTAAGTTCTGCATGTATAAGTATCAGAAATAATCTTACCTTTTTTTAATATCTGCAAGTTTGTTAGGAAGGCGTTGAATTTCATGCATTTAAAATCAGCATGAGATTCACTGTTTCACTGATGAGTGTTTAGGAGGTAGGAGAGTTTGGTTAAAAAAACTGTATCACTCAGTTTTGCTGAGTTTTGCTTTTTTTTTGGCTTGATTTGATGGAGCATTTTTGTTTGTTTGATTCCTTTGCTGTGTACCATACAATTCTGCATTTCTGAATTCTGCAATATTTCTGAATCATGTAAGTTTAGTTTTATTACGAACATTCTCTTTTACTTCATACGGTGGTATAAAAATAGAAGAATATTTGTTTGTATGGTAGCATTTGACTGGCTGCAATAAGGTATACGTGTTTTTGAAGTAAAGTCAGCTATAGAAGAGAAATAAAATCTTTAGCTCTGTTTGATTTCCTCTTCCTTGGAGAAAAATCTTCCCTAAAGCCTGTGGGCTCTAGGAGAATGACTGGTAGACCGGGAAGGCAGCAAGTAGCAGTATTTCACAAAAAAATCAAAATGTGTGCAGTTCTACTAGGGAGTTCTCATTATTTTTTGGGTAAGTAGTGCAACACAACCTGTAAAAGACGTTTCATAGTGACCTTTACATCTGTGGTAGCTTATGGCAACTGCAGGTACAATAATTTTCGGGCTGGCCTGATGTACACTGCAAGGGAATTCAAGACTTGCAAGATATATTTGGCATTTCCTTTGATTGCTGGGACATGAATGACTCCTGCTGTCAGATTTGAGCAAGTTACGCAACTCCAGAATCACAGACCAGAGGTGACTTGGGTTTCGTTAAGCTGTCCTTCTGTAGTGGATAATGCTCCAAAGATACTGCTCACTTCTGGCCTTTTTTATTTTATTTTATTTTTAGACCAAAGCTTTCTTTCTGAATGTTATTACATTGCAGTAGCTATGCTCAAAACAGGGAGGGAAAAAAAAAAGACCAGCAGCAAAAGACAGGTTCTACAGAAAACATATGACATTGCCTGACTTCTCTAAAAACAAGAGGTATGTAGTAATATACACTGAAAGTGAAGGGATATGAAGCAGTGTGTGGAAGTTTCTAGAGACATACGAATGCATTCTGCATTTGTTCTAAAAAAGTGCTCTCTGTTTTTGCTCATTGTTTACGTAGATAGTTGTGTAACAACCTATTCAGAGCTGAAATACAGTTCCTTCAAACGGTGCAGTGAAAAGTAGCCAACTTGCACACAGCCTTAATTACTGCTTCATAATTATGTTTCATAAATATTAAGTCACTTAATTCAGTTTTGAAAAGAAAGTGTTTACTAGGAAAATATTCACCGTAAGATATGGTCTATTCATAGCTATTGTGTTAGTATGCAGAAAGTCTGCTGTTAATATGCAGTTATCAGCTGTTAAAATTAATGAGACATTCTGCGTCACCGCTTTAATTAAAGCATCTAGTATTTCTGTGGAATTAAATAAGCTAGAGCTTATAGTATTTTTCCACTGTGTGCATTGTGACTGGAAGAAAAATTCTCTGAACTGTATTTTAAAGGAAGTTGGAATTGTGCCCCTCCTCTTCCCCAAAATATTTGTGCAGTTTGTAGTAACTGAAATAACTTGGTGAAAAATGTATTACTTCTTACTCTCTTTTGAGTTACTATCACTAAAACAAAATACCACTAGATACATTAAGGTGCCTTACTTGAGTTAGGTATCTTCTCCACCTGAATTGCTGTCAGTCTTTTTTTTCCTTTTAGATCAGACTGTTAAAAGAAAATACTCATGAAAATTATGGGTTTTATCTAGCAAGATAAAACAGAAACAGATTTCTAAAGAGAAAAACAAGGAAAATAAGAACATGGGAAGCTGGTGAGATCTAGAGGCACTGCTTTGTTTAAGTTGCAGGGTATTTTTGTTAAACATTTGTTAATGTTTACTGAAGTTGACTATATAAATTATGTCTTGAAGAGTGGATGTTTTCTGTATATATGTTCTAATTAGCAATATGCTGTACCTTTGGCAAAAGGATTACTGATTTGGAGGAGTTTTTTTCTGTTTTGAAAACAGGAAGGTAATATACCATCACCATCTGGATATTTTGCATAAATGGTTTGTTTATTTCTAGAAAAAGCAATCTGGCTCTGATTTAATGTTTTACTATTAAAACACAAGATAGTGAAGTAGAATCTGTGAACACAGGCTGATCAATCAAATAAAAAATGGCAACAAGTTGTCAGAGATACTGCCGTAGAGTGCATTTATCTTCAAAGGAGTGATATCGACTTACTTTGGAATAGAAGACTTCAGTGAGGACAGCAGAAAAGTTGCTTTGTGTTGATGACAGTAACAAACAGATGGAATACTGGACAAGTTGTGGTTGCATGGACCTGTTACAGCCATAGGAAACGAGAAAATGCTTGGTGAAGATAGAGCAGTATACTTTTAAAGAATGCAAAATGAGCTAAAATGCACCAATAGCTTTTGCTTTTGAATTTTTGTTCATCTTTTCCTCCCCTCCAACCCCTTTTTTAGATGGCTCCTAGCTATGCTGGTGTCTACACTGTGTAGCATTGTCATCTGGTGGATTGTATGTGGCTCCCTTCTTCCCAGCCTGCTATTCTGTCTAGATGGTTTAAGAACATAGTAACCATCAGGACCCCCTGAGAGAGCCACTGTGTAAGTGTCCCATTCCATTTCTCTACAATAGCTCACGCTTGCTGTCTAGTATGTCTCTCAAATGCATGCTCTCATATCATCTTTCTTGCTGGCTTTGTTGCAAGAGTAAATTTCTCGCACTTTTGTCTTTTTGTGTATATGATTTGGAATAACAGTGATTTTTATGGCTGGCTTGCTATACAAAAGGTGCAGAGCATTTATACTTAAGTTACTTCATAATTTTGAAACCTTTCTTTTCTGTATGCTCTTGCAAATAATTGAAGTTGCATTTGTAAAAAAAAGGAAAGAATAGTGTTTTAAAATTGATCTTACCCTTTGCATATTGCAAATGAAGAAGTTAAATTCAGCCTTGCTTTGAAATTTATTAACTTGTAAATGTGCTTAGTTTCCTAAAGAATGGTTTTTCCCACATGATAAACCAGGAATTAGAACGTCTCAAAAATGTCAGTAGGTCTTTGGTTTTTGCTAAGGTAGTATTTTACCATGCCATAAGAGGCAGTAAAACAGGACAAATGTGGTATGTTTTTTGTTTTGCTTTATTTTTTTTTTTTCTCTAACATAGTGAGACATTGCAGTTTGGTCAAGGCACACACAATACTTCTTCACCTGGCCAATCTGACTTCATCTTCTTTAGTTCTTAATTGTTTTTCATATGGCTTTATGTTTAATCTCTTCTTTTGGTTTCCTGGATACAGGAGCTTAGATTAAATCATTATAAACCTATTAGTTCCTTGAGTACCATTTTCACTTTTTATTCCCCTTGCTTTTGTTGGAGTGATTGCACAGATTGCTGAGTCTAGCCTCTACTTAAGAGGTGTTAGGTTTTCATCAAACGGTGATTTTTCATCTTTCGGCCAAGTAAGACTCCAGTAGTACGCAAGACCAACTGGCAAACCGCACACTCCTTTCTCTTTACTGCCCTACCTCTATGAAGAGCTTGGGTTTTTTTGGAGAGGGGCAGAGGGGGGCTGTTCTGTTTTTCTTTCTTCTAGCTGTCTAATAAGCAAAGTGGTTACTATGGGAGCATGCTTGAAATGTCAGTGTTCTCAGCGAAAAAGAAAGTGGTCAGAAAGTGTTTTTACATCAGAGCAATAAAGAGAAAAGGCCTTTTCCCCCTGAGAATTCCTATCTTTCTCTTGAGTTTTGCAACTTTTTGTCGTTCAGACCTCTAAAAAGCAAAGAACTATTACTCTGCAGTAAATGATGCAATAACCAAAGATTAGAATTGGGAGACTAGAGGACATTTTAGCTATCCTTTTAACTTGAGCTGAGATAATCTGCTGATTTTCTGGTTTTATTTGTTTATTATGGGGGGTGGAGGGAAGACTTAAAGATTGGTTAGCTTCTTTTTCTCATAGGTACTGAATTTTGTCAAAGAACATATTTAGACAAGAGGCTTGTTTCCCAAACTGCACACTGAATTTAACAGTAGCTTTTGTCTCAATATTTTATAGAATTCAAGTGTCAGATTTCTATACACAGATTAAAGAGACAAATTTAGATCACTGTTCAAAAAATGCAGCAATCTCTCCTTTTGTTCTCCTGAACTGAGATGAATTTCACTCAAGTGTCTGCCTTTCTCTGAACATTTCTGTGTTCTATCTGAAAACTCCCTAGCAAGAAGCTAAGAAAAAAAAAAAGACGGATTGATATTGGTAAATTTGTTGTTATATAAAGAGTTGTGATACTGATGGAGGGGGCAATAGGCTAATGTGTTGAGTACGGTACAGCTTGTGTCTCGTGTGTGTTTGAGGAGACCAGGTTATCTGTCAGGAGGTCTTGGCACTTAACTGTTCCAGTCAAGCAGGTTTTGATTTGTTTGAAGATTGATATATTATACTGAATAAGGAAGCAGTGTCTGAATCGATGGTGTCTAGGGAATGTATTAATTTCAAAACTACTTAAGTGACGCTTCCATTACAGATGATCTGGAAATTAAAAATTCTTGGGATACACAAATTATCGATTTTAGTAGTATACGTGTGATAGTATCTTGTAGAATGTATTTAAGAGATTTTCTACATTTTGTTTTTCTTAGTCACATCAATAAGCTAGGGTATCCAGTATACAGCAAGGTTCTTTTTCCACTGGCATTTCTGCTGGTTCAGTTGTACAGCATGACTTGCTATTTTACTTGCACGGTTTCAAAGCGGTAAGCTCATAAGGATCTCATCCTTCTCTAATAGTATGGGATTTGGGTGGTAGTAAGATTTTAGGAGAATTTCCTCTACTGTGGTACCGTTCGTGTTCATCACAAAGTGTAGCTGCTGCTGTAAAGTAAAAACTTTGTATATTAAGCCTGTCTCCTTCACTTCATTCACCTTATAAACATGTGGAATAATGTACGGAAAACGCCTTGGTGGCGCCGCAGCCGCCTATAGGCCAACAGCCCCTTGGCAGGGCAGGGCTGCAGGCGTTGGGCTGGGAAGCTGCGTCGGACACTGCTGCGAAAGGGAGCTCGGCCCTCCTCACCGAGCTGCCACAGGCCCTGCAGCCTGGAGCCTTAGTCTGGTTTAAACATCATCCAGCAAAGCAGCTGAGTCTTGTTAACGGGGATTTCAGTTAGTCTGTGCCCTTGGGGTAGCTCTGTGATGGTTTATGTCACTCACAAGCAAACAGCCACAGCAACTAAAGAGCAAGGAACATTGCAGGTCCTACTGCGCTCAAAGCTGGCTCTTAGCCAGCTCCTTCCCTCCCTGCCCTGTGGTAAGCCCAGCAGTGCTAACAGGAGGGCTCCTGGCTGGAGCAGTGGAGTTATGTATGGTGACTGTTTCTGTTAGTCACCCTCCCATTTAGAAATCTAGTTTCTTAATTTGCTTGGAACACGAAATAAAATTCTGTGGGAAGTAAAGATCTTTGCTTGATTCTCAGTTTCATGTCAACTAAATGAATATTTAAGTGTTTTTGCAAGAGGATATCATAACACTGTAGCATTTTAGTTCATATTGATGGCTCTGGGGGATAAAGCCCTATGAACTGATGTCCTTTCTGAACTTCTAATGTCTGGGAAGAATGCACACCTGTAAGGGAAACTGTTAGATCAGGCTTCAATAATATTTGCTTTGTTTTTTATATATGCATTGTGTGTTTGTGTGTGTATATGCACATATATACCATATATATGTGTACATATATAAAATTTAGTATATAATTTTATATATACATTTATTTTTCCAAATAAGTGTTATGTATTTTTATTTACATCCATCTATACTTTTAGACTATTTTAAAAAACATATAACCTTGAAAAATATAAAAGTCAAGAAGAACCAAGACATTATGAAAGCATTGTTTTTAATTTGAATCTGGTTTTGACTATTTTCGAAAATGCTGCTGCCTTCCAGGCCATATGTGACTGAGTTTCTGTATCTTTCTACATGTGGAGAGTGTAAAATAGGACTGTAAAGTGTGACAAAGTTGATTTCCTGTTCCTTGACTTATTGACTCACATGTTGCAAAAAAAATACATCTTTTTCTGTAGTGAAGTAGTATTAGAGGAATGGGAATCACAAGGAAAGAGATCGCTCGTACCTCTTAGCATATATTCAGTGTTTAAATTTAAGGGGAAACATTTCTTCCATATTTGATTCAACAAGCATTAAAAACCTAATGTGACGAGATTTGATTGCATGCATATTTTGGTGGCTAAATGTGCCAGAATTAGCAGCATGTGTATCCTTGCATTCAGTCCTCGAAGTTCTTGGTGCTATGGGTAAGATGCAACAACAGGCTCTTTCACCATCAGCATTATTTCCAAAACTCACTTCAGAATGCAACAGCTCAGAGTCTGTACATGTTGTATGACAATTTTGGAAAAGAGAATTGTTAGTATTAAAACTTACTAGAATTGCTTCATACCAGCAGTAGACATTATAAAGCAAACTTTTAAGTTTTTGAACCATTTTACTTCAGAAAAAAATAGAATTCTTTAGAAAAGAGAAACAGATTTTTGTTAGAATAACCTCTGTTGTCTCCTAAATCATTCTATAATTTTGAATGTATCTGTTATTTGGTTTTCAGCTTCACAAATACCTGATTAGGTTGAAATCTTGTCTGTGTTGTGTTTACAGTAACACTCACCTTGCCATACTGCCTTGCCTTGACTGCCTTGTAACAACAGTCTTGTTTCTCTTGAGAGAAGAGAATATCATTTAGTTTGGGCTTCTTACAGATTAAGTTACAAGATTTGCAAGTCTTAAATGTCAAGAGATTTCCCAACAGAAGTTTAAAGTGCTTCATCTTTGTGGTTCTGTAGTCACCCATTTGCTGAACAGTCTAGAAGCAGGCAGTAAGCAAGGTTGCTGATCAGCTTTGCTGCTGCAGAATGGAGAAATGCAGTACAAAATGGATTTTAAATTAAACTGTTAGGCACGTTTAGAGATTGTTTCTGTTGCTAGTTTTAGTATCAGACCTAGGTAGAACAGCATTAGCATAGGGGTTTTTATGCCCTGCTTTTAGTAGTTGCCTTTTGAAAGGGAAATCTCTTTTGAAAATACTGGCTTATTTTTTCTCCTTATGTGCCAGGCCAGTTCCTTGCTCTGAAATTCCAGGTTTTATGTTCATATCTAGAATTCTTTGAAAGCAGTGATTTTTTTTTTTTCCCCCACAATATTAAGCAACCACAGTACAGTTTATAAACTTAATGAAGGCTTTGATTTTCGATCTAATACAGTCTGCTGATACAGATGGACTCAGTGAAGTTGCTGAAAATTAGAGTGGTATAGTAATTCTGCATGAGAAAATGAATTTTTAACATACATGAATGTCTTACATGATGCATATGTTTGTAGTTGGAAGCTTGCACAGATTGAATGAGTAGAAAATAGACTTGTAAGATATTGCAGTAAATAGCTATCTATTAATCATGCTGACACGAGGGCCAGTTTGGCCACCTGTTTAGGAAACAGTCAGTATGTGCTGCTCTGGAGAAGCTGTTGAGCACAGCCAGAGTGTGAAGCTGGGTGTTAAACATGGTGTGATCATTCTCTGTTACAGCAAAGTGTTAGTGTGTTCAGTAATTTTCCCAGCTTACTGAATTTCAGGAGAATTTATCGTGGTTGATGGTGGGACTTTTAGACTTTGATCCTCAAGAACTGAATTACTTTTTAATATATTTTGTTTCTTAAACTCCTTCATAGGTCAGGGTTTGCTCTTTTCTTTCCCATTGGGTACAATATACTTAAATTATGTAGTTTATAGTTTTTTATTTGGTTGGTAGGCTTCTTGGTTTTTTTGTTGCTGTTTGTTGTTTTTTTTGTGTGTGTGTCTTTGGAAACCCAAAAGTAAATTGCAACTATTATTTAATCTATTTTTGAAAAGAGAAAAGATTATTAAAACAACATGTATTAACTTAATTCTTAGAAGGGCATTATAAAGAGAAAGTTTGCTTTTTGGAATGATTTCAGGAAATCCGTATGAATGTTAGCTCTGCTGCAACTGTGATAACCTCATTTCACTGTTCTTCTAGAAACTTTCAGGTAATATAATCTTTCTTTTTTCCTACTATTTTCAGAGTAATTCTGCAGTCCAGTGTTCAGAAAACTAAAACCTCTGAACCTAGCATTTCTGACTGTACAGACATTACTAAAAGAACTACCAGGTCTGCTGCAAGAAAAAACAATTTAAAAAGGTGAGAGTTACCCTCTTTAAAGATCAAGACACCATTCTCTAGATAAATATGAGTTTATCCATTGATGATAGGGGTTTTTGCCACAGTTTAGCACCTTCTCCTAGTAAGGAGAAGCGAGTAACACTTACTTTTGTGTTCCACTAAGAGTATTTGGATCTTTAAATCTCATGATGTTTGCTTATGTTGCCAAGTCTTTCAACTTTGAGAATTTTATAATATATTTTTTAATGTAAGAATTACTGAAGCATGAGCTATTCAGGTAATGCAAAACTATACTTTACCAAATCCCTGCCTGGAATAAGAGGAGAAAAAGTAGTTCACAGCATTGAGTAAAGTACTTCAAGTCAAAACCAAGAGGAATTAGATGGACAACTAGAATGCAGGAGAAAGAATAATCTGTCTGCAAACACTGGAAAGGTGAAGTTTTTAAGTGTATATATTGGTATGAGATTTTGTAATGAAAGAGCAGCTAGAAATCCAAATACTTTACCTGTGCTGTAAAGCTTAAGGCAATCCATATCTGGGATGGATTTATGCACAGCTGAAGGTACCTTTTGGCCAGGAAGCCCATGGCCCCGCTGCCCTCAGGTTGCTCCTGTGTGTGCAGCCTGCAGCTCGCTACGCTCGGGGGCACATCTCCCAGCCGTGCTCCTTGCTTGCGGTACCAGGCCGGGGCGACACTAGCACCGCCGTTCCCTTCGTGACGTTGTGTTGCTTTTGTGGGTTCAGGCATCTGCACGCTACAAAACAGGGATGTTGCACTAAACTGGCGAACGCCAGTTAAAGAGGTTTAAGGCTTACTTTAAAGGAAATGGTGTAAAACAATTTCTGATCAGTTTTCAGCAGTTACAAATGGCAAGAATATGTCTTTGTGCTTAAAGTTTGATGCTGAAGAGAAACTTTCTTACCAGGAAGATTAAAAGGTGGCAAATAAACATTTATTCCCTCTCCCAGAGAGCTTTTCTTTCCTCTGTCCTCATTCCCTTTTGAAGATAACAGGAGTTACGAGAAGTCGTCTCCCTTGGGCAGTGGCAACACTCTTTTTAATAGCAGCTGGTAGGGATATGCTAGTCAAAGATTTTTCAATAGCAGCTATATAAAAATGCCTTTTTATTCATATAAAAATTTATAAAAATCACCTTTTTTTTTTTATGTTTTACCAGAGTCTTGAATATGCATGAGCTTGATTGATCTGATTGAGTATTTATGAGCTCTTGATCTGTCTCCTAGTTGCCTTGTTTTTAATATGTCAGTTTTGGTTCAGACAGACTGCTGTGATTCTGGCTGCTCTTCTTGCCTCTCCCAAATTTTAGGTTCCTTGCAACTATGGTTTCCATGTGTATAAATATAGACAAGATTAGTTCCTGGAAAATGCACTTTGGAGTAGATGTTTTTATTGTGAGAGATAAGAAATCTATTCTTAGGGGGAAACAAGATCTCTGCAATTAATTTCATGGAAAATTCCAAGTATTTTAAAAGTTGTATTGCCACATTTATGACTGAGGACTAGGGATCAGGTTTTAAATGATCTCAAGCTTCATGAAGTATGTGATATTTTAATGTACTTTCTAAAGCCTCTACCCAAACCTTACTCCATACACTGTTGTTGTTGTTTGCTTGTTTGTTTTTGTTTTCCCCAACTTTTGAGATAAAGCATTTTCAGTTGGTTTCTGCTTGGATCGTTTCATCAAGGTTGTCTTAAATAGTTTTGTCGCAGACCAGAAGTTCTTATCTTCTCCTCTAAGGGGACCAATTGCTTGCAGGTGCTTTTTAAGAGTATTTTGAATATACTTATACAGTTTAATGGAATAAAAAAGCAGTGCCTTCCTATTATCTTATTTGTGTTCTTTTATTTCCCTTAATATTTGACAAACTTCACTCTATTTTTTTAAGCCTACCATTTTTTGTCTCCTTATTTAGCTGAGATTTATTCAAAATTCCTGAAGTGTTTTCAGTCAGTATAATCTTAGAGTGCTCAAACTGATTTATTCCCATTTAAATATAGTGCAGGGTAGAAGGGAACACCTACATTCAATCTTAGAAAGTTAAGATCGTGTCCCAACCTAACTTCTCGCTCTCCTCCATTTTCTTCTCCAAATTTTTACGTTACCATCCATCTTCATTCTTTTTTTTTGTCTAATATGTTCCAGTGGAATCATCTTTCAATATTTTTACATGAATCATGAATTGTTGATGATGTAGCTCACTTTAGTCATGTCTTTCTGTAGCTGCATCACATCTGTGATTCTTCCTAGTGCAATGTAATCTGGAGCTCATTTGCCATTTCATCCCCTAGACAGAGCATATCCAGAATGATTCTTATTCTCAAATAAAACAGTTATTTACAGCTAAAGTACTCTCTTCTGGCTTTCCAAGTGGATCTTGGGGAGTTTCAGTCCCATTCATAATGTTCACTGCATTTCCTTTACAGAATGGATTTAGATGTCAGTTGCCATCTAAGATGGATAGCACATGTGAGCATGATACATAGTGTTTTGTGGCTGGAACACCACCATCACTGAAGTGCAGAAAGTCACATTGCCAGAGCATTCTCCACAGCCCTTTCCTGTGAATGCCCTTTGCCTAAGGCTTGTTTGGCCAGCTCAGATGTGTGCCTTGACAAAGGAGTCGGAGTCTGTATTATGTCCATACACATGTACAAGATCACTCTAAAAACAAATTTATTGCTTTCCTCTACTTTTTTTTCTCTATCTGTTCTTGCTATTTAAGCACTTTTAGTGGATAGATCAACGTGCTTTCTCACTTGGAAAGTGAGTAGGGTGGAAGCAGCATCCCAAAGTCTAAACCCTGAGCAAGCATTGTTGTCCTGCTCTATCCTAAAACGCCTGGAGGGCTGGTATGGCATCCTTTTACAGCGGATACAGAGCAAACCCTGCTCCGTGCTGGGAAAGGAAACCTGTGTGTCCCGCACAACAGGGTGTCCCTGCTCCCTCAGACACCCAGTGCATCCGCAAAGCAGCTGAACCAAAATACGGCTCAAGTGAAGGAGTTGTTCCTGTGCTGTTGCACACTGCAGAATTAGGATTGTGTCTGTAACGAGTAATTGATTGGGAATGAGACTTTGGAGATGGATTTTGGTAGGTGGTAGAACTCAGTGAAATAGAGATTAGTTCTTTTGCAGGAAGAAAAAAAAGAAGAAGATTTTATTATTCCTCTGGGAGAAAGAGAAAAAAACTCTGTGAAGAGTATATTGTGTAGAATCCTGTACTTTTTGCCAGAGAGGTGTATTACAAAAACTAACAAGGAAGAATATGCCTTGATAATCTAATATGCTTCTGCATTGCTGGGAATTGTAAAGCAGCCTTCTGCTCCCTTGTTTAACTGAAAATTGCCTGCAGCATTTCAGAGCTTTGTCTATGTGTAATCTCAATCCAGCTTTAAAAAAATTAATATTTCTTTACTATTCTTTCTACTTTTCCTACAGTCTGATACCTCAGAGGGAGAGAAGGAAAAGGAATGCTTTACAGCAAATGCGCTTAATGAAATTATGGTACTTTGAATCTGTTGCTTTTCTGTATGAAACGGAACCTTTTCTCATATTGTCTGTAATCAGACCAATCTGTGTTTTCTTGACAACTGATACTGCTTTGTTCTTGAATGCAGTGAAGTTTGTATTCTGTTTCTTTCTTTGAAATATTGTTGGCTTATTTTATGTTGCCAAAAATGTTTGCTTGAAATGCTGTCTTTTGAGAATATATTTAACTTTTTTTTCCTCAAATATATGTTTTATCATTTCAGCAGCCAATCCGTCCCAAGGACTAGAACAGTGTTGCGTTAAATTTCAAATAAGCAACCAGTCTTGAAGAGAATATTCAGGAGTGAAAGGGATATCACTAGAAAGGACTTAATGCAATTCAAAAAAGAAGACTCTTTGGCTCCATATTTCAGCAAAGATAAAACAGAAAATGTTGTCCAGTTTGTAGAATGAAACGAACTGTTGACATGCTTAATAGACAGCTTCCTAATGTGCTAAACACTTCCTCAAAAAAAAATCAACAAAATCTAACTGTAAATTTAGACTCAGGTGTAAATACATAAGCTCTCTATTATAAAGAGGGCTTGCTAGTACATATGATGCATGTGTATAACCGTGATGGCAATCACTTATTTGCTGACCACCAGAAGTGAGAAGAAGGTGGGAGCTTTTAAAATATTTAAATCTATGTTGTCCATTCAGATTGGGCTTGGGCTGAAGTCTCCAACAGAGAGTGAAACTCAACTGTAAAGCCTTTATTCCCATAGTGTGGGTCCTCTCCTGTGTTAATTGGCTGTCCTTTCCTACTCTGTATGGGGTTTTTTTTCTGAGAACCTGTCATGTTGAGTATACAAATAGTTTTCTTCCACCAAAGAGTGCTTTATTTTCAAGGGTTGTATATTTTCTTTTTTAAGCCTAACTGAAAGCAATTTAGTTGTTTTTAGTAGTAAAAGGTTTTTAGTTGTTCACAACTGATGGCTGTTTTAACTAGTTCTGTTTGCTTTAAATCTGGTATGACTGTAAAGGGGAGGAAAAACAGTTCACCACATACAGCAGTGCTATCATATTGAAATGTCATTACTTTTTCCTGAAACTCTTTACTGTAACGAAAATGTAAGATTTTTTCCCAGGTTTTATTGGTACGTTTGATAACGGTGGTAGTCATTGTTAGCTTCCTTTGAGACAACTCACAAAAAAGAAAAGGGAAAACAGGATTGTAGAACCACTGAAATTTGCAGTGGAGCTCAGGGGCAGGTGTGTCATCTTTCAACAATTTCCAAAAGACAGTGTTTAACATCTGATTAACACTTCAAAAGCTACAGCTTACCTCTGTTAAAAAGCAGTGTAGTTTTTAAAGGAATCTGCTGAGACTTAAATTTTCTCCCCCTAGAGGACTGTCAAACACTGGCAACATTTTTTTCCTACCTTTTTTTTTCACATTGTGAAGGCTGTGGGTTTACTCCTCCATGATGAAATCTTCTCTGCAAACTTGAAACTCACACCTGCATGTCCCTCAGACTGGGCTGTGGATTACCACACAGTCTTATGTAGGAAAAAAAAATAGTGATTTGGCAACAGGAGCAGAAAGATCTGAAATGTTTTAGCAATAGACTACTATCTTGAGTTCTTATAGGTAGATATAGGTATAAATGTCTTTTGTAAGGGGGGAATTTTTCTTTCTATGAATGTAACTAAGTATGCAAGTTCAGAAAGTAATTCCAGTATAGAGATTTAAAAATAAATAAATTAGGAGGCTGGTGGGTTTTGAATACTATATGCGAAGTGCCCACTGGCCTTAACGATCTCCCCGAAGAGGCAGGATGTTGTGTGTGGGAAGGTGTGAGGTGCATGGGATGGTACAGGTAAAGTCTTTAAATCTGGGTTTTCTGTAACTCTGCAAATGCAAGTGCAAAGAAAACACAAAAGGAACCAGAGAGGCTTGGAGTCAAAATGCTTCTTGTCTTCCTGATAATCTTGACAAGAGGCACCTAAAAAAAAAAAAGAACAGACTGCACCATGCTATTGGATTAAAGCATCTTGGGTGGGATGGGGTGTTTTGGTTCATTTGTTTGTTTTTGTTTCAAGTAAGGGTGACCACAATAGTAAGTATATTGTGTAAAAGCAAATCTACAAATTTGTTGTTTAAAAATTGTCGTCTGGGAGATTGTCAGTGAACTTACTGACAAGTATCAATAGGCAGAAAGGATAAAACCAGTAAGGTGGGAGGATGAGTCGAATGAAGAAAGATTTAGGTATATTTATAGTTTTGGGTCTCTCTGCTGCTCTTTTGATATGTAGAAATTCTGCTAAGAGTAAGGGATTTATAATAGTATGATATTTGCAAATATTGGATACAGAACTAACAAATGTCATATTTGTTTGGGAGACCAAGATCATATTTTAAGTAACCAACAGAACTTTCAAGTTAATCAGAACATGAGAAATAAATTGGCATTAGAAAATGCACAAGAAACACTAATTACAATAGCAAATGTAACTAAACCAAAACTGCATCTTTGGCATGAGTGTGTTTCTACCACTGTTTCCTAGCAGAAACACATGAATGTCAAATGACATTTTGCATTTGAATTCTTCCAACAGCCTTATATGGAAAAGTAATCCATTACTCCTTGTGTCCCGCCTAGCTGTATTGCTTAATTTGCACTTTGAGTTTTAATACTTTTGCCTTGCATTTTTATTACACTGCACCAAAGCTGTCTTAAGTACAATTATAAAAAGTGAGCATGGGCGAGGACGTCCTTGTTTTCTAGGTCTTTCTTGAGTTGTAAAACACCATGTGCCGAATGGAACGTGTGCGCAGCAGCTGCTTTAGGGGTAGAGCAGAGTTACTGAAGGAAGTAAGTTATTTCTGAAGGAAGTTATTTCTGATGTCAGCAGGTAATGCTTTTTGGATAAACTTTTAATTCCTCCTCTTCCGATGCAGTTTTGTAGGAGAGAGAGATTCTCCCTTGATCTCCTACACAAAATGTGACGTACTCAAATGCTGTAGCATCTTGGGCTAGATTCTTTCACAGCATCAGTAACTTGCACTGAAGTTAAGCCCAAACCGTGTCCTTTTGCCACAGCTAGATAACAGAGGAAGTGCTGCTGTTAAAAATGAGATTTATAGACTCATGCATTAAATGAAAAGAGTGATATTTACTGGATTGTTGCACTGCAGTTTTTGTATTAATGGTTTGCAGACTGTTCGTCTTGTGTAAACTCATGTACAGACTATCAAGTTCTAAAATCTGACTAATCAGTACTGTTCATCCTGATTATTTTTAAATTGTATATTTCTAATCATATTTTTTTAACTTGGATTGAGTGACAGAATGGGAGTTTATTTTGCTGAAGGTATTTTTAAGATAAAGCTTCAGATTATCTTGTAATATTAAGTAGTTCAATATGCATTTGTCTCTCATTTGAAAATACTGCATATTGTATCTGGTTTTATACCAAATATTGAATAGCAAAATTGTAAACATGAATTGTGTAAAATTAAAGATAATAAGCAGAAGCTTGTTTTCTCACTTTTATTTCCATCATTCACACAAACACAGAAACAGCAATGACCCGGACATAATATTTGTGTTGGTAACTTCTGGGACAATTTAATTTAACACATGTTCTCTTATAAAAAAAAAAAAAAAAACACCTGCCTTTAATTGAAATACAAGTCCCTAACGGATACACTTTTTCTAATTTTAAAAATAACTTCTAGATCCACACTTCAGGGAATTGCCTTTAGAAAATGGGTAATTGTATGTGAATTACTGGAATAATTCTCTGGATAAAATAAACCCAGATAAACAAACCATATGGCCAGCTAGAACAAAAAGGTTCCTGTGCCTTTTCCCTTTGCACCTTGTCGTGGTCATCTTTGGAAATTCGGGAGTTGTTAAATGCTGCATCGTCTGATATTTGCCATGAAAGGGAAAGACTGTGGGAAAATATCAGTGCAGATTTCTTATCTAGAGCAAAGCAGGGTTAAGCCGTGATTACGGATGTCAGCAGTATTGGCCCCACGGAAGGAAAACAAAACCCACAAAAAGCAAAGCAAAGCCCCAGCCCAAAAGCTACTGCTGAGGAGGACACGGGCATGGTGGCCCAGGCCAAAGCCACGGGGTTACAGTGCTGCCATGGGGTTTTGGCTGCAGCCCTACCAGAGCGGGTTATGCTTCATTTGGCTTCATTTAGCCTCTTTCGTTTCTGGGAGCATAGCAAGTGCCACAGCAGGTGTGCTGCAGTACCATTTAAACCAGGAGAAACTATGTTCTCTAAAATATGTGTCGCAGTGTTTGTTCACGGAGAAGGTGTGTTTTTTCTGCCAGCTTTCTCAGGGTGAAAACCAGGATCAGCCCCCGTGTGCCGCCCGTGCCGACCACAGCAGCAGAGCCAAGGTCCTGCCAGCCGCGAGGGCGCTCCGAGCCCGCAACGACACCGCTGTGCTGCCCGCATCGCCCCAGCTCATGGTCACAGCTGGGGCCCTGTGCGCGGCACCTCAGCGCCCAGCTCTGGCTGCCACCTCTGCGCCCCGGGCCACGCCGGGACCCCTCTGCTCGCCCCGCACAGAGGAAGCCAGGCCTGCAGCCCAGGGACAACCCCTGCTTTTTGCCCGGGGAACACGCCGTGTGGCTTCCTCGGAGTGGCGGTGGCAGGAAGCTGGCTCCAGGGGGATGCTGCAGCTTGCCCGTTTCCAGCTCCGCAGCTGCTCAGCCCGTCCGCAACGCGGGGACCTTGGTGAGCCCAGACACGCAGGGGAGGCCCTGATGCCTCCCCCAGCAGGAGCTGCAG
The DNA here is from genome assembly GCA_013389825.1 of Crypturellus undulatus. Lineage (NCBI taxonomy): Eukaryota > Metazoa > Chordata > Aves > Tinamiformes > Tinamidae > Crypturellus > Crypturellus undulatus. The sequence goes on from VWPW01031921.1 coordinate 311,106, forward strand.
CTCCAGGGCCTGCAACCGGGCAGAGGAGCCCAAGGCCGGGCAGCGCTGCCTGCTTCCCCCCTCGCCTCCCTCCTCGCGCCCCACACAGGGGCAAGCAGCACGTGTGCCGCCCACGGCCACTGCTGCGGCATGACGGGACCCCAGTGCAGCAGCAGAGCGCCCCGCGGCCGGGCCCCACGGCCAGCACTGCGCAGGAGCTGCTCGCCCAGCCGCGCGGGGCCGGACGTCCTGGCAGCGCCCAGGGAGCCTCACATGCCCCTTCAGCGCTTCCGTCGCAGGGTGGCCCTTCGCCCGCCGTCCTGCTGCGCAGGGGACAGGCCCGAGGTGGTGGGAGCCACCGCTACTCCTGCCGGAGCCCCCCTTGCCCATCCCTTCCACCTGCACACCGGCTGCCTTGTTTTCAAATGAACTCCTGCTTTTTATTTTTCCTTATTTGACACTTCCCTGCCCGGGTGATGAGGCATCTTGCATGCCAGGCTCTGTGTCCGAGGGGAAGCCTCGCTGAGAAGGCTGCTAAGTTTGACCTCTCCTCATTGAGCTGCTGGGGCTTCCACATCCCAGAGCCTTAGCAACAGCCAAGGAAAATCCCAGGCCCTGCAGTAACGCTGCATCACTTGGAAACACCAGCATCTCTGAAAACAGCGTTCAATCCACATATATATATATACACACACTATAAAGAAAAAAAGCTCCTACTAACAAGTTCAGAATTCCTGGATTACATCAACAGTCATAAAATTCTATTCCTTTTCCTCATGAAAAGAGACCAGAGTAAATCTATACCTTGTTTGCGCTATTTTTATCTTACAGCAAGACTGCCCCACATTGTGCAAAGCTCTAAAATCTTTTGCTGAGGTGGTAACTACTGTACACACCTCTGCTGAGGGGCTACCTTTCACAGAATCACAGAATGCCTAAGGTTGGCAGGGACCTCTAGAGATCATCTAGTTCAACTCCCCTGCACACGCAGGGCCACCCAGAGCACGTGGCACAGGGCTGCATCCAAGCAGGTCTTGAAGATCTCCAGAGAAGGAGACTCCACAACCTCTCTGGGCAGCCTGTTCCAGGGCTCTGTCACCCACATTGTCAGGAAATTTTTCCTTAAGGTCCTGTGGAACTTTTGATGCTTCAGCTTGTGGCCATTTCCTCTAGTTCTGTCAGTGGCCCCCAGTGAAAAGGCCAGCCCCATCCTCCTCACTGCCTCTCTTCAGGTACTTACAGACACAGATCAGGTCCCCTCTCAGCCTTCTCTTCTCCAGGCTGAACAGGCCCAGCTCCTTCAGCCTCTTCTCACAGGGCAGATGTTCCAGGCCCCTGATCATCCTCGTGGCCCTGTGCTGGACTCTCTCCAGCAGCTCCACATCCCTCTTGTACTGGGGGGCCCAGAACTGGACACAGTGCTCCAGATGTGGCCTCACCAGGGCTGAGTAGAAGAAACAAAAGACTGTCAACAGACAGCAGCATCAACAGCCTTTCCCTCTTACTAGCTAGAATACTGCATAGAAAATAAAAGCAAAGCTCCAGATGTGTGAACTGGACAGACAGTGAAGTGGATTGCAGATGGACTGGATGGCAGCACTCAGAGGGTGCTGATAAATGGGGCTGAATCTAGTTGGAGGCCTGTGGCCAGTGGTGTCCTGCAGGGGTCAGTTCAGTGACTTGGATGAGGGCACAGAGCGCGCCCTCACAAGTTTGCAGGTGACGCCAAACTGGGAGGAGTGGCCAACACTCCAGAGGGCTGTGCTGCCATTCAGAGGGACCTGGACAGGATGGAGAGTTGGTCAGAGAGGAACCTCATGAGATTCAACAAGGACAAGTGCAGGGTCCTGCACCTGGGGAGGAATAACCCCAGGCACCAGGACAGATTAGGAGTTGACCTGCTGGAAAGCAGCTCCATGGAGAGGGATTTGGGAGTCCTGGTTGACAACAGGTTAACCATGAGGCAGCAATGTGCCCTCGTGGCCAAGAAGGCCCATGGGATCCTGGCTGCACGAAGAGGAGCGTTGCCAGCAGGTCGAGGGAGGGGATCCTGTCCCTCTGCTCAGCTCTGGTGAGTCCGCACCTGGAGTACTGGGTGCAGTTCTGCGCTCCCCAGTACAAAAGGGACGTGCAGCTTCTAGAGAGGGTCCAGAGGAGAGCAACAAAGATGATTTAAGGGACTGGAGCATCTATCGTATGAGGAAAGACTAAGAAGGGAGCTAGTCCTGTTTGTTTAGTCTGGAGAAGATTGAGAGATCTGACCAACATGTTCAAGTACCTGAGGGGTGAATGTAGGGAGGATGGGGCCAGGGTCTTCTCCGTGGTGGCTGGTGACAGGATGAGGGATAACAGGTGCAAATTGAAGCACCTCCACGTGAGGAAGAACTTCTTTCCCGTGAGGGTGACAGAGCCCTGGCACAGACTGCCCAGAGAGGCTGTGGAGCCTCCGTCTCTGGAGATCTTCCAAACCCACCTGGATGCCACCCTGTGCCACATGCTCTGGGTGTCCCTGCTGGAGCAGGGGGTTTGGACCAGATGATCCCTAGGGGTCCCTTCCAACCTCAGCTATCCTGGGATTCTGTGAAAAGGAGAACATTGATATTTGCACCGGTTCCTGTACAGGGAGGGAGCACGGATGCAGTAGCACTCAGCCACCTCCAGCAGTCATTTCATATCTTCAGGAAGGGACAAAGAAGTCCCAGCACAAGATTTAACACAGCTCAAGGTGTATTTCAAATAAAAGGGCCTGTGCCTAGCTATTACTTCTTCCTCTAAGCACTGAAGCTTTTCCCCTCCGTGCTTAACTCCCCCTCTGCTCATCTCAGTAACATTCCCCACCCACATCACCAAAAGAGAAATGCACCATGATGAGAAGGTACTTTTTTTCCTACAAAGATGTGCAAGTTCAGCTGTAGGTCTGGGGACAGTAGGTCATATATAAACTTTACACAGTGTAAATACATATCAGTGTGTCTGTTTGTGCCATGTCCCTGCTAAAACTCAACGGGGAAAGGCCTGGAATGGCTTTGACGTTACTGGCGGAAGCACTTGAAGCTGGATTTTGTTCTTTTAAGCCCGAAGGCCATGCGTGACCCCCGGCACCTTCTGCATGTGAATACAGCAGCAGCTGAAAGGCACGCAGCCCCGGTAGTTTAATATACCTATTTATCCTCTGCATCTTTCTCCTGGGGCGTTTTGCCACCAGGCCTTTTTACCCAGATGCAGTGCACCCAGACAGCAACTTCCCTACCTTGGGGGGCACGTGCCCCCTCTCCACAGGTTGCGGTGGCTCCGCACCCTGCCCGTTGTAGCTCAGGGCATTTGCACCATCCCTAGGAACCGTCCTGTCCCTGTCACTAGCTAAAAGAAGAGCCTGGAGCACAGGAGTGTTGGGGATGGCTGAGCAGATGTGGCAGCAGAGCAGCTCGTAGCTGTGCAGTGAACAGCAGCATGGTAAGGGCTCCAGGCAGCGCTGTGTGCTCCCCAAGAGCTACACTGCATTCCTCCAGCTTTGCAAAAACGCATTTACGCACACGCTACCCATAAGGAGAGACGTGCAGAACAGATACAGTAACTTTGTTTTTGAATCCCTGGACAGGACAGGACATTGTGGTTTAATAAGGTGCTCGTTTTTCAGTGTTGGGCAAAGCAGTGAGTTCGTAGCAGTTGTTAATTTCTCCTCTACATTGAGAGAACCACAACCAGGGAAGCTAAGGCCATGTTCAGTTTGGACCATCTCGGGACAGGAAACAAAACTCCACACATGACTGCTCGGAGACACGCTGGATTTAATGAACCACCTGAAACCTCATCCCCAACAAGATTTTTTTTCACCTTCGCAGGTTAAACACAAAATCTCAAAAACAGCCCACCATTTTTTTCCTGGTGGGTGTTTTTAAACAATATGCTGGCCAAAACGCTTATTTTACAAATATGCTTTGACAAAGTGTTGCTTTAAGGCATTCCCCAGAGACTCCAGTTGTCATCGTTTATATGACTATATATATATATATATATATAAATATATATATATATATATAAAACAACAACAACAACAAAAAATGTACACAGAAAAAGCACAGATCAAGATTTGAGCAGTAAACAGCAGCTCTGCAGCAGCAGATACAACTTTGGAACATCCACGTGATCCTTTCACACCTTCCAGAGAATGGATAGAACTGGATCAACTTTCAGTAGGATAAAAAAAAAAAAAAAAAGGTTGCTTTTAAGTACTTCATTACTTTACTTAACAAAAAGTTAGCAAGAGCTGGAAAGACACACCTTGAAAACTTGATCAAAAATAAAAGTGAGTCTTCCAAAGAAGCTCTCCAGGCACTCAAGTGAGGAGGGGAAAAAAAAGTCCAATTTCTTCTTCCCTGTCTCTCAGGAAACAGGGGGCACTGAGAAGAAAAACAAGCAAGAAAATCCACGAGCTCCATAGGGAGGATCGCTTATACTTCAGAATCATGAAAATTGCCCTCTTCTAGAAAACCACTCAGACACTTATTAAAAGAGCAACAACAGGTGTATCTTAAATAGCAAAGCTTTCAAATAGTAGCTTGCTCCTACGAAGTAGAATAGTCCTTTACATTATTCCATCCAGCTCAGTAATGCATGAAACAGCAGTATTGGTTCCCGTAACACTAGTAACTTTGATTGCTTTTGCACATTCTTTCTACTATAGTTTTATCAGATTATCATTATGCTATTAGAATGAGTTCTGTCTGGAAATTAAAATCTGACTGCCATAAAGTAGAATTCAACATCACGAGAAGCAGCACCATTTGGGCAAACACTCTATTAAAGAAAATTAAAAAGGGAAGAAAACAAGTGAATAATCAGTGGTTTTCCTAGGATTATATTCCCGTTGCATCAAGCCTTACAACTAAGATAAGAGTTATTTTAAGTTTCTAAACACCTTTATCACTCTTATCAGAGCTTACTCCAAAGCAAAGTAAAAGGTTTCCCCCTACCCCAAGTGACATCTGCTATTTGTTCTCGAAGGAGATTGCTTAGAAATAGTATAAAACAAAGTGAGGCAAAGAACGGGAAAACAGAAAAGTCTATAATCATCCTGCTTTCCCAGCACACTGGCAGAGTCCATGTTGAGCAGGAATCTGAAGCCCTCCTTATGGCAGATGCATTTCAAGCCTGTCCAGCGTAGCTCTCCTTTCTGTCCCTCGTTGTTTCTGGCCCCGCTCATTTCTCTCAGATCCCTGAGAATGGCTCCGAATACTCCCTTTGACAGAGAAAAGGTTAGGGTATCTGACTCAAGTTAGAAATCATGTTAAAGCTGCAAGGAAAGGACCATCCCGTTTTATCCTCAATGTTCCACCAACTTCTTGATAAGGCAAGAGACATTTTAGCATGTAGCTGCTCCTGTAGTTGCTAAAAATAGAGAGCTCCCTTAACTAATCCATCCTTAGATCTAAATTACTATTTTACATCACCATCATCAGAACAGTTGCAATTATAGCTTGTTACTGAAACAAGGCTTGCTATAGTCAGCTATTGGTTAAAAGTGCCTGTGCTGTCTTAATTTTAGGATCACTCCTACCTAGAGAGATGATCGCTGTTTTGTGTAATATTTTCTGTTTGTCGTTTTTGGACTACAAACAGCAGAGGCTTCACTCTGTTACTCTGACTTGTGAAAATAACACCTCGCACCCAATCCAACGAGCACTTTCCTTTATTTGCCCACCACCAAAGGACGGCGACATGTCACTACGTAAGGTGTACAGGGATTCAGCTCACTCAGAGAAAAAGGAAGACTATACTGGAGTCCCAGCTGCAGACTGTAAGTGTTGCACAGCTTACACTTCACTGTGCCATCCTGGAAAACGTGGTATAAACACCTCGCACATTCTGAACACTGCACTTGAACTTCACTTCAGGCCTTGTAGTAAAGTACCATGCCTTCACACAGCTTCTATGAAGAGAGGCAGACGCAGCAGACATTAAAGTCCATTGGTATCTACAGAAACACCTTCCAATAGCAAAGGGGTGCAATCACACCAGGAAAAAAAAAAAAAAAAAAAAAAGTTCCAACAAATCATTTTTTCATGTAGACTCAGGCTTTCTTTTTTCTACAGCAATGTAACATTGGTCTCTTCACAGCTCCACCAAAGCTATCTTGCAATACCATCATTCACAAGCGTTCTTTCAAGCTAAAGCAGGAAAGTCCTCAGGGTCATCAGGATTTGGGGCAACAGTTTGCACCTATAAAGTAAAGAAAAGTTTATAAAAATTGCATGCAGTTCAAAAGCATATGGCATTTTTTTTCCATTAAGAAGTTCCATTCTTCTAGTCATCCAAACTAAAGATTTATATTGCACTCACTTTCACAATTGCTAAACATTTATCACTTAAGTTATAACTACTATTATTGTTATGGTGTGAACTTTTATAATGCTGCGCAGGACCAAATGATCTGCAACACCTAAGTGGAAAATATAAAGCAAGTCAGCCTTCCAGTCTCATTCATAATCCTTTTTTTCAGTAGTGGGCATTACTAGCTTTTGACATTCTAAGGCTGCTGCACATATCTGGATTGCAGTTTTAAGATCTGTACTCTGACACCTTAAAGGAGTCTTTCATTCAGAAGCAAACTGAATCACTTCCATTTTACTCTTCAACCTCCAAATTTTAATTAAAGCCAAGTATTTTACTCAGAAAAAAAAATAAACTGAGACCCTTCATTATTGTGTAGAAAAATAATATTATTTTTAAAATGCCAAATACATTCAGATCTTGTCCTTTTTAAGAGGAAAAGGACAGTGGAAATTCGTTTGCCTAAGTTGAACTATTTTCATGGAATCAGTCTACTTAGTAAATACTTGTAACCTCCTATGTCTCCATCTACTGAGCCTCAGATTCACTGCTTTACTCAGGTAAGCACTATCAGGTACTACTGGAAATACTAATTTAGAATTCTTGTGCAACAGATAAGCTTTTAACCATTTTAATTACTTCCCCATTTATACCAAAACTCAAAAACAAGTCCTCATTGCATCCCTTCCTCTAGTTACCATTACAGCAAATACGACCTTTGAAAGCCGGCTGTTAGTTATCTAAGCTGAACTGGAATTTAATTTTAAGTTACTCGATAGGGGTCAGGAACTCAAAATAACCAGGCGAACATATCATGAGGCAGCAATCAGAAATAATTCTGCTGTAACTGATGAAATGTGTGATCTCATACAAAGTAAAAACAGCAAAAAAACAAATAAAAAAAAATACCACAACTTCTGGCCGAGATTCTGTCTCCTCAATTCGTCTGCCACGACCACGACCACCTCGCGCTCCTCTTGATCCACGGCCAGGGCGAGGGAGATTCCCAAAATTAATATCCAGCTGAGATGTTATGTCATTCACTGGTCTTCGAAAAACATGCAAATCTTCTTCAAAGTCTTCTTTTTGAAACTAAAAAGAGCATCTGGTTAGAGCCTGAAACTTCCACATACAAACTTTCTCCCTTCCCAGTGCCCAATGCAAACTTATTTCAAATAAGCTACTTGTTGCAAACTAAGCAGCAGATTAGTCAAGATGACATCCAAAATAGAAGGCAGACCTCAGCTTGCACAGGGTGTGAAACAGAAGCAGGACAATCACAGTTTCCCAGATGCCCAAGCTGCTACTTCATTGCCTCAAATAGTCCCAAAGACAAAATCTTCTATTTCGGCTCCATAATAACAGAGAAGTTTTCAGTAATGCAATCTACAGGTTTTCAAGGGGGACTAGAAAATCAGCTTAAGCTATATATCTGCTACCTATCTTGAAGTAAGCATTAGAAAGCCATACTAAAATCACAATAGCTGCATTTAGCTTCTGATTGATCTATTATTCTATTTGTAGCTATGAGATTATTCCTGCTTTATATCTGTATATCCGCTGGTGCTAGTGGATCTAAGACTGTTGTTCATCATTGCATTGAGGGAATATGTCAAAATATATGTAATCTCATCCCATGCATTGACGAATTATTATTTGATGAGATATTGTTTTATACAATGTCTGAAATAGTGATTTGACTTGTCCATATCATGCAATTCCTGTACCTCTTGTTCTAAGAGATTTTCGATCAGGTCCCTTGATAATGCCAGCTAAGAAAGTTTAGCGGCAAAAAGAATAAGCTTACATGCATTCTTCAGACACTTGTATACATCCCTCAGAGCCTGTGAGAGATATTCATCATTTTTTTCTTGGTAGGGAAAAAGCAAGTAGGGATGAGGGCAATTGTGACTGTGCTAAAAAGGACACAGGCAACTTCAGTATTACAGGCTGTCCCTAGAAGGGCACAATAATCAAAAGTGATTAAGACTTACAAAAAAAGTTGTAAGTTGGGAAGTTAGTATTAGAGCTACACAAAGGATAAAATGTATATTGCACACATGCACACAGACCTTAACCAAGAAGCATGCTAGGCCATGACTATATGCAAATACAGAGATGAAAAATTCTGTGATCCTTCCCCTTTTCCCCAACACCTACCAATCACATTAATAAAGTACAATTCCTCCCTGAAAAGTCAATACAAGTAATATGGTGGAAAGAGTTTGGGAGAGGGGAGGAAAAAAGCACAATACAGAAAAGGCTCTTCAGAGTTACTTTTAAGCAGCAGAACCCTAAAACTGAAAAAAAAATCTTCATATAGTCCAAGTGCACAGTGAAAACTACAATCCAACAGAGATGAAAAACAGGACACTCAGCATCCAGACTAACAGATGCCAAAACCAGAATTTAATATATACATGCAAGTATATATGACAAGTATTCTAAACACGTTTCCAAGTTAGGATACAAGAAGTGTTTAGTAAGGCAAGTTTCTCTAGTAATGTTACCAGACATCTACATAGGTTGCAGCAGCAAGGACACAAATTTTGTCTCGCTAAACCTGAACTATAAAGGCACAACAATTTTTCAGATAAGTATTACTTGATACATCACATGACACAGAGGCAATGGTTAAAGATAAGAAAAATGAATGGATAATAAGCTTAAGGCAGCTTTGAGGGCACATATACGATTACAGTAACAAAGCTTGAATATGGATCTCTAATCTGTTCAGATTATACTAGAACAGTAGAAAAAGGAATAGAGACAGTTTCCTAACCCTGGGCATAAAGCAGAGCTTACAGAATTCCTGAGGCAATGCTTACATCATCGCTATATTTTGACTTGTGAATCACCACTGCTTTGGAAGGAACAGTGGATTCTGGCTTCCGGATGTTGAATTCAGGCTTTGGTCGACTCTGTTGCTGAAGATTTTTCCACTCATCTAAGGTCATTTCTTGAACTACTTCTTCCATTGGCTCCCCTTCAGCAACTCTAAAGGTTTACAGTTGTAAAGTAAAAACCATTAGCTTGCAACATGCCCGGATGAACAACACTAGTCTCTAAAGAAAGGATACTGTATCATACTAAGTTCGAGCACTCTGGACCCTTGACAGTCTGTCTTTGATCTGGCATATTCTCAGCCCTAGTGTTTCATTTGTGAATCTACTCCTACCAAATACAGCCATAGTTATAAAAATCACCCCCATACACACATGTATTACCAATCTGGTTAAAACATCCCAATTGCAATGCTTTATTGACTGCAGAATGACAATATGAGTTGGAGTCATGTTTCAGTACAGCTTCCGTTCCTTTAGAAAGGGCCAGCCTTATGTGGAAACTTCTAGATCATTATTATGCCCTCTGTGAATTTCACAAGACTTTTTCTATGCCTTCTGTTACATGTAGTAGAGTGCAAGGAGGCAGGATTTATCCCCTGCCAAAACCAGACACATCAACTCTGGTCCAAGCTCAGGTTTGTCACACAAAGTGCAATAATGCTGACATGATCTAGTGAAACATGAGGAGCATGTCAGAGACTGCAATGTTTGTATTTGAATTATAGAAAAAAAANCACATCTGAGTTCAGAGATATATGGAATGAGATGTAAAAAGTCTTTCTCCTCCTTTGTCCCTCACAGCATGGCTGCTTTTTGTACTGTGACCTCTGTGCTCTCTGGTGCTGACCATCACTATCTTGATAGCACCAGCAGCTGCAGGGCTCCCTTTCTAGGACACTGGCAGAAAGCTTTTCCCGAACAAAAGGGGGCAGGGAGAACAATTCATTTCATCAGCACATTTGTTTCTTGTAACAGAACCAAATGAGGTATCAGGAACTATAGGAAGCCTTGCAGTGATTAGTCATAGATACTTGAGAAATTTTCTTCTTTCCTCCACTCCAAGTATTTTGCATGGCAGCAATAGGTGAAGAGGCTAAATACTTCACTAACACTGTTTTTCCCCCGAGTTTATTTCACAGGCAGGATCAGAACCCAAGTCTTCTACCAAATCCTGATTAGGACTTATCCAGCGCAAACCCTGATTAACAGTAATTTTTTTTTCCAGCGTAAATACACAGCTGATTAAATGAGAGTGTGGAAGTAAGTTTGCATCATGGAAAGATGTAGAGATCACGCACTAAACAGCACATTTTGTCTTTGAAGCTGTACAAGCAGGACAGACTCACTTACTGCCAATATTCTGTACATTTAGAATCAGGCTAAGAGCAAGCTTATTCTCTACTTGATCTTGCATAGAATTATCTTCTTACCTGACAGTCAACACTGTACCACTATCCCGAGACACCAAGTATAAGACAGGTAGAACCACAGAATTGAACTGAACAGTAAGAGATCTTTAGTTTTGGTTTAAGTATACATTTTTAAATAAAACTTAGAAAAAAAGACACAAGTCAAAAATATGCAAGACTTGTATTATATGCCTACGCTCTAGCATATCCTCACACTCTGATATTAAGGAATTTTCAGGTATTAAAAAAAAGAAAACTAAGATAACTGGTAAACAGTTTGTGATTCTAACTAAGAAAATCTGACCCTTTTTTATTAGGAGGACTGTCAAAGTTGAATTAACTTCCTATGTTAAATAAAAAGATGAAAGATGTTGAGCTGTTGAAAGACACAGCTATTTCTAAGGAGGGGGAGGAGGGAAAAAACATAAATCTTGTTCCATTTGCAAAAGCATTAAGAGCCGATTGCACCTCAAACACTTCAGTGTCATCCTGGAGAGAAAGAAATCAGGCAGCTTTAGGCCAACTATCTGAGGCTTGAATTCTGAGAATATTTGTTAAAAGGAAAGAAAAGCTATTTGCAAGTACCCAGAAAGGAAAAAAAAAAAGGGGGGGGGGGGG
>VWPW01031921.1:322307-338515 GCA_013389825.1 Crypturellus undulatus
CACTTTAGTGAAACAGAGTTTTATCAAAGGCAGGTGGACTTCCTCCAAGACAAAGCAACAGCTGCTCTGACAACACAGAATCAATAATTTAGATATCAACTTCAGGGATGGCTCTTGACCTTGCCTCCCATGAAATTCTCAACATAATACAGAGTCTCATCAGACCTTGATGAGACCTTCAGGAAAATACAAAATCAGCTGCAACATATATGGGAAGCAGCTATCAATTTTTAGCACAAGACAAAAATGTGTATTTCAGCAAAGCTTTAAGATGATCTTTGTTCAGTATTTGCAGTGTAGAAAGTAATCAGGATATTTCCTATGACAAATAGCTCAGGAAAGGAAAGTCCATGTACAGAAGAACATTAAGATACAGAATGAGTGTTATGGGATCTTAAAGAGGCCAAATAAGTGGTTAAAATAAATAAAAATAATAAAAACAGGATGGTAGTCCCAAGAACAAGCAGAAACACTCAGGCAAAAGTATCTGCTGCCCAAATACAGAGTGGAATTTCATAAACAAGGTAAAAGCTCTGAAGGAACTCACCAATGGGACCCCTCAAAACATAGCTGCAGATGCATTAGTCAAGATTAACATTAAAATCAACAGCATTTGCTCTTTTTGAAACAGTGTAAGATTATAAGGACATTTCTCAACAGGAGTTTTGCTTGGAACAGACATGGTTCCTAGTAGAGTGGAAGGATTATGCCAAGGTGTCTCAGCTGAGTAAGGTACTCCACACATAGCCAAGTGAGAACAATAGAAAGTTCAGGCGATAACAAAATAAAGATCTAAAATACAAGACCTATAAGGAAAGCCTTTCAAGAGGAGCTGAGGAAAATATTTAAAAAAAAAACAAAAAAGCATATCTGCAGTGATTAAGACTTAAGACCATGGAATAATTAAGAATATTTAGAGAAGAAGAAGGAATACTAGCACAATAGCTTCTAAAATGCTAAAGGATAGAGAAACATTGTAAGAGCACCCATGGACCCCTGAAAACCATCACTAGAGGAGTTTTATAAGCAGTCAGGCAGGTATAGAGTGGTATAATTATAGTTAGTCCTGTCTTAGGTTGGCCAGATCCCTTTAGGATCTAATTGTCCATGGTCACTGTAAAACAAATACTGTTAGATAGCATTTAAATGGGTACCAAAAAGCACGTTACATGTTCCACACATGTAGCAAAAAACAACCATGCCTGTTGCAAAGGCAAAGGGATTATTGGAGAGCCTACACAGCAAATTTTTGGTTTCAACTTGAAAACATTGACTGGATCTTTATTTGAAAGGATGGTTTTAGCCGCAAACCTGTTGTTAGCAAAAAGTATTATTTCTCAAACAGCAAGAATCCATTGTCTCCCATTATCAAGACACAGTAATGGGAACCTATGTATCATATTTTGGATAGAAACCCAATTGCAGCAAGCTATTTTGGACACGAAATTTACCTAGAATTGCACTCTGTGCATTATCTTCCATCCTGTAATCCTATTCATTCTTAGAAATGGTTCTTGTGTATTTTCATTAATCCAAATGATAAGCTCCTGGGCACACCAACAATCATGTTCACAAAATAATGCCAAAAAAGTAGGTCTGGACTCTAAGCACAAGGAAACTGTATTCACAATACAAATATATACACAAGTAGCAAAGTGGGAGTTTTCAGTAATAGCTCCTACTATTTCAATGTTCTTAATGCATAACTATAACCCTCAAACAATGAATTGTTTACAATGCATATCTTTCTTCCAAGAACTGTTTTTCATAAATACAGTAATATAAAGTCATACAAAGGACTAAAAGAATGGCATTCACTTCAGCTGCTCAAGCAATTATTTTCATGATATTAAAAGTACTGAAATGGAGGCTTTTTCTAATCATTCTCTCCCCTTTTTTCTGAGCACTTTTTTTTCATACAAGAAAGCACATGCTTTCCTGATGAAAGCTGAATCAGAATGCATTAATCTTTCCCATTAAGTGTCACTTACAGAAGCTATGACTCTTAGTACATTACAAAAACCAACTTAAGAAACTCTGAAATTACAATGAGATTATGCTACAACAATACAAATTAACTACTGAAAAAAACACTTAGCCAAATACTTAGAAAGATTTGATTTAATGTAAGGATGGCTTTATATCACTTTTAAAAAGGCAAAAGACAGTTAAGTAACCCTGTAAACTTGAAGGCAAATATTGAAAGCCTCCTAATAAATGACCTGAAGGATACATAGATCTATCAAAAAGAAGCAAGGTCCTATGTCATTAAAAGATGGAAAGAAAGAAAGCATTACGGAATAAATACTAGCTCTAGAAACTCCTTTGACAAGAAGTTGACTAGGCTGCGTCATACAGGGGAATAACAAACCAAAAAAATACTCAAAGTACCATGCCACATGAATTTATTGTATCGTTTGGGCTATGAAGACAGCTTCGGCAGAAACTCAGGAGGCTGCAAGGACAACCAAACTAGCTGCTACAAACTAGTAACTTCTATACTTTTTTTTTCCCCCCCCCGACAATAATAACAGGCAATTTGGAGTACTACAAACAGCACAGAGAGGTGTTTTGAAGGTCAAGAGAACTTGATGACCTCAGGAATTATAACTTTATCTGTACTAGGCAAGTATAAAAAAAAGTGCTGTCTAGCAATACTTAGCAAATGAAAGCTCAACAGCAGCCACGTGGACACAGTCCTAAAGGCAAAAATCAGAAGTTTATAGAAACTCGTAGATATCTTTAGAGTTGCACCGCAGCTAGACAGTACAACACCAGAAAGTTGTACAGCATCTCCACATAATCAGAGTGATTATTCCCAATTCCCAGGTACTTCTCTGCTTTTTAGAAACAGTTCTCCCAGGACAAAAACACAAGTTTTTCACCTCTTGTCTCAATACAAGCACACAACTGTAGCAAAGCAGCAAAGTAGAAATATATTTCTTGAAGTTGCTGTATTTCAGGAGAGTCAAGATGAGCACAGTCCTGGCTCAAAAACAAAACAAGCAAGAAAAAAATACAAAATTTTGAGGTTTTAGAGAGACAAAAATAATCTAGCTAGAAAATTTTAGCTCTGGAGATCAGGGGCAACCTGAAATGGACAAGACAGGATATTCCATACAGCTGCTCCTAATTACACAAGCACTACTTAGCACATTATTCTTTCTTTAAAATAGCTGATACTTTTATTTCTTTATCAAGCCAATACTAACCTCAGGAGTAACTGCACTAAGGTACATATAGTTTGGAGTTATTTTGTATACAGATTTAAGATTCTCCACAACATTTGAGAGTCTCCACAACATTTACAGCATTGCAAACCTCTCTGGCCTATCCAGAGGTTTGCATCATGTACCTTACTTATATTTTTGAGGCTTACAGAGTGGAGTATTCCTATACTAAGAAACTTATATTACAGCTTCTTTTAAAAACATGAAAAGGAATAAAGTCATTCAGAATGGCTCTCACTCAGACCCAGCACCAACACCTAGCAGGTTTTGAGAAAAGTGCAAGGGATTAAAGGCAACTGGCAAATTCTGTTAAATGCGTTTGTTACTGAGTATACTTTTCATGTCCTATGTTCCACATGGAACTGATGTCAGAACACATTTACAAAGATCTTTAATTCCTGGCTATAATTTCAGCTACCATGAAGAGGAAACTGATACAAGCCTCTCAAATGAGTAATAGCATCATAGGGTTGTTTTAAAATGCTAAAGAGCTAATTTAATATTTACCTAAATTAACCAATACTGTGCAATTTTGCCAGATTATCTATACTACCCATCTGTTTTAAGATAACTAGAAGCATTTTTAGGAAATGCAATAGCCTTCATTCAATGCCAAGGACAGATTTTTTCCCTCTATGTATAAGTTTACCTGTAAGTTAATAACGATAGTATAAAAAAGTCAACATTTTATCAACTTAAACTCTTAAGGTGTTGTGTGTACTGTTTGCACATAAATCAGGTTTTGTATACAAGTCAGTACTACAACTTTGAGTTAAAAAATGAACCATGGCAACCAATAAATACCTGCAGCATTAGGAGCAGGGGAGAAGTCACTGGAACAACAGACAACTGATCTATTTCAACCCTTTTTACCATTTAAAGAACATTCACTACAAGCAATTTACTTATTCCTACAAGTCTCTTACTCATACAGAAATATCTGGTTATTTATTCTTCAGGCAAAAGAATTCTTTGGTCTAAATTATCTCATCTGAACATTGATAATAATGAATATCAGAGGAGGAAGGATTTCTCTTCTGTCTCCCAGAACTTTAAGGCTTATTCCTAAACCATTCCCAGTAAATCTTTCCCAGTAAATCTTTAAGTCCTATGCAGGCCCTTCATAAATAAGAGATATTTGCATGTCTCTTCATCAATTACTACATTGAAAATTTATATTAAGCTGTTATAAGTGTGTTTTTATGACTGCACAGGTCTCTTGAACACCTATTTCTTATTGGTTGCCTTAAGAAAAGTAGATTTTACAGGTTCCCCAAATTAAACAGGTAACCAACAATATGCTAGCCCCCTGCTAGTTATCCTCAAAGCTTAGAAGCATAAGCTTCACTGATCAATTAAATGCAATCCACAATTGTTTAAATTAAGCTAGACTTTCTGCACATCACGATTACGAACACTTTGAAAGTTTCTATGTTATTATTATGGCAGCATTTAAATGCTTTAGATTTAGAGACTTATTCTGTTGAATAATGCAAAGACATAGAAAAAAATATATTTAAAATACTTTTGTATTGCACTAGTAACACTTCCCAGTTCAGATTTCAAGAAGTGTATCTTCCAATACAGGTAATGAATATCAGTAAGTTTTACTTCTTTGCATTTAGAAAGAAATATTTTAGTCACACTATACTTGTTCAGAGGTTCTCCTTCAGGTGTCCCTGCGTGCTCAGATGTTTCTGCAATGTTGTCCATTGGAGCAGTCTGTTCCATCTCACTAAAACAGTACACAAAATACAAGAAGTTTTCATGGGTCACATTGGAAAAAAAATGGCAATGCTTGATTATAGCACACTGACTTTTGGCTTTTTTTTTTTTTTTTTTTCTCTCTCTTCAACGGTATATTTACTTCCACTACCCTAATAAGTATACATTTCATAAAGTTAGTATCTTCGACAATTAATGCATAATTAAGCACAGTTAAGGCACAACAAAGATGCATTCAGAATTGCTTAGACAATACAAATTAATGTCACTTCCACTAGATACATCACATTATATAAGAAGGCATTGCTATGTCATACTCATAAAACATAAAAGTGATGCTGAACTGAAAGTTTTAGGTAGGAGACAAAATAAGTAACCTTAGTTTTCTTGAACTTCTTGAAGTTTCTGTGATCTTCCATGATACTCTAAAATTTACATAAATTTTGTACGGTTGAACAAGTACTTTATTTTATTGTAGTTGCATAGCTGATTCAGATTTTGAAAACTAATCTTTTAATAAGAGATCAAAGTTGGTGCAAACTTTCAGAAGAACTTGGAACATCAGAATCCAAAACTATTAGCTACAGAGGTTTTTTTAAAATAAAAAGAAACAAACAAAAAGCTTTTAGCCAGAAAATCTTAGTAAATTTAGCATAAAATGACAAATATTGGCATGCTCAATTGACTGAAGACACATTTCTGAACATGAAATTGTACTTTTAAGCATGATTTTGTGAATGAATATGCATGCAAACCAAAGATCTTTGTTGTAAACAGGAAACTCAGAGAAAAAAGTTCTCTGTCCACAGAGCACTCCTATTTAAAAAGTGAAGGTTCATCAAAACTTGCTTGTGAAAAGTTGGTCTAAGCATGTATCAGAACAAGTCACTTTCAAGCAACTTTGCAAACTCAAAAAGAAGCAAATAAGAAAACTACAGAATTGAGTCTTTTAAAGACATAAGGAAAAAATCTAACTATTAATAAACTTCCTAATTCTATCACTGAACTTTATACACTTTATATTTCAGTAGTACACAGTGTATTTCAGTAGCATGGTCAGCATCTCTAGATGCTAGAAGTACACTGCATTGCCTTACAGCTTTAACATCTATAATTTAGATATGATACATAAAACTTGAGAAAATGGGACTGGATTTTATGACAGCTAACTAGGCTTCAGTTCTTAATTAGCCCTGCAGCAATGATAATAAAACACTAGAGTCCCACTATAAGAACACATGTGTGAGGGGAAAGGGCCATAATTTATCCCCATTAAAAGATTTCTTGTCAAGACTTCCCAGTCAAGAAGATTGTCATTCATTCAAGGAGCGTCACCATGCTTTTGGCTACAGTTCATCTCAACAGCGCAAAGGAGAGAAGAGTTCAGAAGACTGTAAAATTATATTCATCACAAAAATAAATAAAAAGCATGAGAAATAAAGCTTAGGGGAAAAAAAAGAAGCCATTCCACATAAAAATGATGATCGATGGTGGGCACAAGTATGTATTGTACCTCATATCATCTTTAACTGTTCCCCAGTTGCGAGCTCCACTTCCACCCTTTTTGTCGTCTGCTCTAATTCCTCTAGAGAGAGAAAAACAGTATTCTTAAACTTAAGAGCTTTTCCGCCAGTATGGCCTCAAACTAAAACCAGCACTGAATTTTGATAAATCACTTGGGCATAGAAAGAAAATACAGGACACTTAGAGACATTTGTGTCGAGTGTACTGTTTACTGGTACACTGCATACAAGAATAAACACACTAGAATACTTACGTTTTATCACTCCCACTCTGTCTTTCAAATTCCCGTTTTCCTCTATGATCAAAGCCATCAAAACTTCTGTTAATTCCACCACCTCTTCCTCTACCTCGCATTCCACCTCCTCCACCTCCACGTCCTCTTATTGGCCTTTCACGGTCAAATCTTTCACTTGGTCTAAAAAGAGTTTTCTGGTCAGATTTTCATAATTGTATCAATTAAAACAGACATAAAATGAACACAAAGTTGAAATTATTACATATAATGGGAATAGAAATTTCACTTGTTTATTGAAAAGTGACATAGAAAAGTAAGAAGGAAAGTAAGAACAGCCATTTTCTTAAGTATTTAAAGTTCAGACGGAATTCTTCTGCTTACAGAGAAAATAAAAAGGACATGCATTCACTATTTGAGTAGTAGGGCTATGATAAATTCATATTTTGAATTTGAACTGTGAAATCTGTTCCAATTTGAATTTGCACATGCAAAATTTGGGCTTATAAGAATTCAAGAGTGTATTTGTCCTGCAGACAAAGGGTTAAGTTTCCAGATATTAACATTTTTTGTTAACTGTTAGAAATACAATACAAAGCTAAAAGCAAAAGTTCAGCAAATCAATCTGCTGGGAGGCTGAGGCTCAGAGGCGCAGCCCTGGCAGACGTTAACTGCCTCAGTAATCTCACCCCAAATACATGCACTAACACCACAACTATGCTTCAAACCACCTCTACTACAAGGGTGTTCAGGATGTCCCAAGTCTTCCCCCTCCCCAACACCACGGAGGCCCCTAAACCTCCTTACATGATACATACTTTTCTACTGTGAATTCTGCTTGTTTTTCGGTTTCATAGGTACGAAATTCCCTGAAAGAAGGTCTCCATTCAGACTTGTCTTGCTTTATTTCTGCTCCCCTGGTGTCAGTCCATCCTTGCTGTTCTCCCCGTTTAGGAGCTCGCCTCTGGCCTGTATACACATACAAATTACTAGTAGTTTAAAATAATCCACATTAATCAACCGAATTACAGCTAAATGACAGACTGAAGTTGCCAATACCTTACAGTCTTCTTTACCTTCTCCAGTCCTGAGTCCACCAAAGCATTAGAAGCACAAGGTAAATGTTACCACTTACTTTCCCTTCTGCATTGATGAGTGTATCTCAGGCTGGTGGAGAAACAGTTCAGTCATTAAAAAACAAACAAAAAAAAAAGAAACAAAACAAAACACAAGCTAAAGAAAAATCCTACTGTTCATAGATATTTAAAAGAAGAACAATAACTGTTTCTGCTGTACTGTCAAAGAACTTGTTAGCATACTGCTGAACAGGAGAGAGAAACCTGGCTGAAAAAACATGCATTGCAAGACTCTTGCGGGAGCAGTGAAGAGGATAAGATAAGGGTAGTTATAGACAGGCATTGGTTCTTTATCATCAGATAACACACTTCCTACTAGATAGACTGAATTTAGAAGCCAAGCCTATACTGCTCTAGTTTAAGCTCCCAGTTTATGATACTCAACAACAAAATGGAGGTCACCTCATTGCTCTGTGGAGAGCTCTGTGGGGAAGGGAACCATTTACTAACACCATGAGTCACTAAATTTAAATAGCAGAAACCCATACAGTAAGTACAAGGCCTCTAATGCTACTAATTAATCCTAGCAATCAAAGTAGTCCAAGATGAAATGTAAGCATTTTTGTTTTTTCCTTTGCTTGGCTATTGTCATAGTTGAAGAGGAGGTTATGGGTGTGGGGAGGGGAACTGAATATTAGAAAACAGAATACATACGTACAACTAGCACAAGAATAATGTTTGTTATACACTTCCTTCTTCACTTTCCCAAATACTCTTCTCTACTTAGGACAAAGTTCTCTGGAAGGAAGTGCCTTTCCTCTATTTGACCCTTATACTACTGGTTGCAGAAGTCTGAGTTTTAAGCAAATCAAGCAAGGAACTGCAGAGAGAAAGTGAAAATTCTCATCTCAGCTCAATGGAACTGTAAGTACTCTTCCTTCCACTGCACAGTAGCTGTGCAATACTAAGGAAGTTTCTGGATTCAGGTTGCTGGGTAAATGGTAATGCTAAATAACCAAACTTCAGCTTATAGCATAAAAAAAGGAATAAACTAACTCTGTCACAATATGAAGCAGCAAATGAATTCACAGTTCTTAAAGACAGTGGAGAGGGGGAGAAGATTTTTATTCAAACAGGTGGCTGCCTTAAAACTCTAAATTCACTACTCGAAAGAAAGTGTTGGGGAACTATCCACACAACTGTAGTATATACACTTTCTTGCTATGTGGTAAGGACAACCATATCTGTATGTAAAAGACAGTTTAATTTGTATTGTATAAGCAACCCTAACTTTGGTGTTCTTCAAAAGCAAAGCACTTTATATAGTGCATACAGAATATATCTAGGATATTCTGACAACTATATTTTCTCAAGAGTTCCTCATTCTTTCCACCACAGCAAAGGTATTTGCCTCCTAAATAATAAGACACAAAATCTGAATAAAGAACAAATTTGAAATTCGCCTCAGATAAAGCTTTTCAAGTTAGACTGACTTAATAAAAAGCAAAATTATAAATAAAACAAAGCAATTCAAACATATTTAAACTTACTGCAGTGTTGCTTGGAAAGCGTGCTCACTGTGTGCAGATTACAACAATACCACCTTTCATACTAGTGTTACTTCCAAATTGGGAATCCTGCTATGTACAGCCAATAGAGAGACTCCCTTTTATCTCATTTTTTATAGCTTATGGATTTGAAACATCAGAAACATCAGTTTTTACAGAGTACAGAGTAACAAGTAGACAGCAGCCAGAGACCACCTTCCCTACATACTTAATATTAACCTTAATTTCACCCAGAGATTCAGAGAACTCTTTGGTTGTAGTAAAACAGTGCCAAAACAAACAGAATGCAAAAGTAATTTTACAGGAAGCAATCAAAGGCTCTTCTTGCAATCACTGCTTAGAAATATTCAGGAAAAGAAGGCATGTACTACATGCCAGTGTAGCACATTTCACTCGCACTGCCTGTGCTAGGCAAAACAGTAAGCTCTACTGACTTCAGCATAATGTTATTCCACTTTGATTCTAACAGATGGCTATAATTGTTCAAGACATTGAAGATGAATTTAAAATACCAAAAAGATTAACCGGGATACTTAGAATCCTTATTAAAAAAATAATAAATAAATGTAAAGGAGTGGGCAGCACTGTACAGCAGTGGATTAAAACTGTACCATTGTAGCAGCAATACCTCTAACAAACAATAGGGCAGAAAGTTGTGTTCTCATGTGAATTAGTACAAATGCAACACAAGTTCGGATCAGCATATAAGGTCAGAGCAAACTCGGGGTTGCCACTAGTGAAAGAATAAGCTATTCATTTTTAATACTCTCCAATATGTCCATCACAACAATGACTGATTTTTAAGTAGCTGAAGGGCCTGGCACCCTTTTGGAGAGTGGGAAGAAATAAAAACAAGTGCAGTCTTATGTAGTATTGCCATGATAGTTTTCCTTTATAATGAAATAAAGGAGCTAAACTTTGAACCTTCATTAATTACTTCCAGTGTACTCCATTTTTGCCTACTTAGATATATAGAAGACAGGCTTCCTTCAAAACTTCGAAGCAGTCCAAGAGTTTTGCAAGTCACCTACCTGTGGTCTTACAAACACCATGCTGGAAAAATTGAACATTGCTTTTCTCTAATTACCAAACTTAGCCTCTGTTTAAGGTGTTTTTCACATGTCTTCCTATTGCATCTGTATTAAGCTGAAGGAACCACCTTTCCTCACCTCACTGTTACTCTCCTGGGAAGTTCCTGGTCAGACTAGTATACAGCCAGATTGCCTGTCACTTCTGAAAGGATGAATCTGAAAAATTCTTATGCTTAAACTGTTTCAACAAAGCTATCTTTTGTTTCTACCAGCTGAGTCACAGACATGCAGAATGACACCTGCAAATAGTAAAATTACCAGATACTGAAAGTAGACAAAAAAAAGCTCCCATTTAATCAACTACTGCATAAGCTCTACATCCTTCAGAGCTAGAATACTTCAATAATTTTCACCTTGTCATAGCAATAATGAACTATCAGTATTATTTTAGCTTTTATTGCAGCATTTAGGCAGAAGGACTTTCTAGAAAAAGTTTTTAAGAAGTCTATTTCACCACACTGTTGACCAGGAAAACAGAAATGCTGTTTCTAAGCACTTGCATTGTTTAGTTCCCTGCCACTAGATACCTATGTATCCACAAAAGGACTTAAAGCAACTCAGCAAACTCTAGCGGCATTTTGGGGATATTCATCTCGCTCACACTCACAGATTCTCTATCTAGAACCCAAAAACTAAAAGAGAGAACTCCTGAAAAAGAAGCATTTTCTAGTTTTGGTAGGTTACTACCAAATCCCTGATCCCTGCTAAGCCATAGCACTTTTTTTTCCTCCCTTAAGGGAAGAGGAATGAGACTCTGATGATGATTTACTTCCCACTTGCCAAGCACCCAAAAGCTGAACTTGCTTTCAGCGGCTGTCAGTGACTACATGCTATAGCAGAAATCTTGCTCGGGCTCCCACATTCCCTAATCCAAGGAGCACGCAGGTGATGCTGGCAGTTTGCACACAACTCAACCAGTTGAAGGAAATTACAACCAAAAGGAGCACCAAGGTCTTGTGTTCAGACCCAAAATATACCTGACAATGCTGTACCAAAGTGTTTTTTGGATTCTCATAAACTTGAAACCAACTGTCCCCAAGTGGCAATCCCACAAAAAGTTGCTAATCAAAACTAGTTAGAAAAAGGCATCAACACTGTTTTCACAGACCCAGATGGAAACCATAGCAGACCAGACTGGAGATTAGCATATTTTGCAGCAAAATAAAATTGGAGAAAAAAAAACAATGGCAAAACACATCTCAATTTCTGAATCTACTTTTTTTTCCCCTCGGGGGGAGGGTGAGCTGTGTGCATTAGCTTATGGAGGGGCAGACCCATAGAAGGGCTGACACATCTTTACGGGGCTTTCTTTCTGAATAGATAAATACTTTTGTCACAATGCCATACTTTTGCTACAGCAAAAACTGAAGTTAGTAGAAGTAAATTTAAAAAAAGGGGGGGGGGGGGGGGGAACAGTCTTTCTAATTCACAAGATCGGCCTTCATTTCTGTACAACAAGAAACTGTAAATATTCTGTCTTCTCAAAGTCCCACTCCTAATTCCAGGTATGCTTCTATCGTACTCTCACATAACTCTGCAGAACAAAAGCCTTAGCTTAACTTCATTAGCTTAACTTTTCCCAATACACAAACGGTTCTGTACCTTTGGTCATATTTTTCACTGAATTGTGTATCATTTCCAGTTTTTGAAGCAACCAAAAAAGCACATACTCTTCAAAATGCAGAAACTCCAGATTCACTCAAAACCATGTTTTGTGGGTTTTGTGGGGTTTTTTTTTTTGTTGTTTTGTTTTGTTTTTCTCCTATTTTCCTTGCTACTACTGTTTCAGTAATTCCTAACACTGTTTAGCTTTTAGGCAGGAATTGGAAATAGTCCTCATACTATCAGTCCTAACCACTCTAATTCAAACTACCATAGTTCAGAAAAGAAAGCTTAGAAAAATCCCTCATAGTAGATATAGCAAGCAATTTTGCTCCTCCATCTCCATTCACGTTCTCCTACACATATTATAAGTTTTACAGGATTTTTTTTTGCAGATTTCCCATCCATATAAACACAAAATAAAGAATTCATATTGGGTAATTTTTTTTCATTTTTCATTAAATTTTTCTTTCATACAAGTTTCATATGCTTTGTGGATATCCAGACAAAGCTAACAGTAGCACTTTCACTGGTACTAAAATCTCATTTCTCCTTTCACATATTCTAAGAGATCCACATCCACCACTCCTCTGCTTTATGCTTTTAACAGCTCGTTTTTAACCACGAAGTCTGTGCCTCAAGAAACAATTTACTAGGAGTTATGAAGAGAAAATAAGAACAAAAACAGAAATACTGCTCTGGTTGGTCCAGAAGGTCAGCAGTAGAGAAACGGCACTGTCATTCAAGGATCCTGTCACAAATTAAGGCTCCATGGAAGGGTGCTTCACTAATGTCTCAGCAACACAATACTACGTACATGGTTAAAACACATTTATTTAAAATTATATAATTGTAAGGATCAAAAACTAGTTTTCATCTGCAGACACTTTTTATTTGGGAATTAGAATACAGCAGATTTAAGACTCCATGTAGAAATTTAGTTCTTCCCCTGGGTATACATGTAAATCCATGTGATTTTAATTCTAACCTTCTTGGATTTAATTCTAACCTCCAAGTGTTTCATTTTGTGAACTAAAACACAGGCATAGCCAATTAAATGATTTGCAAGTAAATACTACTATCTCTCAAAATATGAAAAACAGACTTCATCTATTTCTTGCTACACATCAAAGGCAGCTAAATGGAGCTAGACTCTATGTTGTGACATTTTGTTTCCAAGTACTCCAGTACTCGATTACCAAATTGCCCAAGTAACTTTTTTCTGGACAAAGAATGATACTCAAATTATTCAAAGAACACGAGAACTGCAGTCAGCATAACTTAAAATTCCTCAGAAGTATTCCATGCCATATTGACTAAAAATGTAGCAAAAATAGCAGTTGGACAATATTCAGGAAATACACCTAAATGTCACATGATTTGACAAATGTACATGAAAGAAGAAAATCTTTTGGAGGTATTAACAACAAAGGTTTAGAGATTTCCACTGAACAGAGCTTATTGCTGCATAGTCAACAAATTTAATTTGCCTGGACTGGTAGAGAATGCAAACTCTGCAACTGTGCCTTTTGAATAAAGAGCTGGCAAATGCTGTTTGTTAAGAGTGAACCAAATTAACATTAAGAGATGTAATTACATGGGATGTAATACCTATGAAAGGCCTTTACCCTAATCCTAAGTGTGCAATTTAAGAATGACAAAATGAAAATGTCAGGAAAAATAAATAAATAAAGAGAAACAAATACAAAACATGACGGCCAAAAGAAAGGCTTTATATCAATGAAAGGACTTAATAAAATAAAATAAAAAATAAAAAATTCTTAGCATTGCATCAGCTCACAATAGTTTGGATTCTCAGAGTTTAAATACTAAATTACCTGGTAAAGTCAACTTCAGACTGCTTCATATTGGAATGATTTCTAGAAATTAAGCAAAAATGCTCTGGAAATGACAGTCATGAGCCAAATAAAAATTAAGACATTGGCTTACCACGTAGAGACATTTACCATTTTAACATCAGTATGTAAAATTATAGAAAGGTCTCTCAGCACTTCAAAGTCTTACATTTGTTATAAGTTTGAAATCAAACAGAAGGTCTAAGCTTGCTTCAAGTCTTTAAGTACAGACTATTTTGTTCAGATATAGCAGGTTCAAGAAATAATATAATCATTATAAAAGTAAAATAAACTTTTACCAACATTTTTGTAGCCCTGCCAAGCAATGTACCCAGGTAACTGGATACACTGATACACTGCAGAGCAATCCAGACTGCATTTTGTCATTTCAATCATAAAACTAGAATCTGACTCAGCTGTCCAAGATACCTCTATATGACATTTAATTCTAAAACGCAATTAGGAGTTGCACCCTAAATCTAGCTTTATAAAATAAAAATAAAACAAAAATGAAAGCTAAAAAAAAAAGAGAGAGAGAAAGAGAAACAAAAGAGGAAACAAAAAATATTTCAGCCCATTTCATTTTTCAATATGTATTCAATATTACTTATCCCTCACATAAAGGGCCACTCTTACAAGTGGTCATCGTTAGAAGCCTGAGAGTCAAGTTCAACTGGTGAGAGGAATTTACTGATCAGTTACTCATTCTCACTCACTAACCTGACAGCTCCTGGAGTCTTTTACTCTAACAAAAAGTTCTCAGGCTCAATCCTGATCCAAATCTCTCAACACTGTATGACCCAAATTAATCGATGTTTTCACCCTTCCAAAAGCCTAGGTTGTTTTTTTTTCCCCCTCTGCTCCTCACTTGCTTTGAATCTGTCAGCTAGGCTATGCATCCTAAGCCAGGAGTCTTTATCCCAGCAAGGCTGCTCTGACAGAGAGAAATGCAGAGCCTGTGGAGAGCACGTCAAGAGCATCAGCATGCAGGCAGGACCAAGCCTCACCTCTCCTTCCTGGCTGGTCCTCCCAAGCTCTGCACAGTTACACTGCCCACTTCACAACAACCCAGAGACGCATGCACAAGATCACACAAAATATAGAAGGATCTCCAAAGGAGGAAGCGAATTGTGCCCAGAATCTACAAACTAGTATGTCTGCAGCAGTAAAAGAAGTTATTCATCTATTTCCATCATCCAGCAGGCTGGTAGCAATTGCACTACTTGCTCTAGGGTTTTCAACTCAAATCTGAGCAAGCTCTGTTTGGTTATATTGATAACCAAAGGAAAGCATTAGTAATGTAATAGTAATGAGAATAATGGTTCTTCTGGATAGCGACCAAGTCACATACGAATCTCAGAAGATGATAGTTTTTGACAGCTGTTTGGAAATGACTATTTTTAAGATTATTCTCTACCAAATGGGCAGGAATTACTGCATATTTGACATTGAAGAGTCTTTGATAATAATTTATAAATAATTGATTTGGAGTAGTATGAGATTTTAAGTCTAACTAATAGACTTCGTAGCACTCTCATTGCCATAATGAAACGGTAATGTCGATGTGAGGGCACATCACTATGAAGCACCTTCCTCTTTGTATAAAGTATTAAAACATGTGGTTCAGTTGCCACTGTCAAGCCAACAGGAGCTGCTGCACTGAAGAAATCTATACTTAATACTGGAGGAGGAAATGAAAACGTAATGCTGCTGGCTTCACCCCAGTTCTGTAGGAACAAAAGGGTGGGAATCACATGATTTACAAGAGAGAGAACAAGTCTTCTGTCCAAAGTTTTCTCAACATTAAGCAGTTATGGACCAGCTTAAACAAGAGACGCCACAGTGGAAGCATTAGTACCAACACAGCACGATGTTTCCCCCCTTATCTCTCTAAAATTACATCTAAAGGCTCCTCCACGAGACTACCACCCGAGGGCAAGCACAGCAGCCGCAGCCCCTCCGCCGCTCTAACCAGCGCTACCTTCCCCCGCGAGCAGCAAGCTCGGCCCGTCCCTGCAGCGCCGTCACGTCCCCCCTCCACCGAGCCCTCGGCCTCGCAGGACGCGGGGCAGATGGAGCCAAATTCAGCACGGAGGGCACCACGGCGGCCTCGGCCGCCTCGCTGCCTGGGCCTGAGCGAGACATCACGCCTCAAAAATAACCTCCTCGGGAAGAGAGTGGAATAAAATAAAAATAAAGCAAAACAAAACAAAACGGAGTGAAATCCTCGGGCTAGCACCTGCCTAGGCGCTGCTCCAGCCCCGTCTCGCGGCGCTCCCCGCCCACGGCGCCCCACGGCCGGCG